>QLOH01000400.1:0-600000 GCA_026901365.1 Sesbania bispinosa
CTTCTCTAAAGTAAACCTTAACAAGTGGATTAATGACACTCGTTACCCGACCCTTGGTTAAAAATTGTTGCGTATGGAATGGACAATGGAGCATTAATTGGAGCCGTTGTGTGAAAAGTCAGCGTCTTTTGTCTCTCTCTAAACCAATTCCCTTTTGTGTGTATTTAGAGAAAGGAACAAACCATTTTCAAGCTCCATCAACCTGTTCCTTTGCTTTTTCTTGCTCCTTAGTCACCAGAAAAAATACCCATTTCCACAGAAAAGAGTTCTCATTCTCATCATCATAAGTCATGACCTCTTGATCAAACTCACAACCCAGAGACACACACAACAAAATTCCTAACATATTTGCATGTCTTATATATACGTCTATTGAAAGTGATCTGCAAAGAGATTACAAGCAATCTGTTCCAAAACATGAAACCACTTTCCTCCCACTTTCACTAAGGAAATTAAAGCATGTGCAACATCTTTGGCCCAATTATGAACAACTATCAAGGTGATTTAACTGACATAATCCGTGCATCTTATGGCAGCTTCAACACAGGCACTGAAGCTGCTCCCTTCTTTTGTGTCTCTTCTGATCCCATGAATTTCTCTTCTGTTTTGGAGGAAGACCCTAGTTGCAGCTTTGGTGATCCATTCTCTAACATGAGAGACCCCTTTCTACATGAGCTTGATATGCTGCCTAATGCCTCTGCCTACTTTAACAGTACTTCTGGGGGATTGATGAAAGAAGCAGCTTGTTTTGGCGGTGTTTTGTCACAAAAGAACATTCTAGAGGATGATATGAGAAGGCCTTGTAACAGCATAATCATGTCAAACATGACTCAGATCTCTCCCAATTCTAAGTTACCAATCTCACCAGCTGATTCAAAGCCTTCAACTGGTAAGATGAATATTATTGCAAAGACCTCTAAAGACCATTGCTTCGTGGACAACACAGGAGTAGTTCAGCAGATCTCAACTCCACGAAATCCGGGTCTTAAGCGAAGGTGAGCTATTATTAATTATTAATAACTAAATTAATATTATTGGAGAACAACAACTTCCAAGGATTGTTTAATTTTGATGTTGGCACATGGTAAATTTGTCAAAGGGAATTAATCACACACTACTACATTTTTTTCATGCAATAATAATCATGGGGAGATGGGGATAAAGTAGGGTTTGGCATGAGTGAGAGGTAATTCTTTTTTTTTTTTTTTCAAATATGTTTGTTTGACTGCATCTGGTCCAAAGAATTAAGATGAGGATTAATGAGTTTCAGGTGGGAAACAGTTCATTGTGATTAAGACTAAACATATATGGTGGCATATATGGAGGCTCTTCCATAGGTTCAATCCACCTGAAAAGTAGAGCTAGATGCATGTGTCACCATTACAGTCACACACTGAGCTTTCAAAAAAGTCTATCGTAAACTACTTTTCTTCCAAACCCACCTGAAAAGTCCCATTCCTTTGATCATCACAAAAAAACCATATCCCTTTTCTTGGCCACAAAATTTCCACTATTATCAGTGGAAACCTAATCAAAAAGTTAAAACAGCCTGGTTTATATATTATTATATTATACATAACATAAATACATATACTATATATATTGTATATAGTATATGTATGTAACTAATTAAATAATTAATATAATTGATATTCTTGTATAATTGCAGGAAGATCCTGGCAAAGAAGTCAATTTGTATTCCTGCACCAGCAGCTCCAAACAGCAGACAAAGTGGAGAGGTAGTTCCTTCTGATCTGTGGGCTTGGAGAAAATATGGTCAGAAACCTATTAAAGGTTCTCTGTATCCAAGGTAAGTTGCTCTACTGTGATCTTCCTCGGCATGATATGCTATATTTTAGTCAAAACTATGGGAAACCCCACAAATAAATTGTTTTATTCTTCTACCTATTGTTTCTTCAATATTTATTAACCATTTATATGGTCATAATTTGAGTTTTTTTATGTTTACATCTAAGAGATGAAGCGAAAGGTTGAAAAGTATAGTAAAAAAATAAAAGATATGATGGATAATGTAAGAGAGAAAAAAAGAAAGGTGATAAAAGAGAAAAATGAGACGTAGTACTTACTTAAAAGAAATGTAAAACATTTAGGTGAATAATTATTAACTAACTATACCCCAAAGGAGTTAGAGCAATTTGGTTGTGCTTTTTTTCCTAACAAGACACGAGAGACAAAGGAGAAACTTTAATAAAAAATATTCCCACCATTTTTTATCAGTCATTTAAGATTTTTTTATAAAGATTAATAAATATAATAATTATGTCTTTTTAGTCCATTTTATTTTAAATATGCACTTTATCTTTCTTTAATTAATATATCTAATATTTTTTTTTCAATGTAATGAATACCTTTTTCAAATTTATTTCACCTTTTACCATAAATTTTTTTGTTGTAAACATAAAAAATATATTTATTAAAATTTAAACTTTTTAAACATTAATTTATGATATAACTTTATAATAAATATTTTAAATAAACAAGAATCAGATTAGAATAGAGATAAAATTAAAAAATATATATATATCATTCATTATTGTCTTGATATCTGAAAATAACACTTATTTAGAAGCAAATTTAACATCTTAAAATGATAAATAATAAAAACGGAGGGAGTATGCTTGAGTGGCTCCCAATGGAAAGCCAAATGCCTTAATTAGTTTAGTGGAACAAAGTTTAATTTCATGTATAAAAAACTCTCTTCGGTAAATGCAAGTGTTTATAATTATAAGTGTTCATTAAATTGAACTTGACTTATAGTGTGTTTAGTTTCATTAAAATCACATTACAAGTCTGAATTCATGTTTGTAACATGATTTTGTGTAAAAACAAACGCACACTTAATTTACTTACTTTAAATTAAAGTATCATCTTTTCGCCCTTAAAGTTTTGTTAAAAAAAGTTAGGCAAAATGTTGTCCAAAGCTTTACTCAGTCAATGTTTATGTGAGTAATGAGATATACACACAGTCATCATTAATTTTACTCCCATATATGAGTAAGATATATATATCACCATCTATTTATCACATTACATCACTTATTAGATGCATTATTACTATTTACCCTCAAATATTGTTTGTGAATGTTTAAGAAATAGAGATAAAAAAAAAAGAAATGAAATAGAAAAAGTGAAAGGTATAATAATTAATATAAAGAAAAATGAAGAGAGTGATTAAAAAAATATGTGTAAAAAAAGTGTATAAAAAAATAATAACTACTCACGTTAAAAACCCATGTTTAAAGTATAAAAACAAAACGTAAAAGCTATAAATATTTACATTAAAGAAAACGTGAATATGGCATGTGGAACGCTTTTCCAAACACTAATATAAATACTGTACCAATCATTTTTCTTTTCTTTTCCTTTCTTTTGCAGGAGTTATTATAGATGCAGCAGCTCAAAGGGTTGTCCAGCCAGGAAACAAGTTGAAAGGAGCAGAACAGATCCAAACATGTTAGTCATAACTTACTCTTCAGAGCATAACCATCCATGGCCAACTCAGAGAAATGCTCTGGCTGGTACAGCTCGATCCCAATCATCCAAGAATAATATTGTTGCTGCTTCAAAGAATTCATCAGAAACCACTCAACCCCAAAATGGCACAACAAAGCCAGATGAGGAGCAGCAAGAGAGCAATAGTGACAGCAATGCGTCCCCAGTAGTTGCAGGGAACCCAGTAAACAGTACTGCATCTGTAAAGGGAGAGATTGGAATGGATGATGGGGAATTCAGTAATATAATGGACTTATCCCTTACAAACCATCTAATCTGAAGTGCAACCAACTTGAGGACTTGTTTGCAGAATTGGGAGAAATCAAACCTCACTCACTAAATTATCATCCCTTCTCTTTGACTGATCCAAATATAACTCCACAAGTAAAATAAAGTGGAAATAGAGGGGAATGTGAGGAAAATAGAGTGGAGAGAAGAATCTTTATCATTTTGGTGGGAGAGAAATTAGAGAGGTGAGAAATTTAAAGGTGTAGAACCCACCTAAAAGAATTTCTCCGGAGGGGAGAAATAGAGTGAAAATTCACTCTTACACTCCGTTTCACTCTATTTTCTCTTCTATTTCCTCTATTACCAAATAAGATAAGAGAGAAATAACATCATATTTCCACTTTATTTCACTCTTATTCCCTTCTACCAAACAACTCAATTTCCTTCATTATTTTTCACTTATTTCTCTTCACTCTATTTCTCTCTTCACTATTTCCTTTTACCCTATTTCCTTCTACTCTACCAAACACACCTTAAGGGAAGGTGATATATTAGAATTTAATGGATATACGCCCTTAGTGTAAAATATAATATTATTTAATGATGTATTGTCTCGTCATTTAATGAAATATAATACACATGTTATTAAATTCAATAATAATGCATCAATATATTAATGTAATTTTTTTTACATTAAAATTTTAAAGCATACCCGTTAAATTCTATATATTAGGGGTGTTCATATCCAATCAATTCAATAAAGACCGCAAAAATCGAATAAAAAAATCAAAAATTGAATCAAACTGAAAACAAAAAAAAATCGATAACCGCAAAAACCGAAACCTTTTTTATTGAATTGAATTTGATTTTGGATCCTATATATATTGAAAATTGATCCAATCCAAACCGAACTTATATACACATATATTATTTTACCTATAAATAATCATATATTTATACTTGTATACATATATATTTATGAAATTACTTATACTAATATACATTTTATGATTTTATTATCTAATATCATATTAATATCTTTATAAATATATCAATTTTATTAAACTAATTTAGTTTTTATGTCACATGTTCTTCTTTTTAAATAACTTTATATTTATATTAACAAATATAAGTTACAATATAAAAAATTTTATTATTATTTCATAATTATAACACTTTTATCTATAATATTTATTGTCTCTTTAAAAAATTAAAAATTGATCCAATCCAATATAATGTAAAATGGATCGAATTGGATGGGATGATGAAATCTTAAAACCCTAAGATTGAATTGGATATTTTTTATTTCAAAATTGATCTAAACCGAACCACGAATACGCCTACTATATATATTATATATGAAGTTAAAAAACACCTACTTTGATCTCAAAGATCTTCTAAATTAAATTTCAAAGAGATACAATATCCTTATAATAATATAAGACAATTCATAAATATTTTTTTTTTCATCACACATCAATCACATCACACACTTCTCTCTATATTTCACTATGTTTTATATATAACATATTGTATAAACATCTTGTCCCAATAACATTCTCTATATTTCACTATGTTTTATATATAACATATTGTATAAACATCTTGTCCCAATAACATTTTTCAATTTTAAATTTTTTGAGACGGTGAATGTAATAGCTAGTGAATTAAATTTTAAATTTCATGTGGAGGAGATTTGAGATAATAGTAATAATTCCACTTTTATTTTCTTGTCATCCAGGGAAATAACTCAGTGGAGTGGGAAAATGGGAATGCTGCTTGATCGGAAGCACAGCCAATAACGAGCCCCACATTTCTCTTGGAATATATGGATGGATGGGACAGAAAGCTGAGGAACAGAAGATTTCCACAACTCAAAAGAAAACAGTTCCTTAGAGAGAATGGTTCAAAAGCTCAGTGATGGGGCTAGCTAGCCCTTACATCCTTTCCCTAGCTAGCGAAGATGAAATTGATGTTAGATGACAAAGAATAAACAGGGCCAAGTAAAGTATATCATAACATAATATAAAGTTTGACTCTAAATATAACATGAGGGCAAATGCAAGCTTTGGTTCATCCGATTACTGTTTCTCTTACTATCCACTAACTTTTTTTTTTTAATGGTTGCTAGTTTTATAGATTAATAATGCTATTGCTTTTCACAAAGAAAATAATTGTATTGTTATACCGTGTCTTATCTAATATTGTATTGGTAATTTCTCATAAGATGATAAAATGGGTCGCAATTTGGTACCCTCCCGTTAGAGAGGGTTTTGGTACCTTCTTATCATTTTTTTTATTGAATAGGCCAAAATTACGTAGGAACAAGTCGTGTACTCCATCCTAAATTATTTCAAAGACATAAAATAGATTTTAAATGAGACACATGTGTATTGCAAAATGAGAATGTGAAAAAATGGGGGAATACAATAAAAAATACATGATAATAGTTATTGTGGGTCAAAAAGTCTTTTCAAAAATTAAAAATACAAATTCTAATAGTTATATATTGTCCTATAAGTATAAAAATACTAAGATCATTTATGAAAGTTGAGAGAAATTGATTAAATGATCAAAGAAGGTACCAAAACCCTCTCTCACGAGAGGGTACCCTAGAATTTCCCAGGTCGGAATTTGGTACCCTCCCATTAGAGAGGGTTTTGGTACTTTCTTGTCATTTTTTTATTGAATAGGCCAAAATTACGTAGGAACAAGTCGTGTACTCCATCCTAAATTATTTCAAAGACATAAAATAGATTTTAAATGAGACACATGTGTATTGCAAAATGAGAATGTGAAAAAATGGGGGAATACAATAAAAAATACATGATAATAGTTATTGTGGGTCAAAAAATCTTTTAAAAAATTAAAAATACAAATTCTAATAGTTATATATTGTCCTATAAGTATAAAAATACTAAGATCATTTAAGAAAGTTGAGAGAAATTGATTAAATAATCAAAGAAGGTACCAAAACCCTCTCTCACGAGAGGATACCCTAGAATTTCCCTGATAAAATTCAGCAATACAAGGTTGGCATTTAATCCGTTTGAACGTGCATGCTTCCCCGACTTGGCATGTAGCTTTATGTTTACAAATCACTTATAAGTGTGTTAGCATGTAGGTAACTTGAAGTTGAATAACTTAAAAACTTATTAAAGTATTTTAACTCTGCTCGGTAAAGTAGCTAGTTTTTAGTATATAGCTATTACCAAATTTTAAATTATATATGGTCAATGATTAATGTTAACCTTATCTATTATTTTAGATTTATTAATTAGTTTTTATCAAATACTACTTTTAATTCAATGAGTTAAATCATCAGCTTTCATGTTTTACACTACAATACACTACAATAATGCTGATTTAAACACAAACGGGTAGTAGTGACGGCCTAGTTGTCGCTAAGGCGTCGTTATAACATTAAATGTGCAACTCAACGCGCACACTACTAAAATCTTAGCATTTAGTGACTGATTTAGTGACTAAAATTTTCAGTCACTAATAGAGACCGATTTAGTGATCAATTACATCATCATGTGATGAAATAGTGACCATCTTTTTTAGTCACCAAATCGGTCACTAAAAATGACTTTGTGACCGAACAAATTGGTCACTAATCACTAAATTTGTGACTTTGAATAATTCGGTGAAAATTAGTGACCGAAATATCAGTCACTATTTTTTGAGAACATTAGTGACCGAAAAATCGGTCACTAAGTAAGTAAATTTTAATTTTTTAGAATAATAGTGACCGAAAAGTTGGTCACTAAATTTGAGATTTATTATAATATTTTAAAAAGGACTTAGTGACCGAAATTATCGGTCACTACTGAGTGAGTCAATTAGTGACTGAAAAGTCAGTAACTAAATTAGTAATTTTAATTTTTAAGCAAATTAGTGACCGAAAAGTCAGTCACTAAATTTGTAATTTATTTAAATTTAAAAAGAACTTAGTGACCGATTTTTCGGTGACTAATGATTTAGTCATTTAGTTATAATTTTTAATTTTTTTAGAAGATTGGTGACCGAAAAAATGGGTCACTAAATTTAAGTGTTTTTTATATTTTTTTAATTGACTTAGTGACCGAATAAATTGGTCACTAATGAGTACAAAACTTTGTGACCGAATAATTGGTCACTAACGGGTAAGAAAATTTATGATTTTAATTTTATTTTTTAGTGACTGAAAAATCGGTCACTAAATTTGTGATTTTTATTTTTTTATGAAGGATATACTTTATATAAACAAATAATTGATTTCTTATCAATAAAAAATATTTTAAATTAAGTAAAAATATGTTTCAGGATAAAATATTATTTTCATAATTATTTTTTCTTCATTATTTTTATTTATTTTCATAATTTATCCCCCAATATACATGAACGTGTACGAGCAGAGGATTGCTCGTTGCCTTCGAGATATGATGAAAAAGGCCTGGATGGCTGGGAGGAGGCCCACTTGGTGTGGTGAGGAGGCATGGGAGAGTCTTTTGGCCTACTGGGCCTCTGATGAATTCAAGAGGAAGTTAGCTTGTAACAAGAGCAATCAGGCTTCTCTTCGCGGGGGAGCAGTCCACACCACGGGCCGCAAGGCCCACCTTGAGGTAGCGTTGGATATGATATGTATAAACAAGCACCCTTCTGTATTAATTTTGTATTTGTTATTAAAATAATTAATTTGTGTAATTATTTTGTATAGTCTCGACAGCTGGGGCGTGGGTAGATACCGATGAGTTCTTTGTCGCCACCCACATAAAAAAGGGTGGTGGCTAGGTAGATGACCGGGTGCGGTCCACATATGTAAGTCCAACATTGTGCTTATTAGTGTTTTCTTACATTATTTCATATATTTGCAATTGAATACATGATTAACTAATTATACGTTTACCTGTACTCAACAGACAAATTATCAGGACCGCATGAGGGAGGTGGAGTCACAAATGGGGGACAACTCCAACTTTGATGGATCCACCAAGCTTCAGATCTGGAAGGATGTTGTGGGCCAGTGGCAAGACCCGAGGCCGTTGTTATGGCACCAGGGACTTGTTAAGCAACATTTGTCCTGGTGTGACTAGCCTCACTCAGGAGTCTCGGGCCCAGACTAGTGGGAGCGATGGGTCGCATCATTCGTCTGAGGAGGTGCTGAGGCAGGAGATACTGGAAGCCAACGCGAAGGCCACCCAAGCTGAAAAGAAGGCTGAACGGTTGGAGGAGGACTTCGCACGACTCCACGACAGATGAAAATGTTGCTGGAGCCCAAAGTGCAGGTGGTTCTACCAACTTCAGTCAGGCCCAGGCTCAGGCTCAGCCGCACCCATGATGACCACTTGGATGAGGAGCCATTGAGTGAGGATGAGGATCATCGTCCACCACAGCAGCGTCGTCGTCACCACCCATGATTTTTATTTTATATTATGTTTTTTATATTATTTTTTAACACTCTTTGTATATATATACTTATATATATATATATTTTCTTCTATCAGTGTGTTTATATAGTATTTAGTATTTCACTTTATAATTTTAAAATTAATAAATATTAAATTAAAATAAATAATAATAAATTAAATTCTATAAAAAATTGATCACTAGCGACGACCATGCCCGTCATTGTAAAAAAATATTAAAAAAATATAATATATGTTGCGACGGCTATGGTCGTTGGTACATTATGACGGCTGAGCGACGACCATTGATCCCTTCACTTAGCGACATTCATGAGGCCATCGCTAAGTCGTCGATTAGTGTATTGTAGCGACCACTTTTGGCCTGTAGCGACGGCTTTTGGCCATCGCTAGAAGGCGATTTTCTTGTAGTGTTAACTTTCACCTTTCAACTAGTATTTTAGCTTTTAACTAGTATATCCGTTAATTTATCAAACATACTTTATGGCTTCGTTTGCCCCAACTTATTTTTTACTTATAAGTTACTTTCAAGTTAAAGTAAAAAATTAGAGCTTTCAAAACTAAAGTAAAAGTTGTTTGACAATTTAAAATTTTATTAACTTAAAAGCCACTTTTAAGTTAAAAGTTGTTTGGTAAAATATTTTATTAAAATTATTTTTTTTCTTTGAAATTAACATAAAGAGTATCTAGTTATAAAAGGATAAAAATCCTTAATATTTTTAATTAATAAAAATTTAATAGATAAAAATAAATTTTTAAATAAAATTCAATAATATAAAAAATTTTACTAATAAATTTCAATAAATATTTCATAGGTAAAATATAAAAAATAATAGATAGTATATAAAATATAAAAAAACTCCAATAATAGTATGAATCATCCCAAATAATAGAACAAATGTTCTCTTTCTTTATCAAATAATAGTATAAATCATCCAAGCAATTTCTAATACAATTTTTAAGACAAATATCAATATCTCTAATAGTCATTAAAAATTTCCAACACAAATTTCCAATACAAATTTTATTGTTATTGATGAAATCAAAATAAGATTTTTTTTTTTTAAAATCAAATAATAGATTCAAAGAAAACAAAAATAACAACTTATTGAAGGAAATGAATGTTCAGTAGGGATAAGTGAGAGGCCATGGTCAGAGAGCTTCAATAATAGATCGAAAAGATTGGACTAGAACCATTCACGTTCGCTTCTGCAAGGTGAACGTGTGCCAGGAGAAAGGTGTATCCCAATGGCACGACTTGCGTCTCTGCACGGTGGCGAACATAGAGGTGTAATCGTAGTGGAACGGGGGTGAACGGAGAGGGATGGGTTGCTTATGTCTCTCTACCATTGGGTTGCTTGCGACATTTGCAAGGTTGGCACAACTTCAGGCGGTGGGTCTACAACGTTGGCACAACTTTCGGGTGACAGCTTCTGGCGCTGGATCTACAACATTGGCACAACAACTTTGGGTGACAGCTTCAAGCGATGTTTCTGCACAATAAGATTTTGGTTGCTTTAGGCGGTGGATCTGCACAGTTTCAGGCAGTGTTTGTCGCTCTACAAGGTTTGGGTTGATTGTGATGTCTCTCAAACGGACACCATAAAGCTGGTTGTAGATAACCTTGTTTGCAAATGGAGGTGCGAACTTTGGAAGGTGAAAGTGAAAAATTTATTAGGACAACTAAACGAGAAAGAATGAAAGATTAAAGGTCCGTTTGGTTTACAGTTGAGTAGAATTGATTTTAGAAATGAATGGTTGAGATGGATGATGCACGTTTTACGAAGTACGTTGGACGAAAGTGATTTAAAATCAATTTTGTAGAATTGATTTTGGATGATTCAAAATTTAAACCAAACGGGCACTAAGGGGTTGTGGGCAATCATGCGATTTGTGTATGTAATAATAAAACTAGGGCACGACAACTTTTCCATGGAAGCAAAAGTTAGCATGTGGTAACAGCTATATAAGAATCTAAACCTTGATCTATGAGAGACTTACCTTGATCTATGAGAGACTCAATGAGAATAAGTTCTTCAATCTCCTTTTCCCAATCTGCCTCTTTGTTTTTCTTTCTTCCTCACAGACTTTCTTGATGGTTAATAGTGAGTAACTGTTATGGCAGAGACAGAACCATTGTTTCCTTTATATAGCCAACTTCCATCAAGTTGGTTACGATCAAATCTAAAAGATAACTTCCAAAAGATAAGATAAGGAAGTTGATTACCTTCAGTCGTTTAAAATTTAAACGATAACTTCCCATACTAACCAATAGGTCTTTTATTTTATTAAATCACATTTAGGCCCATAATTATATTTCACATGAGTCACATTATTTAATTAATTTATTTATTTTCCAACATTCTCCCACTTGACTCATGTGATGCCTTAACACTTCATGATTTAATAATTACATAAATCATAATGCTCATCAGAAGACCTTAAATAAATTGGTTCCATCATTAATCATAATTAAAGATACAGAAATAATAAGAGTCATGGCGGTTACATGTCATTCAATCAACATATTCCCTTCCATGTACTACTGTATTATCTTTCTCCTTAATATGACTTTAAAATGAGAAGTCCATAATGGGTTCAAACATAATGTCATTTTTATTAACAATAACATAATTTGTTTTCCACATCATAATTTGCATGCATATACATAAAGTAGAAAACAAAAATTTCAGAAACTTGTACATTAATGAGCTCAGAGTGTCAAATAGGCATTAATCATTATCATTCACATTCACTAGTAGACATAATGCCCATATTCTCTACATGGCCAGTAAATACTTTGGGAACCCTTTTGCTAAAGGGTCAGCAATCATAAGATCAATGCTAATATGTTCTATTGACATTCTATGTTTCTAAACTTCTTCTTTAACGACAAAGTATTTCAATTCCATATGCTTAGCACCTTTGGAATACTTGTCGTTTTTAGAAAAGAAGACAGCTGCGGAATTATCACAATAAATTTTCAGCGGCTTGGCAATACTGTCAACAACTCCAAGTCCTGAAATAAAATCCCACAACCAATTAGCCTGAACTATGGCCTCAAAGCATGCCACAAATTCAGCCTCCATGGTGGATGCAACAATGATAGACTGTTTTGCACTTTTCCATGAAATCGCTCCTCCGGCTAAAAGATACACATAACCAAATGTAGACTTTCTTGTATCCATACAACCATCAAAGTCTGAATCTATATATCCAATCACCTCAAGATGATCAGATCTCCTATAAGTAAGCATGTGATTCTTTGTCCCTTGCAAGTATCTTAAGACTTTCTTTGCAGCTTTCCAATGATCCAATCCTGGATTACTCTGGCATCTACCAAGCATACCAACTGCAAAGCTAATATCTGACCTTGTACATGTTTGAGCATACGTCAAAATCCCAACAACAGATGCATAAGGGATATTTTCCATCTGTTTCCATTCCAAATCATTCTTTGGACATCGCATGAGACTAAATTTGTCTCCTTTCTGTATTGGAACGGGAGATGCTGAACATTTATCCATTCTGAATCTCTCTAAAACTTTATTAATATATGCTTTCTGAAACAAGCCTAACAGTCCTTGTGATCTATCACGGAATATTTCTATTCCTATCACATAGTCTGCCTCACCCATATCTTTCATTTCAAAGTTGCTAGAAAGAAACTTCTTAGTCTCACTTAATAGACCAAGATCATTAGTTGCAAGCAAGATATCATCAACATACATAATCAGAAATATAAACTTGATCCCACTAACCTTCAGATATATACACCGATCAACAATGTTTTCCTTAAATCTAAAGGACATAATAGTATCATTGAACTTAAGATACCATTGCCAGGAAGACCGTTTAAGTCCATATATTGATTTCTTAAGTTTACACACCATGTGTTCCTTTCCTTCTTCAATGAACCCCACTGGTTGGTCCATATAAACACCCTCTTCTAAATTCCCATTCAGAAAGGCAGTTTTAACATCCATTTGGTGCAACTCAAGGTCATAATGAGCTACTAGTGCCATGATAATTCTGAAAGAATCTTTCTTAGAAACAGGCGAAAATGTTTCCTTATAGTCAATGCCATCTTTTTTGAGTAAAACCTTTGGCAACAAGTCGAGCCTTGTAACGTTCGATATTGCCATGAGAGTCACGCTTAGTCTTAAAGACCCATTTACACCCAACTCTCTTGCATCCTTCTGGCAATTCCACAAGGTCCCATAACCATTTTGTGCCATTGATTTAAGCTCATCTTTCTTGGCATCTAACCAATTATCATAATTATCACCATTAATGGCTTCTGAAAATGAAACTGGATCATTATCAATGCCTAAGTCATTTTCTGACTCTTGTAGATAAATCACATAATCATTCGAAATAGCATATTTCCTTTCTCTTTGGGATCTTCTTAATACTATTTCTTGTGGTTGTTCTACTACAGGTTCATTGTTAACCTCAGGATCATTAATTTGTTGTTCTTCTTGATTGTTGTGTGGTTCAACAACATGAGGAACAACAATTCTTGAAGTAGAGGTACTAGTTAAAGGAACTTGTACTCTAACTTCCTTAATCTCCACATTTCGTGAAGCTTCACTCCCATTGGTTTTACCATTCTCAATAAACCTGGCATTTCCAGTTTCAACAATTCTTGTACTATGGGTAAGACAATAAAACATATACCCTTTTGATTTTACTGGATAACCAATGAAATATCCACTGATTGTTCTTGCATCCAGTTTCTTTTCTTGCGGATTGTATATTCTAATTTCTGCCTGATACCCCAAACATGCAGGTGTCTTAAACTGGGTTTCCTACCTGTCCACAATTCAAAAGGTGTCTTTTGAACTGCCTTACCAGGAACCCTGTTCAACAAATACATGGCAGTTTTTAAAGCATACATCCACAATGATACAGGAAAAGATGAATTACTTAACATGCTCATAACCATATCCATTAAGGTTCGATTACGCCTTTCTGACACACCATTTTGTTGTGGTGTACCTGGCATTGTGTATTGAGCACAAATACCACGTTTCTCAAGGAACTTAGCAAATGGACCAGGGTGTTGTCCACTTTCATCATATCTTCCATAATACTCACCACCTCTATTTGACCTGACAATTTTCCCTTTCTGTCTAATTGCCTTTCCACTTCATTTATATATATATTTCCAAGGCATTCACTGCTTGAGATTTCTCATGCAGTAAATAGACATGCCCATAACGTGAAAAATCGTCAATAAAAGTGATAAAGTACTTTTCTTTATTGAAGGAATTTACATCAAAAGGTCCACATATATCAGTGTGTTTAATTTCAAGAAGTTGAGTGCTTCTTGTGGCTCTTTTCTTTGTGTGTTTTGTTTGTTTGCCTTTAATACAATCCACACATACATTCAAATCAGTAAAATCTAAATCCGGAAGGATTTCATTCTTTACTAATCTTTGCATCCTTTCTTTGGAAATGTGTCCCAAACGCTTATGCCACAAGTAAGCAGAACGTTCATTCACTAAACTACGTTTAGTGCCAACATTATGATGCAAGGTCATAAAAGTTTCAGCATATAAATTGTCAAGATTCAATTTATATAAACCATCATAAAGTGTACCAGATCCAATCATACAAGTACGCTTATATAAACTGAAACAACCATTCCCAAACCTAAAAGAGTATCCAACAACATCAAGTTTAGACAATGAAACTAAATTCCTAGAAATACTAGGTACATAAAAAGTATCAAATAATTCTAAATGAAATCCAGTGCCAAGGATTAAACGATAAGTCCCGACAGCTTCCACTGGAACCTTCACTCTATTCCCCATGAAGACAAACTTCTCATTCGAGTTTATGGTTCGGGTTGAAACGAATCCTTGCATCCTATTAGAAACATGAGTTGTACATCCAGAATCAATCCACCAAGTATTATGGGGAACTTCAGTTAAGCTTAATTCGAAACATACATAAGCATTATGCTCACCTTTCTTTTCGAACCAAGCTTTATGTTTTGGGCAGTTCTTCTGGAAATGTCCAAATTTCCCACAAAAATGAGATTTGTCATTTTTCTTATGGATTTTAGTAGAGGACTCGCCAATCTTTAATGGTCATTTGCCCTTTCCATGTTTCTTAACAACTTTCTTTCCAGCTCCCTGATTATTCACATAATGAATGGAGTGGTTTCCTTGATTCTTAAGTCTGGTTTCCTTCTGAACTAACATACTGTGCAATTCATGCACATTCCATTTGTCTTTCATGGTATTATAATGCATTTGGAAAGGACCATACTCAGACGGTAATGAGTTCAAAATGAACTGCACAAGGAAATTTTCATCCACTGCCATTCCAAGAGACTTAAGTTTTGCTGCAATATTTGTCATCTCAATGACATGTTCATGCATAGTACGAGAACCATCAAACTTCATGGTGGTTAAGGTACTCATTAATGTCCCAGCAAGAGACTTATCAGCAGTTTGGGAGCGCTCTTCCACAAATTTCATAAATTCTTTTGCACTTTCAGTTTTGGGAAGAGTAGACTTAATGTTACTTGCTATGCTCATTCGCATAAACATCAGGCTAAGTCTATTTGACTTTTCCCAAGCCTTATAATGGGCTTTCTCTTCATTGCTACTAGCATCAGTAATAGCAGCAGGTTTTTCAACTTGAAAAGCCAAATCAAGATCCAACACACCTAAGTGAAATTGGACTTGTTCACTCCAATCAGAGAATTCAACCCATTAAAAACCAGAACAAACATAGCATGCGAATGTAAAGATACAAGAACAGATACTACAATTAACACATGCTTAACATTAATACTTTGAGTCATAAACTAAACATACAATGCAGATTCAAACAACAAATAAACATTCTATGTATACTAATGTTCTCCTTTGGGTGATACATTAATACACAAAAACATAATGATGCTAATAATATCAATATTATTTGGTAAGATACATATGCATTAATTAGAAATACTTATTATCTTTGGATATCTAAATAAAGCTAATAATGCATACTCACTATCAATAGTCATATCCATTAATTATAAGAATAACTAATCAACCTTTGGGTGATCCATAAATGCCTTATAATAATGAACTTCAATTAATCCATAAATCAATAATTTATAATTTAGCATCCATTCAAAGGGTAATTGAAATAAAAATTCATCACTAATTTGGAATTAAATAAAACATAAAGATTTGACCACTTTGGTGATTACAAATCTATCATACATTTGATTCCAAAATTAATACATACTGTAATTGTGGGTATTAATTGAATGAGACTAAATTTCCTTAATTCTAGATCATCTCTTGATTAATTACATTGCAACCAATTACATGTGAAATTGAATTTCACATACAGGAACATTATGAATTTCAATTCAAGATTTCATTAAATAACAATTTGAAATTAATATGACAGGGAGCCTTCAATGTTACGTTTCAATTCAATAATTTTCTTTTCAAATTGACGTTCTCGTAACAGGGAAGCAATCGCAATTCCATTCTTGATTTCAATTAAATTTTTTTATGAATTCAATTTGAAATTTATTAGTAATGCACAGCGGAAAGTTAACAGCATTGAGGGATACATTATGGATAAATTCTAATAAAGATTAATTTCATCTTCATGCAGTAGAAAATTCTACCATTCACAAGTTCCTAATTTTAAAATTAGGGTTCATACAAATTGGGCATTTATGGATAATCATAAATTCAACAACCTAATGCTCTGATATCACATGAAGGTTGCAGTTTTCATACATTCTTAATTCAAGAATACTACTGCACATCATAAGGATCTTAGAATCTATGATTCTCACATACATTATAATAGTAAGAGAGACTTACCTTGATCCATGAGAGACCCAATGAGAATAAGTTCTTCAATCTCCTTTTCCCAATCCGCCTCTTTGCCTTTCTTTCTTCCTCACAGACTTTCTTGATGGTTAATAGTGAGTAACTGTTATGGCAGAGACAGAACCCTTGTTTCCTTTATATAGCCAACTTCCATCAAGTTAGTTACAATCAAATTTAAAAGATAATTTCCAAAAGATATAAGATAAGGAAGTTGATTACCTTCAGTTGTTTAAAATTTAAACGATAACTTCCCATACTAACCAATAGGTTCTTTTATTTTATTAAATCACATTTAGGCTCATAATTATATTTCACATGAGTAATATTATTTAATTAATTTATTTATTTTCCAACACATAGTACTGCCCCTAATTTAATCATCAAGTCATGGTGGTTTGCCCTTAATATGGTTTCACTGAGCTAAGGTGTCATCATGTTCATTGTCCAGGAAGGAACTTGGGTCACTCATGTCCCTCAAAATGGATTTATACTGTTTGAATGGCCTATAGTGCAGAAAAGAGAAGAGACAGTAGCACAAAGAGCTAGGCAAGGCATTGTGAGTCAGAGAACCATTGTTTTCAACGATTGTGCTTCTTTTGCTATTAATATGTTGATGGCTTTATTTGTTGGCAACTAGCAAGTGCTGACAGTAAAGTTTGGAGAAAGTTCAGCCACTAATAATTATATATATACGCAAAATTATATTTGCTTATGAAATTAAAAAAAATGAGATATACATATAGCTTCATGAAATTAATATTGTTTGGTCACTTAACTTTTCTATTATTATATATCAATCATAAAATTATTTGCATGTGGAAACTTCGCGTTCTCTGAACTTGGTCAAGTATTCTAAAAAAATAACAAATTAATCAATTAATATTGATTAACTAGGTGTCGTTGTTTAAGGTGGTTGCAGTTTTTTTGGTTTCCTTAAGCTAATTAAGCTTTGGCTTAATTACTTTTTTACTCCCTATATTTGTGAACAAATGAGTGATTTTGGTTGCTCAAATCCAAATAGGAGTTTTCAGAAGCAGGCACACCCAGATTGATTACAAAGCAATTCTAAATTACTACAAGCCCCCAAATAACCCTAAATTTATCAAAAAATAAAAACCAAAACAACTGTCATTAATTGATCCACTTGTACGTGGAATGGGTAATCTTCTCCCTCGCGAACAGGGGCACTGCCATGGTGTGATGGGCTTCTTTCTTCCTTTTTCTCATTGAAACGCAACACAGCCACCATGGGCTACAGCGTCCTTTGTTCTTGTGTCGAGCAACCAATAGTCCGGCCAGGACCAGCCCCAACACGGTTGCGACTGTTCTTCCCATTGCGGTGTGACTATATAACCCCAGGTTTCCGCTGGCTTTGTAGACGCTATTTTGCTTGCCTTTCCTGCGAAGCTGTCGCCGAAGAAGCCATTAGTGACAGTGAGGAGTTTGGGGTTTGGAGTTCTGAGTAGGTGAATGAATAATCTTATAGTTATAAACACGCACTACATACAATATCAAGAGAAAAAGAGATAAAAAAAAAATAGAAGAGAAAGAAATGTGAGATGTGATGGGTAATGTTATGGTCATTGTGAAAATGAATGGATAGAAAAATGTATTGTATGAGTTATTGTATAATTTTTGTTGTATGAATTAATTTATTATATATCTCATGGTGAATTCAGCGACACTTTTTTTTTTCATTTCTTTTTAATATTTTATTTAAAAAAATTAAGAAATAAAATAATTCATCTCATAATATTTTCAAGTTAGATAATTAATTTCATGTAAATAAATTCCATTGAATATTGGATGGCAATTTATAGAACAGACTAAATTTGTTCAATTTAAAAAAAATAGGAATTTAATTAATTCAAGCAATTAAAACTACGAGGACTAAAATTGTTCATTTATAAAAGTATAGAAATTAAAAATATAATTAAGTCTTAAATCTTTTTTAACTTGAAATATTTCGTGATATAATATTTTATGATCAATGATGAAAAGTATTTAATTTACTCTTGAAAGAATTGTTTATACATTGAAGTAGGCTTCGTTGATGACACTTATTATTTTTACATCATATTTATACTCATGTAAATGTTAATACGATGGAAAGATTAGAGAGATATGATAGATATGTATTCTACACAACATACAATAACACAGTTTTTCGCAAAAACATGGCCTTGTCAAGTAATAAAGAATCATTTTTCCACCTAAACATTTTTTCACCAAATAGGATTGCCCCTTGTAATAGGGAATATCTATGGTTTTAAAAAAAAAGAAACATTTTTCCATCTAAATATATATATATATATATATAATCTCCATATTTAAATTATCTTTTATTTTTTTATTTCTAGTTTTCTTTCATCTATTAACAAGAGTATATTGAAACTATTTAAAAAAAAATCTTTACTTAAAATAAATAATGTTAATTGTAATAAAATTAAATCAAATATATCAAACATTATATAAACCTTTCTACCCCAAAATCAATTAAATTGAAGCCCACCATATCATCGATTAAATTAAACCAAGTGGATCCACTTAGGAAACAATGCTTTCCCCACACATAACTTTATATCTAACGTTGCCCTTAATAATTCATTTATAGAATGCGACCATCTCCTAGATATAATGCGTCCTTCTTATTTAAAATGAAAAAGCAGAACTAACGAGAATAAAAATCCGTTAAACTCAAGGAGAAAATTAAAGTAGTAATAAAGAAGATATCGGAGTAGAAGCACTCAAATTAGATTAAGAAAAAAGCTTATATATTAAATAAATAAGGTTAGATGATATAAAAAAGGGGGTTTGACCAAATCCAACTAATTTTCTAAAAAAGATAAATAAAATATTTATTTATCCCATAAGACTTCATCCTTTCAAAACTTTTAAAATAAATAAATAAATAATATAAAAAATCCAATACAATGTTGGTAATATATCCAAAAGAATAATTTTAATTTATGAGTTTAATTAATATATACTGTCACTTTAAAAATGTTTTAAACGTCATTTAATAATGGGTTACTATATTTTTAATAAATATAACACCTTATATATTATTAAGCTCAATAAATAATTTGAAAACATAATTGGATGACAATGTATATTCGTTAATTCTTAATTTATATATGTAATATTTTTAGAAAAATGTTAACTATTTAATTTTACTAATTTACTAAAAATATTAACTTTTATATATATTGCCAATTTTGTCGGTGATGTAGTAAATGATAGGTGTTACTGTTGAGAAAGCCATAGTTTATTTTAATGGATCAACCGACTCGACTTGAATTATTTGGGGATCAAAACAAATCACTAAATTTATATTACTAAAAAATTAATTTCGTTTTAACAATATTTTAATAATATTTTTTAATTTATATATATTATATTGGTCAAGAAGGGCAAGAAAGAAAACCATCAACAAAGCAAGCCTGAGAGTAGTGAGACCTCAGTATCAGTATCACATGCGGCGGTTTGGACTTTGGCGTTTGACTTTGCATACGAACTCAACTAGCTAGCCCATAGTAATATAAACCAACAAGCTAGCTATACGCTTTGGGTCAATAAAGGTATGAGATCGACAATATTGTAGTGTGTTTGCTAAAATTACTTAAAAAATTGGTGATGAAAGTTGAAAACTAGCTGAAAGCTAAAAAGTTATTGAATGTATTTGGTAAAACTAATTGAAAATGATAAAATATATAACATTTAAGGACAATATGCATTAATTATTAAATAATGATAAGTGAGGATGGTTGAGGGCTAAACTTGTAATTAATTTTCAGCCGGTAGCTTAAAATTTGAGCTTTTTTTAGGAAAAGCTTGTGGCTACTAAAAAAAGCTACATTCTCAAACACTGCTGATTTAAACTACTATTTTCAACTTTCATTTAACTGAGATGGGAAGTCAAACTATATGTCTTTTTTTTTTTTTTTTTTCAAGTCTCAAAAGGGAAGCACCTTGCAAGAACATAGCTATATAAATCAGCACCTTCCCACGCCATTTTCCTCACCCCATAATCATCATTCATCAATTGCAAATTAACAATATGGCAACAAGCATGTTCCACTGCTCATGCATCCTGCTTATATTGCTCATCTACTCCACCCTTGCACTCTCCCAAATTTGCAACCCACAAGACAAAAAAGCACTCCTCCAAATCAAGAAAGACCTCGGCGGAGACACAACCTTTGGAAACCAATGGGATCCACAAACGGATTGTTGCACGTGGATGGGTGTGTCATGCTTAACCACAAACAACCGCGTACACATTCTCGACATCCGTGACTTTGACCTTCCCCATCCCACTCCCATTCCTCCCTCCATTGCCAACCTCCCTTACTTGGATATGCTCAATCTCGCACAGATTCCCAACCTCATTGGTCCAATCCCACAAATCATCACCAAACTCTCAAACCTCCAGTCCCTTATGATCAGTCACACCAACATCTCCGGTCAAATACCCGAATTCCTTTCCCAGTTGAAGAGCCTCTACTCCATTGACTTGTCCTATAACAAACTCTCTGGCCAAATCCCAACAACTCTCTCACGCCTTAACAACCTCCAACGAATCTCCTTAGACGGTAACCGCCTCACTGGCTCACTCCCAGATTCCTTCGGATCCTTCGAGACGCGTTTGACCACGCTCACGCTCTCGCGTAACAACCTCACGGGGAGAATCCCTGCGTCGTTTGGGAGATTGAACATGGCTATTGTGGACTTGTCATGGAACAATCTGGAAGGTGATGCTTCGGTGCTGTTTGGGTCTAAGAAAGAGGCCAATCGGATTATACTGTCGGGGAACTCGTTTGCTTTTGATCTTGGAAAAGTGGGGATGCCTTGGGGGTTGTCGGGGTTGGATATCAATAACAATCAAATCTATGGGAGGATCCCTCGGGAACTAGCGAAGGTGAAAGGGCTTGTTGAATTGGATGTGAGTTACAATAATCTGTGTGGTGAGATTCCAAAGGGTGGGCGTTTGCAGAGATTTAGTGCGTCTTCCTTTGATCATAACAAGTGCTTGTGTGGACCTCCCCTTCCCAGTTGTAAGCGGCCAAATTAATCTCTAGTTAACTTGCACATTGAGAGCAAGGCCATACCATCAATAATATTATATAGCTGTGGTTTTGCAAGTGGTTTTTCTTTGGCATTATTGTTCCAACTTTCCCAATTTCCGCTTTCATGCTAAATCATATGCTCCTCGGTTACTCCCTGTATGTGAACTTAATTAAGAAGAATAAAATTGTTATAATGTGTAGTACTTTATAATGTAATAGGCTACTGTTACACAAATAGCTACCTTTAAGACTTTCTGGTTTGTATTTGGGTTACAGTACACCCTCGTACACTCTAATAATAATATTTCATTAAGAAATTGTTTTGCTAGTTCTTCATCTAATATTTCATTAAGGATATCAATACTCTACACAAAAAGTATTGAAATGGATGGAACACCAAACATGAAATTGGCCAATTCAAATATTTAATAAAATGGTAAAATATGTTTTTAGTTTATGTAAAATACACTCAATTTGATTTTCTTTTCAGTAAATTTTTTTTTTGTTATGGTCATAAAATAAGAAATTATTTAGATTGATTATCGAGGTCTATACATAATTACCATGATTCACTTATTTTTTTTAAGGACTAAATGATAAAACATATTTATAAGAACTAACATCAAAACAAGTGTATTTACAGGGATAAAAAGTTATTTATAGAAACCAAAATCTCAATTTTTCTATTTGTGGGTATTAAAACCAAAAAATCTTATTAGAATAGTTTTCGACATTTTGCCTCTATTGTCAAGTAGAAGTGTCATTCGCCATTGCCGATAGCCTTCCATTTTGTAGCAACAAATTTTTTAGGATTAAAATTAAGTATGAACAACAAGAAAATGATCAACACTAACCATCTTTTAGATTATGGAGATTAATACTTCCATATATTACTCAAATATTTTAGTGTGGGAGTGTATGGAAGGGAAACATATAAAGAAAAAAATGAATAAAAAGAGAGAAAGTAAAAAATGTGATAATTGATATGATGAAAATGAAGGAAAGAGATACAAAGAAAAAGTATGTGTAAAATAGAGTGCATAAAATATGAGTGTAGAAAAATCATGGTAGATAAGGCTTAACTTTACCTTTTACACGAATTTGGTACACCCTAGCTACAATTATATATTGTAATTTTTCTTTTTAGTTCAGAATGTATAGAAAAGTTGGATAAAATGTAAATTTACGAAGTTTATATATTTGAAGTTGAAATATCTTGAATACTGAAGATTCCAACTATTTGAAAACGGATTTGGATCCTCTCCAGCCCGTTATTGTTTTTAGTCCTCTCAGCAAAATTTAGCTACGGAATAACTACGTAATAACTAGGTCACCAAAATCTGTAGCTAATCCGTAGTTATTCCGTAGCTAACTTTTGCTGAGAGGATGGAAAGGCAGCCGAGGATCCTTTCTATGTCTGAGGAGAGAGCTGAAGGGGTATCTTCTATACTACACATATGTTATTTTCTCGTCGTCTTAGCTCAGTCAAACATGCACGTGATGCCCAATCTGAAACAAAACTTGAATGATTTGATGACGATTTCTTTCTTCTCATAATCTTTTTTCCAACAGCTAGCCATAAATGGTATTTTCTGACACAATCGGATTAGCTTTTGAGAGTAAGCTAGAGACTGATTCTATGGGTCACGATCCACTTGAGGTAATGTTTCAAACTTCGAACTTCTAATCACTTTTGACTTTGACAACTCTCAAAGCCTTACGCGTAAATCAAACCAATTAAATAACACACCATATAAACTACCTCTTCTTCTGACTTCTATAACAGGCCTGTTGAGAGAAATTCTATGGTACTTTAATTTCCGGAGCAAGGATTTCTTTATATATAAATATTATTAATTTAGTCGAATTTTTGTGTAAAACTACATGAAACAAAAGAAATTAGACGCGCTTAGTGCCTATACACAGTTATACCCCATGTATGCAATATGGACGCAGCCTTGAGAAATTAACAGCTAGCATAGCATGCAGCGCCATCAATCCCACAAGGTTCATTTCTGGCTTTCTTCTTTGTTTGAATAAACACAAGGTCAGTCCACAGTAATTATGTATAAACAAAGAGCTGTTTTCAGTCAAGGCATTGTATTTTATCATTTATTACATGCAACGTGTTTTTTCAACAAAGTTTATCCCATACTCTTAATTAGCAAAAAGTACTACAAAAAAAAAAAATATATATATATATATAGCAACTTACATATATAAATAACGTACCACAATATTCCCTTTCCCTTATCCACACCTTAAAATCAAAATCAAATAGAAGTAAAACTAATCCTATCAATCACCATCATCAATAATCAATGGCAACCATGTTGATGTTCCGCTTAATCTTGCTCCTACAAATAGTCACATTGCTAGCTCTACGCTACCATTCCTTGGTCCACGCTTCCCAAGATGCAACCCACAAGACAAGGAAGCACTCCTCCAAATCAAGAAAGACCTTAACTACCCAACCTCTCTCTCATCATGGAACTCACACACTGATTGTTGTGACCAAACAAGACCATGGAAAGGTGTCATGTGCCAAGACATTAACCAATGCAACCGTGTCAACTACCTCAGCCTCTCCGACATCGACCTTCACCCTCACCCACTTGAAATGCCTTCCGCTATAGGCAACCTCCCTTTCCTCAACTTCTTATACATCAACGAATCCCCAACCTCACTGGCCCATTCCCAACAACCATCGCAAATCTCACCAAGCTTCGATACCTCACCATTAGAAACACCTTGTTGTCTGGCCCTATACCTGATTTCTTGGGTGAACTCAAAAGCCTCGTTAACTTAGATCTCTCTTACAGCAACCTCTGTGCCGGAATCCATCCCTCTCTCTCTCTCAGCTTCCCAACCTCCAAGGTCTTAGCTTGGACGGTAACTGGCTCAGTGGCTCAATCCCTGACTCGTTTGGTTCCTTGAACCGTTTAAACTCTCTTACTCTCTCACGAAACCAGCTCTCAGGGGAAATACCACAATCTTTGGGGAAGCTAAACCTTGCTATTGTTGACTTGTCACGTAACAGGCTCAATGGTGACGCGTCTATGTTGTTCGGTTCTGAGAAAAAGCCACTGAAGATTAATCTTTCGAGGAATAGGTTGGCGTTTGATTTTGGGAAAGTGGAGGTGTCTGATAAGTTGGAGGCGTTGGATCTGAGCAACAATGGCATCTATGGAAGGCTTCCTCAGGGATTAACCTCGCTCAAGTTCTTGCGTGAGTTGAATGTGAGTTGTAACAGCCTGAGTGGTGAAATTACGAAAGGTGGTAAGTTGCAGAGTTTTGGTGTGTCTTCGTATGCTCATAACAAGGGCTTGTGTGGGTCTCCGCTTCCCAAGTGCAAGCGTTTTGTCAGGCCAACGGGGACTAATTAACCTCAAGTTAACTTGCACTTTGAAAAAAAGGTTCATAGATATTTTTTTTTATGAGGAAAGGGTCAAAGATGTTAATATAGTCTTATTGTATTACAATATATTATTCCTGAATTCCCAAATGGTTCTATTGGCCATACATGTCTGTGATGTGTCTTTTTCTGTTCCGTTTCAATGTTTTTGGTATTATCGTTCCAACTTACCTGAATGGTATGTGGAAGGAGAGTTTGTATGTTTTCATTTTGGAGAAGAACTGGTATCCCACCCGTGCACGGAGGTTATTATCCTAACAGATTGATCATAGAATTATAATTATATATTAAAATATGTATAAAAAGTAAATATGGAAAAAAAAAATAAAAAGTAGTTTGACTTGACATAAGAACATATATATATATATAAACACACTTGTGTGTGTATCTATATACAAAGAAAAAGAGAAAAGTATACATTAATATTTAATGCCTTGGAATTATATTTTCTGAAACACCTCCTTGTACACAATATTTTTTGTAACATTACAACATGTCAAATTGTCATCGCAGATTAGAATCTTAAGTTCATGTCGGGACTTAACCCTAGATACAACAACATACAATTGACCATGAGAGAATACAGGTTTTGGTAAATAGACCCCAACATGTGACAATGTCTGGCCTTGACTTTTATTAATACTCATAGCAAAACAAAGACATAATGGAAACTGCCTTCGTTGAAACTTTAATGGCGTTTGATGATCAGATGGAATTAGATTCATTCGAGGAATGAAAACATTTGTTCCCAAATGTGTGCCAGTAGTAACAGTTGCTCCTATTACAATATTAGAACCCAAGTCTTCAACAATTAATCTGGTGCCATTACAAACTCCAGCTGATATATCAAGATTCCTCATTAACATGACAGGAACACCTACCTTTAATAACAATTTATGACCAGGAAGTCCAGAGCACCTAATATCATTTAAGAACTCAGTTGTCAACAAATCAGCTTCAATATATACCAATTTCCTCATCTACCTTCCATATAGTGTCAGACCTCAAATAAACCTTTTCTTCTCCAGGAATCAAAGTCATGACATATTTATTAATTGAGTGAACAACATCTAATGTAGGAGCAAAGATTGTCTTATCCGGGAAAAAATTGATGTCTCCAAAATTTGAAAGCAAGTTAGGATAAGCAAATGAAACTATATCTCCAATTGGATTACCGGTAGATTTCATCAGTAAATCCTCAGGTATCTCAATATCAGTCTCACCATCACCATATGTACCCAAATCACCATCACCTAACGCAAGAATCCAATCAGCAAACTCTCGAATTTCTTGTTGAGTTGAAACATTGTTCGAACCTTTCAACCTCATGTTTTCAGACAACATTAAAACCTTGTAATGTTTCCATAATTTGGATGAATTTAGAGTGGCCATGACAATTTCAGCTTGACCCGCTCTTGGTATAACAAGCAATATGTGTCTAAAATCACCTCCAAAGACAACAACTTTTCCCCCAAATGGTTTATTCATACTATCCTCCACTTGACCAAAAAATATTTATTGTTGACAAAAAAAAATTTATTTTTCACCAAAAAAAATAAAGGAACATTACAGTTCAACGGCACAATATCTTCTAACTCAATTTTCATATAGGACGATTTATTTATCAATCTTAAAAAAAGGTATTATGAATCTGTTTAATACAAATTTAATGATTTCTATTTATTTAATTTTAATAATTGTTTATAAAGTTGATTAATTTAAAATGATACCTTTTTTGTATTTAAATATTATGTGTACCTTTTTAATATATCATTTTCTGTATTAATATACATATATGCATATATGTGAATAACAGTAAAATAAAAATGGCATTTTATCATAGGAAATATATCAGAGGTGTAAATTACTTTTAAAGTTATTAGTTATTATTCAATAATTACATTTTAAAATGGATTGAAAAAAAATAACTAAATTATAAGATAATTAAATGCTTAAATTACATCAGAATTAAGATAAATAAAGCTGAAATAGCGGTAAATATATATTTAAAATTGGGTTCTAACAAATTTGCATCACACTTCTGGCCCAACTTCCACAAAATAACCCTACACATTACTTAATAATAAACGACAATGGCAAAGGGGCCTAAAATAAGATATTTTTCAGCCCAAATAACAACAGAACAGTGGCATTGAGGCAATGCAACCAAGTTTACAATCCAAAAAACCTAATAAGAGGCCACGTTATTTCCCTTTAAGCACCTACGTGGCTCATTCAAAAACAAAATAACTTCCATTAACAGAGAAGTGATCATAACATGAAATAAGACCCATTGAACAACCTAACCATAACACTAATCCTTCTCAACCTTCAACACCTTTGCATGGACGTTTTTCTTTGCTACTGCACCACGTCTAGCCTTACGTTTCTTAGGAGCCAAACATGCAGCAACACTAGAACACTCCTCAATGGAGAGGGGACTCATTTCAGCTTCATTGTATAGATCAATGACAGGGATAAATTCAGAGCCTTTTGTCTCATCTCCAGGCTGCACATCATCCTCATTAAACAGCTCATTCACAGGTGCTTTCAGCTTTAACTTGAAGAAAAGAAAGATATAATTAATCAACACATTACACTTTTAAAACAAATAAATCACATGACTATGGACAGAGCATAAAGACGTCAAATATTATTTTACCTTCTCAGGAGTTCTAATTGATCCTTCATTTTTGAACTCCCTAATAATATCATCATCATCACAAGTCCTCTGAATCTTAAAAGAATCATCAAACTTAAAGGCACGGTCAACTTTCACTTCAACTTTGAAGAGAAGCTCCTTGCCAATGAGTATGTCCAAGTCAACAGGATAATCAAGGGTAGGAACCTATATTGGTTAATAAATATACCCATTGATATCTATCATCCACATTAACCCATACATAAATTTAAACATAAATCTATCAGAGGATTAGCATTAATATTTGACCTTGGCATCCCCAACAATTGAGGCATATGACTTGGATAACAACGATGCAGCCTCAAAATCAAATAGGACAAAATGAGCAGTTTCATTATGGTCCCTAACTTCCAACTTCATCCTATATCTATGATACAGAAACATAAAAAAAATTCATTGATAATGCAAGGTTGAAGAAATAACCAAAAATAAAAAGAGCAATTTAATATTGAGAAATCTATCTAGGAGTAACATTCAAAACAAATGCCTCACAGCCAGAACAATAATAAGTCCCAGAATCATTTAAGTTGACAAACCTATGGCATTTACATGCCATATACCACCAATAGTCATCTTTGACAATTCCTTCAACACATCCAAGGAAAATAAAGTGACCCTCCTGAATTCATTTTAAAAAAATAAAACATATTGATAAAGTATATTAAATTTAAAATAAATGACCTAGTTGGTTTAAGTAAGATGACCTCTTCAGTCATATGGAGATCCTCTATAGACTTTCTAGGAAAATGGATAAGAAACTCTTCAGTTGGTGAATAATAGTTGTATCCAATCATCTTGAGGGGAGCTTGCATGTCCATACCATTATGCACTATACTGAATAGATTTTAAAGATAAACATATTACACATAACTGAAAAATAGGAATAAGATCATGATGAGAAAAACAAATTATATATATAATTTAAAAATAACATGTTCTTAAAGGAAGTAACCTCTGGAATCTAGGCATTCCAAAGCAACCTTGTGGAGTTACTAACAGTGTTAAGCGAAACTTGACCTAAAAATTTCAAAATATTGTTTAGGCAAGAAACATTGTCCTAAACAAAAAAAAAAAGTCTTTTTAAATAGTGATAATAATATTTAAAATTCTCACTCATGTATTCCTTCACTTTCGCGAACTGAATGACCAAAAATACCTAGTTCATCCACAACATTAGTCAAGAAATCTTTCATCATTTGAATGAAGTGTCCAAATAATGAACACTTCATGACACCCCTGGACAGCAAGAAAAAATAGAAATTATAATGTTATTGTTTATATAATCTGTCACTAGTAAGCATATAAATGGAAAATATAAAGAAGAAAAATGAAAGGAAGTTATTTAGACACAAAGTTTTTTAATTACTTATCATCTGTCAGTTCTATTTCAAGTACTCTGATTGGCCTCCCAAATTTTTTGAACTCCTTCTCCTCACGCACAACAGTTAAAACACCAATGAAATCTACACAATGAAAAAGAAAACACCAATAACATTACAAATGATTTAAGTAACATATTTAAAAGAGAGTATGAAGAAAAAGGTTAAAAACATATATTACCAAACATATAATTTGACTTTCCATTAGTTTCTTGAAGCTCCACAAAGGTCTTAGGTTGGATACCAAATCTTGGTATCACCTCACTTTCAGTAGGAAAAATCCTTGTCCTTGGTTGAAAGAGCAACTTAAACTGATGGAAAGAAGCCCTATATTCACCACCATTTTCAATGAGTCCAAAATAAATCATCTTATAGATACCACCCTCAACAATAGAGTTCTTAAATTTCCTGATCATGACTTTCCTTATACTCGCTTGAATCCTCCCACCCTCGGCATCTACCAAAACAATTTCAACAGAAAAAACATTGGAAGGATTGTCTCTTTCGCATATTTCCCAAATCCTAACCCAAACTCTGAGCCTCAAAGCCTGCCTCCCATGAACTATATCCTTAATTGAATCAAAGGGACCATGGACGGCAGCCATTTGTCTCAAATAAAAACTCAAGAAGACTAACAATAAGTTCAAGAGTAGGAGAAAAGGAGAGTGGTAAAGAAAGGCAATGTAATGGTACCTATTTATAGAATTTTGAAAGGCTGAATGCACAATAAATAACCCTTCTAGACACGGCCTCAAAAAGAAGTTTTGTAAATAATAAATGACTATTTTAATAACATAGAAGTTTTGTAAATAATAAATTATTATTTTAATAACATATTCAAACAACAATACTACTCCGGACTTGAATATAAGCAAAAATAACTAAATTCACACGTATTAAGAAAGTTGGTTAAACTTATTAAATTTTCTTGATATCATATAAAAAGTACTTGCATTACCTAAATTACCCTACATTCAATTTTATTGAAAATTGTTTCAAGTGGACACGCTCTCTTTCTATTGGCACATGATTCATTAAATAGAGTGGTTGGAAAGTAAAGTCAAAAGGCATTTTGGGTTTATCTCATAAGGTAAAATTAGTTAAGATTTGTTTATATTTTAGTCTATCAAATGTGTGTTTTTTTTTTCTTATATTCAAGTCCGGAGGGAGTACATCTTAACATAACTAACATTGGCTAATATAAATACTGCATATATAACACACTAATTACAATTACATGGAAATAAATTAATCAATAAACAAAAAGGATAGAAAAAAAAACGATTTACACAAAACATAACAGGGTTTTTGAAAATAAAAGATGCTAAGGGGGATATGATCACACACAGCTCACACTGGTAAATATAATATACTTGAAACATCACAAAGGTAATTGTAATAAAAGTGATTAAAAATAATTATTTAGCAGAAAAATACAAACAACTACTATTGCACAAAACAGATAAGGTCTTTTGGAATGGTATAGACTAACAATAATGCCCCTACACGCGTAATAAAGTTTATTATATTATATTTCTATTATCACATAACTTATAATAATTAAATGGAACCCGTCATGTATATTAGCTAGCCCAAAGCACAACCCACAAAAATAAGACTCCTAATGACTTCCCTAATCTAATGATATAACCATTTATTGCTTGTGACTTCTTTAGAAATTTATATACCGTGATTCTAATGTTTCAGCTTGGACCCTTCCTCACCATTTATCGAGCTTTCAAGAGGATAGATTGATTAAAATTCGACAATGTTTCTCTAACATGAAGATAAAGGTTAAAACCAATTGTTCTATATTTGAATGCATAACTTGAAATTTAATTTGGGGATCTCCAAATGATGTTAACAATTTGCACTTAGTTTCTTGGGAACAGTTATGCGCTCCTAAATCTACTGGTGGCATGGGATTGAAAAGGTTGCGTGAGTTTAATAAAGTTCTCTATATCAAGTTGGGATGGGTTCTAATTTCTAAGCCTAGTGCTCTGTGGTTATCCAATCCGGCCTGAAGCGAGCAGTGGACTTTTATGGGCCGAGCTAAAATACCTGACTAAAATTTGATTCTGTAAAATTAAAGTCGAGCCCGGCCCGGAGTGGGTAACGGGCTAATGCGGGCCGGACCAACCCGATTAAAGCCTAATTTATTAAAAAGTATAGCTTATTAAAAATTATAAAAAATTATGCTTTTACAAAAATTACAATATATATAGTTACAAAAATCATTAAAAAAAAGAGTTCATATACCCTAATAACATTGAGATAAATTTAAAATACATTCTAAATTTCCAACGCGTTCATCCATCAATCTTATTAAACTAAGATACATTTAGCACGTTCAAATAAATTTAAAACCTAATAAGTTCCCAATATATTCCAAAGCACATTAAAATATTTTTCTCAACTTTTCATTCTTACTTTTCTAAAATTATCCTTTACTGCTAAAAAAATAGATGATTTATATCTCAAAAAATATTCAACGATGAGTATTAGAAATAAAAGAAAGAAGTGAAAATTATATTTGATATATTATAAAATGTAACTTATATAAGTATTTCATTTATTTATATTTTACGAACGTTGTTAGTGATTTTTTTTATGACTATGAAAAAAATCAATATTTTCAATTTAAAATTTCTTAGGTGCATGGTACTTATATATTATAATTTATACTTTGAAAATAAGTGTTATATTATGCTTTGAAAATAAGTCCTTTTAGTTGGATCAAAACATAGGAAAAACGTGAAGTAAATATGACTCTATGACCATACACAAAAACACGTGTTTACTAATTGATTGATATAAAAACTTATATAAACTTAATTTGTAGGAAAAAATATATACCCTGCAATATTATATATATAAGCCCGAAAGCCCGTCGAGCTACCTGACCCAAACCCGGATTTGTTGTGGGCTTATTTATTTTGGGATAAAAAATAAGACAAAAATTTGGGCTTTAAATTTCAATGCCCAAACCCTATAAAAAAACAGATTCAGGTGGGCCGAACCGATCGGGACGCCCATTTTACCATCTCTATGTAGACCCAGCTATTTGTTGGTCTTCATGTGGTTAATTGGTTTATTTTCTAGTTTTTATGAGTTAGTAATTGTACCCACACAAAAACAAAGTCTTGTGTTAAGAAACAATTGCTCGCCTAACTCTGTTGTATAATGTAATAGAGTACTACAAATAAGTTTATTGATTGTGATGGACATATATTTAATATATATACTTATTTATTTGTTGTAGAGACTAAAAAGTAACTTACACATTTCACAAAAATGAAATAAAAATAAAAATTCAAAAAGAAAGATTAAAACTCAAGTATTTATATGGATGAAAAAATTATTTTAAATCTTTTTTGATAATGGCATAAATGACGGAGGTAATCGCACATACAACTCGATCATTGGTATATTACATAATATATATAATCAAACATGTGATTCCCAATCTCGAAAAAAAAAAAAAAAAACCTATTATGACTCATTTGGATTTAGTTTCTGGGATTGGGAGTCAAGCTAGAGATGAATTCTGTGGGCCAATAATCAAAGACTAGTCTTTTAAGCTTGAAAATTCCGTTTTAACTTTGACCACTCTCAAAAAGACTATATTATCCCTTTATAATACTGGTATTAAGCTTGCAAGATTAATAAAATACTTCAAGATAATTGTAAACAGACAGACACACCATATTATGTTTGATTGAACTAGGACGAGGTCAATCCACAGTAATAAACATACCATTGAGCTAGCTGTTTTCAGTCAAAAGAAACGGTATTATATATACTATCATTCATTAAAGCAAACAATCATCCAACATTTTTTAAAACAAACACCTACTAACATAGAGATATCCCATATACTCTAACCGGCTTACATATAAATAATTAACCACATTCCCTTCTTTTATCCACACCTCAAAATCAAATTGAAATAAAATCTCATCCACCATAATCAATCATCAATGGCAATCGTGATCATGTTCCGCCTAATCTTGCTCCTACAACTAGTCATACTGCTCTACGCTACCACTCCAGGTCCACTCTTTCAAAAATGCAACCCGCAAGACAAGAAGGCACTCCTTCAAATCAAGAAAGACCTTAACTACCCAAACTCTCTCTCATCATGGAACCCATACACTGATTGTTGCCACGAGACAAAGCCATGGAAGGGTGTCATATGCGACAATACCCAAGGCAACCGTGTCAACTACCTAAGCCTCTCCGACCTCGACCTTCACCCTCACCCACTTGAAATGCCTTCCGCCATTGGCAACCTCCTTTTCCTCAACTTCTTATACATCAACCGAATCCCCAACCTCACTGGTCCATTCCCAACAACCATTGCAAATCTCACCAAGCTTCGATACCTCACCATTAGAAACACCTTGTTGTCTGGCCCCATACCGAAATCCTTGGGTAAGCTGAACCTTGTTTTTGTGGACTTGTCACGTAACAGGCTCGATGGTGACGCGTCAATGTTGTTTGGGTCCAAGAAACAGACGCAGAAGATTAACCTTTCAAGGAACAGGGTAGCGTTTGATCTGGGAAAAGTAAGGTTGTCTAAGAACTTGGAGGCGTTGGATTTGAGGAACAATGGCATCTATGGAAGGCTTCCTCGGGGACTAACGGCGCTGAAGTTCTTGCGTGAATTGAATTTGAGCTATAATAGTCTGAGTGGTGAGATTCCTAAGGGTGGTAATTTGCAGAGTTTTGATGTGTCTTCATATGTTCATAACAAGGGATTGTGTGGGTCTCCGCTTCCGGGCTGTACGCGTTTCCTCGGGCCAATCAGGCATAATCTCAAGTTATAAAATGATATGAGATCGTTTAGATTGGTCCATGAAAAAAAAAAAAATTGTAAAACGGTCTCCTATAAATGGTCACGTTGATCAAAATGGTTTTTCTGTTAACCCCATGAAAGTTAGACTTATATTAAGTGTGGTCTATGATGTAAAGGATCAAATTGAATGCAACAAAAATTCTCAAAGTCTCCTTGCACCACATTGTCATCTTCCCCAAAGTCTAAGATCAGAAACCCTAAAATGCAATCACGCGAAGGGAGGAGTGATGATGGGAAGTGGATTTGCATGTACTTAATGCTGCCCCTATAGTTTCTTCTAAATCAACTTCACTCCCATGACCTGAGAAATACGTTATACATTTAAAAAAACAAAATCACTTAAGATTTAAAATATTGATGAGGTAGAAACAAACCTGAAGGGAGGTGACTTAGTGGAGGGCTTGATTCTTCTGGTTCTTAGGCGTGAGTAGAGAAATCCAGCAAACCCAGCAAACGAGAGAGCCACAGCCAAACCAAATTTCAATAGAGTAGGCTTCACATTGGAAAACTATGGTTAACTGCAAAATTATCTCAAGTAAATAAAAGACATGCTGAAATGGAATTGCTGTAATATCAAAACAAGACAAAAAAAATATAACTTCTTGGTGAGATTTTGAAATCCAGACACTTGTAGTGCAAAGGAGCAATGGTTCAAAGACCAAATGATCCTACTTCCTGAATAAGCAATGGTCAAAACAAATCACCTGATCATACAGCAGAATAATCAACAGCAAGAGATAAGAAGTGCCCTCAAAATTGACACTATATGTAAACAAAAACTGGTACTAAACAAAAAAGAGATCAAATATGAAATTTTGTAGGTTGAAATATACATGTCTTAGGGTTCTAACAAAAAAATAAACGACACTCAAACCCGACATGTTTAGCTCAAGATATGAACAAATGAGTATAAAATGCTCAAACTGTGACAGCATGCAAGTTATGAATTAATGTTAAGCTAGTGTAACAATTATCTCCATACTAAAATTATAAATCAAGATAAGTCCTACAAAATAAAATCCAAAAAGTAACACAAAACATGCTAAGAAGTGCCCTAAAAATTGACACTAACTTTAAACAAAAACTGGTAATAAACAAAAAAGAGATAAAATCTGAAGTTTTTTAGGTTGAAATATACATGTCCTAGGGTTCTAACAAAAAAAACGGCACTCAAATACGACATGTTTAGCTCAAGATATGAACAAATGAGTACAAACTGCTCAAACTGTGACAGCATGTGAGTTATGCAGAAAAAGTTCAAAATTCAGATTGAAACTTGTATTTATTGGCATGGAAATTGAACCTGAAATATTCATAAGTGTATTATACAGCACAATATTTATAGTAGAAGACAATAGAGAGATACATGATAAGATGCAACTTTGACCAGTTTGAGATCCAATGTCAGACCCTGTTCATGAAAAGTAATTTATCCATAGAATTAGACTTTTAGTCATGCACGCACGTGTGATTGGTTAACTCTAACAACATCATCTTCACAACCCTATTGTCAATGACATGGAACCTCTCTGATGATATGGAGGTGCAAAGCGCAACAGTATCTATAAACAAAATTCTTGTTTAGCAAACAATTTAGAATGGAATGGAACAATATAAATAAATAAAGTATAACATAAAATTGCAAAATAAAGACATAATAAGAAATCTACCAATTAAATGATTTAACTGATTTTTGTATGTTGTTATCTTAGAAGCAGTAAAGGGAGTCAAACCAAAAGAGCTAAAAGGAGTAGGTTCCCAAGGTTCCACAAATGATTTCTTCCAAAATACCAACTTATATGGATGAGGAGTACTCCTTTGTAACCCATCGTTCTCAACAACTTCAACATGTCCAATTTTATAATAACCTCATTAAGTGAGATTAAAACATGTTGCACATAAAACCTCTATAGCAATACTACCTTATATCTTCGTACCCTAAAAATAATAAGTAATTGCAAAAGACATTATAAATACTTTACTTAAATAACAAACATAAGTAAACTAAAAAATATAATGAATACAACAATTGATTTATAAATATTATTATTTAAATGTAACACTTGACACCATTCACCTCAAAATGAATCAATTACCTCAGAATCAATTAGAATCATTTGTAAACTTAACATGTCATCGAGATTCGTCGAATCAAAATGAGGCCATAAGCGGAGAACTTTAACCTTGATAAACCAATTACCAATCTCATTGGCTATATCCTTAACCTTGATTTCTCTTTCGGAAGGAGCTGCCATTTGTATATGTATCCGATATAACCTTTCAAAGGAAATCAAAATTAATAATTATATAACTGAAATACACTTTGAATGAAAAACGCGGTGAACATATGATGAAAGGATAAACATTAAGAACATAACAAATAAAGGGAAGACAATACTACCTAATATTCAAACATAGCAGAAATTAAATAGTTCTTGACAGAAAAATGTATTTAAAACTTGTTAAATTTTAAATAGTTTTAAATTTGCAAATCTGAAATTAATAACAAATAAGTACTATTAGTAGCAAACAAAGTAAAGTGGTTCCTAGAAGATAGAAGATCTCCCTCGTCCAAAATAGGATGACAACTAATCATGTTTTGTGATACATGTACACAAAGCCTTATAATCTAGTTAAAGTACAACTAATCAAAACCAATAGCTTAAACAAATCCTAAAAATATTTAAAACCACGCATCAATGATACATTTTTTGTAACTGTGGAAATCATCACACAATATTATGAACACCCAAATGAAAAAAACACGTTTTTGCCTGAAATTCCAAAGTCACCGATTCTAGGAGGTAAAGCAAAGGAGAAAGCGCAAGATGTAAGGACATTTTTTTCACCTTGCAAAATCCCCAATGAAAAAGGTGAACAATGCCCCGTCCGCAACGAAACCCACGGTAGAGTAAAAAATGAGCAGCAAAGAAGTTCATGAAAAAATAAAATGAGAATGGAGAAACAACAGTTGGTAACTTGGTTGGTTTTCAATCCGTACACAGAAGAAGCATATTAACAATGAAAAATTGAAGGTTCAAAACACTTAGAACAACTTAATATAACATGTATGTTTTCCAATTATAGCAACACATTTATCCTTCATTAAAGGATATTTCAAATAAATCATCATCAGGAATTTCACTTTATAGTCGATATTTGATACTTCATGGAAGGAATTTCATTGTTTTATGAAGAATGGAATTCAAAACTTCTAGACCCCCCCTAATTCATGCTAGCTTATTCAATATAAACTATTAGACACTTCAAAGTTAAGAAACACAAAATTTGAATCTGCAAGCAAATCCCAAGGACATGTGAAAGCTGCATCCAGAAAGTATGATACATTTTTTGTAACTGTTAAAATCATCACAATATATTATGAACACCTAAATGAAAAATACATGTTTTTACCTAAAATTCCAAAGTCAACCAAATCTAAGAGCTAAACCAAAGGAGAAAGCGCAACATGTAAGGACATTTTTTCACTTTGCAAAGTCCCCATTGAAAAAGGTGAACAATGCCCCGTCCGCAACGACACCCACGGCAGATTAAAAAATGAGCAGAAAGAAGTTCATGAAAAAATAAAATGAAAACACTTTGAATATGATCCTCACCGCATTTAACCCTCTTTATAAGACATGCAAGCATTATAATGAATACAAACAAAAAAAAAAATTGTTAAAGTACCTTAGATCTAAGAAGGAAAGAAAGGAGGAAACCAAAATGGCTTAAAATCGACCCTCCCCTGAGCAAAAATCGACCCTCCCCTGCGCAAAAATCGACCCCCCCCCCCCCCTCTGCGCAGCTAGGTCGCCGTTTAGTGGATGAGGATTTGGGTAAACATCACAGCTGTTTGCAAAATGGAGATGAAATGATAAGAAATGGGTGATTAAAGAGGATATGGTGAGAATTGTGTAGCAGAAACAGTTGGATTTTAATCTTCCTCTGTCCAAGATGGTCGCTGTTCGAGATTTACAAGAGAGAGAAAGTTTCTGCTGTTTACAAAAGGGAGACAGCAAACACGGGAGAGGGGAACTGTGTCTTGTTTGCAAAAGGGAAAGTAAGATTGAAAACAAATATTCTGTAATGAATATTCTATACTGGGCCCAAAACATGAAGATATAAGTATTAAGTCGGCCCAAATCTATTAGGTGTATTTTTTACAAAGAAATATTAATCTTGCCCAAAAAAGAAAATATTTATAAAGAAATATTAATCTTGACCAAAGAAATATTTATAGTGTTGGCATGAATGACTTTACAAAGAAAGATTTAGGCCCAAATCTAGTGCTGATATGAATGACTTTACAAAGAAATATTTGACAAAAAAAAAAAGGACGATTTTTTATAAAGACAATTATTCTTTTATCATGTCAACGGCACAGTACATCTGTTTAATACAAATTTCATGATTTCTATTTATTTAATTTTAATAATTGTTTATAAAGTTGATTAATTTGAAATGATATCTTTTTTGTATTTAAATATTATGTGTACCTTTTTAATATATCATTTTTTGCATTAATATACATATATGCATATATGTGAATGACAGTCAAATAAAAACGGAATTTTATCATTGGAAATATATCAGAGGTGTAAATTACTTTTAAAGTTATCTGTTATTATTCAATAATTACTTTTTAAAATGGATTAAAAAAAACAACTAAATTATAAGATAATTAAATGCTTAAATTACATTAGAATTAAGATAAATAAAGTTGAAATAGAGGTAAATATATATTTAAAATTGGGTCCTAGCAAATTTGCATCACACATCTGGCCCAACTTCCACAAAATAACCCTACACATTACTTAATAATAAAAGACAATGACAAAGGGGCATAAAATAAGATATTTTTCAGCCCCAATAACAGCAGAATATTACTTAATAATAAAAGACGATAACAAATGAGCCTAAAATAAGATATTTTTTAGCCCCAATAGCAGCAGAACAGTGGCACTGAGGCAATGCAACCAAGTTTACACTCCAAAAAACCTAATAAGAGGCCACATAATTTCCCTTTAAGCACCTACGTGGCTCATTCAAAAACAAAATAACTTCCATTAACAGAGAAGTGATCATAATTCAAAATAAGACTAATTGAACAACCTAACCATAGCACTAATCCTTCTCCACCTTCAACACCTTTGCATGGACGCTTTTCTTTGCCACAGTCCCACGTCCAGACTTACGTTTCTGAGGAGCCAAACATGCAACAGCACTGGAACACTCCTCAACAGAGAGGGGACTCATTTCAGCTTCATTATACAGATCAGTCACAGGGACAAATTCAGAGCCTTTTGTCTCATCTCCAGGCTGCACATCATTCTCATTTAACAGCTCATTCACAAGTGATTTCAGCTTTGACTTGAAGAAAAGAAAGATATAATTAATCAGCACATTAAACTTTTAAAACAAATAAATCACACATGATTATGGACAGAGCACAAAGACGCCAAATATTATTTTACCTTCTCACGAGTTCTGATTGATCCTTCATTTTTGAACTCCCTAATAATATCATCATCATCATAAGTCATCCTAATCTTAAAAGAATCATCAAACTTAAAGGCACGGTCAGCTTTCACTTCAACTTTGAAGAGAAGCTCCTTGCCAATGAGTATGTCCAAGTCAACAGGATAATCAAGGGTAGGAACCTATATTGGTTAATAAATATACCCATTAATATCTATCATCCACATTAACCCATACATAAAAGTAAACATAAATCTAACAGAGGCTTAGCATGAATATTTGACCTTGGCATCCCCACAATTGAGGCACATGACTTGGATAACAACGAAGCAACCTCAAAATCAAATAGGACAAAATGAGCAGTTTCACTATGGTCTTTAACTTCCAACTTCAGCCTATATCTATGATACAAAAACATAAAAATCTTTCATTGATAATGCGATGTTTAAGAAATAACAACCAAAAAATAAAAGAGCAATTTAATATTGAGATATCTACCTAGGAGTAACATCTAAAACAAATGCCTCACAGCCAGAACAATAATAAGTCCCAGAATCATTTAAGTTGACTGACATATGGCATTTACATGCCATATACCACCAATAGTCATTTTTTACAATTCCTTCAACACTTCCAAGACAAATAAAGTGACCCTCCTGAATTCATTTTAGAAAAATAAAACATATTGATAAAGTATATTAAATTTAAAACAAATGACCTGGTAGGTTTAAGTAAGATGACCTCTTCAGTCATATGGAGATCCTCTATAGACTTTCTAGGAAAATGGATTAGAAACTCTTCAGTTGGTGAATAATAGTTGTACCCAATCATCTTGAGGGGAGCTTGCATGTCCATACCATTATGCACAATACTAAATGGATTTTAAAGAAAAACACATTACACATAACAGTAAAATAGGAATGAGATCATGATGAGAAAAACATATTATATATAATTTAAAAAGAAAAATAGGAATAAGATCATGCTGCCAAAAACAAATTATATATATAATTTAAAAATAACCTGTTCTTAAAGGAAGTAACCTCTGGAATCTGAGCATTCCAAAGCAACCTTGTGGAGTTACCAACAGTGTTAAGGGAAACTTGACCTGAAAATTTCAAAATATTGTTTAGGTAAGAAAAATGTCTCTAAAAAAACTTTTTTTAAATGATGATAATAATATTTAAAATTCTCACCCATGTATTCCTTCACTTTCGCAAACTGGATGACCAAAATACCAAGGTCATCCACACCATTAGCCACGAAATCTTTCATCATTTGAATGAAGTGTCCAAATAATGAACACTTCATCACACCCCTGGACAGCAAGAAAAAATAGAAATTATAATCCTATGGTATTTATAATGTCACCAGCAAGCATATAAATAGAAAATATAAAGAAGAAACATGAAAGCAAGTTATTTAAACATAAAGTTTTTTAATTACTTATCATCTGTCAACTCTATTTCAAGTACTCTGAGGAGCTTTGAGAAACTTATCATCTGTCACCATATCCTCTTTAATCACCCATTTCTTATCATTTCATATCCATTTTGCAAACAGTTGTGATGTTTACCCACATCCTCATCCACTAAACGGCGACCTAGCTGTGCAGAGGGGGGGTCAATTTTTGCGCAGGGGAGGGTCGCTTTTTGCTCAGGGGAGGGTCGATTTTAAGCCATTTTGGTTTCCTCCTTTCTTTCTTTCTTAGATCTAAGGTACTTTAACAATTTTTTTTGTTTATTTTCATTATAATGCTTGCATGTCTTATAAAGAGGGTTAAATGCGGTGAGGATCATATTCAAAGTGTATTCATTTTATTTTTGCATGAACTTCTTTCTGCTCATTTTTTAATCTGCTGTGGGTGTCGTTGCGGACGGGGCATTGTTCACCCTTTTCAATGGGGACTTTGCAAAGTGAAAAAATGTCCTTACATGTGGCGCTTTCTCCTTTGGTTTAGCTCTTAGATTTGGTTGACTTTGGAATTTTAGGCAAAAACATGTATTTTTCATTTAGGTGTTCATAATATATTGTGATGATTTTCACAGTTACAAAAAATGTATCAAACTTTCTTGATGCATCTTTCACATGTCCTTGGGATTTGCTTGCAGATTTAGATGTCGTGTTTCTTAACTTTGAAGTGTCTAATAGTTTATATTGAATCAGCTAGCATGAATTAGGGGGGTCTAGAAGTTTTGAATTCCATTATTCATAAAACAATAAATTCCTTCCATGAAGTATCAAATATCGACTAGAAAGTGAAATTCATGATGATGATTTATTTGAAATATCCTTTAATGAAGGATAAATGTGTAGCTATAATTGGAAAACATACATGTTATATTAAGTTGTTCTAAGTGTTTTGAACCTTCAATTTTTCATTGTTAATCTGTTTCTTCTGTGTAAGGATTGAAAACCAACCAAGTTACCAACTGTTGTTTCTCCATTCTCATTTTATTTTTTCATGAACTTCTTTGTTGCTCATTTTTTACTCTGTCGTGGGTTTCGTTGCGGACAGGGCATTGTTCACCTTTTTCATTGGGGATTTTGCAAGGTGAAAAAAATGTCCTTACATCTTGCGCTTTCTCCTTTGCTTTACCTCCTAGAATCGGTGACTTTGGAATTTCAGGCAAAAACATGTTTTTTTCATTTGGGTGTTCATAATATGTTGTGATGATTTCCACAGTTACAAAAAATGTATCATTGATGCGTGGTTTTAAATATTTTTAGGATTTGTTTAAGCTATTGGTTTTGATTAGTTGTACTTTAACTAGATTATAAGGCTTTGTGTACATGTATCACAAAACATGATTAGTTGTCATCCTATTTTGGACGAGGGAGATCTTCTATCTTCTAGGAACCACTTTACTTTGTTTGCTACTAATAGTATTTATTTGTTATTAATTTCAGATTTGCAAATTTAAAACTATTTAAAATTTAACAAGTTCTAAATACATTTTTTTGTCAAGAACTATTTAATTTCTGCTATGTTTGAATATTAGGTAGTATTGTCTTCCCTTTATTTGTTATGTTCTTAATGTTTATCCTTTCATCATATGTTCACCGCGTTTTTCATTCAAAGTGTATTTCAGTTCTATAATTATTAATTTTGATTTCCTTTGAAAGGTTATATCGGATACATATACAAATGGCAGCTCCTTCTGAAAGAGAAATCAAGGTTAAGGATATAGCCAATGAGATTGGTAATTGGTTTATTAAGGTTAAAGTTCTCCGCTTATGGCCTCATTTTGATTCGACGAATCTCGATGACATGTTAAGTTTACAAATGATTCTAATTGATTCTGAGGTAATTGATTCATTTTGAGGTGAATGGTGTCAAGTGTTACATTTAAATAATAATATTTATAAATCAATTGTTGTATTCATTATATTTTTTACTTTACTTATGTTTGTTATTTAAGTAAAGTATTTCTAATGCCTTTTGCAATTACTTATTATTTTTAGGGTACGAAGATACAAGGTAATATTGCTATAGAGGTTTTATGTGCAACATGTTTTAATCTCACTGAAGGAGGTTATTATAAAATTGGACATGTTGAAGTTGTTGAGAACGATGGGTTACAAAGGAGTACTCCTCATCCATTTAAGTTGGTATTTTGGAAGAAATCATTTGTGGAACCTTGGGAACCTACTCCTTTTAGCTCTTTTGGTTTGACTCCCTTTATTGCTTCTGAGATAACAACATACAAGAATCAGTTAAATCATTTAATTGGTAGATTTCTTATTATGTTTTTATTTTGCAATTTTGTTATACTTTATTTGTTTATATTGTTCCATTTCATTTTAAATTGTTTGCTAAACAAGAATTTTGTTTATAGATACTGTTGCGCTTTGCACCTCCATATCATCAGAAAGGTTCCGTGTCATTGACAATAGGGTTGTGAAGATGTTGTTAGAGTTAACCGATCACACGTGCGTCCATGACTATATATTTAACTTATTTTATCTAACTTATATGCTTTGACTATTCATTGTTAATTCTTCTTCACATGAGTTCTTTGTAGTGGTCAGATAAAGTGTGTTCTCTGTGATGAGTATGTGGACCAACTTCAAGATTATCTTAAATCTAATGGTATTCAAACTCAAGTTGCATGATAAGTGAGTTTAGGATATCATAATTGTGTGTTTTCAAAGTTATTTTGATACAATTTTTACAAGTTATTAGATCATGTAATTTGGTTTACATAGTATATGTTATTGTTCTTATTGCTTAAACCTAATGTTATTTTTGTAGTATTTCAAAGTATGGTATAGAATTGTTCACACAAATGAAGTATGTCAGAAGAGACTAGTGCAATGCTAAATTGGTTGATGATTTCATACTTTCATATCCTAGGAGAACAATTCGAGAGTTATGTCTTAATTCTGATGTAAGACTTCTCAAAAGTTTTCATAACCTATTGTTTGGATCATGTTTTCGTTTCTCCTCTTTTTAAATTTTTTGTTTGTTAGGTTGGATACTATGTTATTTTGGCTACTGTTGTTGCGATGGTTGGTAATGAAGACTGGCGCCACCTTTACTCCAGTGTTAAACCAAAAGATAATGAAAGGTCTGAATTCGGTGTTAGCCCCTATGATGGTTATTTAATTCCAAGGTTTGTGTTTTTTAGCATTGTGTACTCTATACTCAATGGTTTTTGTTCTAAATGCATTTCTTTTATGTTAAATTGATAGGTTTTTTAACGTTAACTTTAATCTGTGTTTATACTGTTTGCATATTTAATTGTTTGAATATTTTTTCATATTGTGTAGGTATAATGTTAAAACCGATGTCCTTGATGGTGTTGAGTTGAGAGGATTTTACTTGAATGATTATCATGTCCTGAATTATCTCACCAAACACGCTTCTCAGGTACATTTATACTGGTTTTTTTTTAATGTGATAGATACCATGTGTTACATATATATTATGTATTTCCATTTTTCTGTTCATTTATTTAAAAGTGGTTTCTTTATTGTTATTCTATTTTGATTGTTTACATTATACATCACAGAGTATTGGAGTGCATGATCCTTTTGAATTCATGATTGGAACCGAATTCCTATTTATCGTTAACAAGACATGTGATCATAAGGTAGACCAGGATGGATGTTTCAAGGCAATAAGTTTTTGTGGTGATCCTTAGATCCTTAGGATATTTTCTGAAAGAGACCGTTATTTGGTTGACTCTTGGGCAGATGATCTACACTTTTAAACTATTCTAATTTAATTTATTTTTTTAGTGCATTGATTTTTATTAATATTTTTATGCCTAATCTTACAGACCAAGATTTCAATACTCACTGCATTGAAAAAAATTTGTCCAATTGATGACTCATTTCTTAAGTCAGATAAGGCAAAATCAAGTTCGAGTGTTCGTTCAGATGGAGTTCTAATTGCGACTGATGTTGCAACAACTTCTTCATCAGTGGGTTTGACTAAAACATCCATTGCAAGGAGTTTTGATTGTGAATTTTGTGATTCTGAATATATGACAAGTCTTCCTAAGAAGTAGATTTTTTATTATTGACTTTTGCTTACCTTTAAAATTTAATTATGTTTTAAGCTATGGTGTTCTTTGTTGTAGTTTAAATGTTTACATTTCCACTTCTCTGTAATATTTAGATAATGGGCAGACCTTTTTATTTTGTTTGACCCACTACATTAAATTTGTGGTCAGATCTTAGTGTGTTTAGTTGAATGATTTTTGGTATATTTTTTATTTTATATTATGTGCAGACTGTTGCAGAATGTACTGTACTATATACTAGATCCACAAATTTGACTTTTATATATATAGGTTCATAGGCTTTATTATTGTAAAATCACTTTTCATGTTTTGGGATGAGGGAAAGCATTACCCATTGTATCACATGCCATGACAGATTTAGAGTAGGACTCTTTCTTACGGTGGTGTTGCTTTTAGCGGCTTGACAAGGGGCTCGCACGCTGGTGAGGGAAGGTGCTGCTTGCGGCGGCGAACGGTGCTGCTCCAAGGTCCTTGCAGCGGCGGAGGGAGTAACCAGACGCGAACAGAGACTGACGGCAATGGTGCTTTCAGTGGCTGGACATGGATTGTGAGGCTATTTGATTTTTGTTGTTCAAATTAGATTATTGGATTTTGTAAATTGGACTATTATCCTAAACCATTTTCCCTGTGTTCTGGTAAATTAAACTCTATTTCATGTTAAGCCTCTGTTAATTACTCACAACTGATTAGTTCATGTACGTGCAAATGATGATTTTATGTTTAAACAATTAGATCATTCACCCATCCACATCTATGAATCAAGTAAAGCATGAAAATACAGTCAAGAACTATTGCAATCAGAGCAGGAAAGAATGAAAGAAACCTGGAATTAACTCTCTTTATAATTCTTGTGATGGATTATTTTCTTCTGTCTCCCTCTGTTTCTTGTTCCTCTGTTCTCCTAAGCTTTCAATCTTCTTTGTTTTGTCTCTGTTTGCAGCCCTGCATGTAACAGTGAGTTTTCTCTCTTTTTCTCAGAAAACCAGTAACCCCGTCTCCTATTTTTTAAAGTCAGTCCTCTTCCCTAACATTGTGTGATGTTAGCTGGCTTTTTTATACCATCTTGATTTTAACTACCTCCTAGAACCACTTCCCCCATTTTTTCACTTCTAGCAACAAATTCTCCCACTAACAACCAACATCCCTTTATTATCTCAACTCAAACTTACTCTCCAAGATATTTTATTTTATTATTATTTTAGCTTTTTCTTTTTTCTTCTAATTTTAGGGTTTTTAAATTATTTTCTAATATTTTATTTTTTTAATTTTTTCTAAATATTTAGAATCATTATTATTTTATTTTTCTGATTTTTATTTTTATTTTAACTAAAACAAATTTAGGTTTATTATTTTTTATTTTTTATTTTTGAAATTGAAACTTTATTATTTTTACTTTGAGATTTATTTATAAATTAAATTTAACAAAAACTGAAATTAAAATAATATTAGCCCGGATAAAATTGGGTATTCACAAGGGCGAGTGGAAAAAAACTGACAAGTAGAATCACAATGATATTTAGAACCCCAATTAAAAATAAAAATTTGATTAAATCAAATGAATAATGAAAAAATATTAAAATATCTATTGGATTGTATAATTATAGATAGATAAAGATAGTGAACATCCGAGCAGAGCATCCGAGGTTAAATAAATGTGGAACAAAAGACGTGAGCATCCAAGTTGGAGCATCCGAGCAAAGCATCAAAGCACAAAGCAAATGTGTTGAGAGAGAGAAAGCGGGAAAAAGTAACATTTAGAATCACAATGAACAATAAAAAATTGTTTAAATTGAATGAATAGTAAAAAAAATTAAAATACCTATCAGATTGTATAATTATAGATAGATAAAGATAGTGATCATTTGATTTGAAGCATCCGAGCATATCACCCGAGGTTAAGCAAATGTGAAGAAAATAATGTGAGCATCGGAGCACAAATCTAATGTGTGGAGAGTGAGAAAGTGGGAAAAAGTGACATTTAGAATTCCGATGACATTTAGAATCCTATGAAGAATAAAAATTTTGATTAAATCGAATGAATGGTGGAAAAAAATATTAAAATACCTATTAGATTGTATAATCATATTATATATAGATAAAGATAGTGATCATCGAGATGGGACCTCTGAACATAGCACCCAAGGTTAAGCATATGTGGAGAAAGATGAAAAAAGTGACATTTAGAATCCCAACAAAGAATAAAATTTTTTATTAAATCGAATGAATAGTGAAAAAATTATTAAAATACCTATTGAATTGTATAATCATAGATAGATTATAGAGTACGATTACCATTACAATATTATGTGAATTTAAATATAATGAAGATGGTAAATGTTTGGTGCAAATTTCAAAATGCCACCATAGAGAGAAGGATACAAACCGTAGTAGATGTTAATTTTTTTTTGCACTCATTGGTAGTGAAACCGAGATATGTTACATCAACTTTTACTTTGACTTTAAGCAACCTGAGCAATGCACAGGGTTCGATTCGGTTCATTTGGCTCATCGGATTGAACCAAACCAATGAACACTCCTAAATAATATATTAGGAAAATACACAATAAATTTGATGTAAATCAACACATTTTACTATATTACCACATCCAAACTTTAGTATCAATCTCAATAAATATATTTGTATTCATGTGTATCAATATCTACGAATTAAACTATATCTCAACAAATATATTTGTACTCATGTGGATCAATATTTATAATTTAAACAATTTTAATGTAATAATATATTAGGAAAATACACAATAAATTTGATGTAAATCAACACATTTTATTATATTACCACATCCAAACTTTAGTATCAATCTCAACAAATATATTTGTACTCATGTGTATCAATATCAACTAGTTAAACAATTTTACTTTGAATAAAAGAGATGACCGACTTTTGATAACAAAAAATAGTAATAATAATAATAATAATAAAATAACTAATGAAATATTTTAAAAATGCACCAACACATTTTATCATATTACCACATCCAAACTTTAGTATTAATCTCAACAAATATATTTGTATTCATGTGTATAAATATCTACTAATTAAACAATTTTACTTTGAATAAAAGAGATGACATGACTTTTGATTTAAAAAAGTAGTAATAATAATAAAATAATTAATGAAATATTTTAAAAATGCGCCAACACATTTTATTATATTATCACATCCAAACTTTAGTATCTATCTCAACATATATATTTGTACTCATGTGTATCAATATTTACTAATTAAACAATTTTACTCTGAATAAAATAAATGACACGACTTTTGATAATAAAAAGTAGTAATAATAATAAAATATTTTAAAAAATGCATCAACACATTTTATTATATTACCACATCCAATCTTTAGCATTTATCACAACAAATATATTTATACTCATGTGTATCTATATCTACTAATTAAATAATTCTACTTTGAATATAAGAGATGATACGACTTTTAATAACAAAAAGTAGTAATAATAATAAATTAACAAATAAAATATTTTAAAAATGCACCAACACATTTTACTATATTACCACATCCAATTTTTAGTATCTATCACAACAAATATATTTGTACTCATGTGTATCAATATCTACCAATTAAACAATTTTAATTTGATTAAAAGAGATGGCACAACTTTTGATAACAAAAAGTAGTAATAATAATAAAATAACAAATGAAATATTTTAACAATGCACCAACATATTTTATTATAGGCTTAAATATGTTTTTAGTCCCTATAAATATAGGTCATTTTGTTTTTAGTCCCTGTAAATTTTTTTTTTGGTTTTTCATCCCTATAAAATTTTTCGTTTGTCATTTTGATCCCTGTCATTAACTTTAAGCTTATGTGGCTAACGGAGTGCCACGTCATCCTGCCACATGTGATTTTTCTTCCAGCTTAATTTTGTTTTTAGTCCCTATAAATATGGTCTTTTTGTTTTTAGTCCCTATAATTTTTTTTGTTTTCTTACCTCAATCTCATCCTCATCCAATATCACAGTGTCCTTTTGCTTCTTCTAGTGCATTGTTACACTTGAAACTCTTGAATTCTTCATGGTGGGTTTAAGGAAATAAATTTTTTATGTATTCAATTATTTGAAATTTCAATACACTTGAATTCACTGTATAAAGTGAGAAAAACTTGTGACGACCTTTTTTCTGTCTATTGACTAACAAAATTCTCATTTGATTTATGTCTATTGATGACCTATATATAACTTAATGTAATTTGTCCTGAGTAACAAAAATGGCTTGTAATTATAAATCAAGTGAAAATTTTGTCAGTCAATGGATAAAAAAAGAATTGTAGAGAAAAAAAAGTCGTTACAAGTTTTTTCCACTTTATACAGTGAATTCAAGTGTATTGAAACTAGTATTGATCCCGTGCGATGCACGGATTTGGTATTCAAATTAATTAAATCATGTGAAAATTAATTAACCTATAATATAGGTAATTAAAATATTATTCAATTTATATATTGAAAAGAAAAAAAATTAGTGTACATTTTAATGAGTATTGTGTTAATAAGAAAATATATTAAAATGTATAAATGAAAATTTTAATACATAATGCATAAATAAATTTATATTTATAAATTATCTCTTCGTACTCTATATTTTTTATAATATTATAAAACTTAAAATTATCGCGGTAAATAAGAGTTTTAAATCCTTGTTGATACATCACAAAATATAGTAAAAATAATAATGTGAACACTTAGTTGAGTAGCACGTAGATATTGATTTTATCTCTTTGAATATTATAATATTAGTTTCGTCCTTTTTTAAAATTTATTCATTTGTTAATTGTTATCTTTTTTATGAAGTGGATTATAATTTAAGTGGAGTATAGTTTATAATATCATATATAATAAATATATGATAACGTTTTACTATTTTAGTTTTTAAAATTAAATGAGTAGATATATTTCATCTTCTGTGTCTAATATTTATGTTTTGTACTTTAATATTTGTACAAAAAAATTATAAATGAAATGAAGCAATTATACCTAATTTTGCAGTACATTGAATTTGGTTCATTTGTTAAGTATTTATATTAAGAATTTAATTAGGGTGTGGATCAACTTAAGATAAAAAGTTTGGCACGTGGGAACAAAAAAGAATTGGCCACCAGTGAACAGTTGACGAAAATGTGGACAAATTTAAAATTATAGATTTCAAATAATTGAATACATAAAGAATTTATTTCCTTAAACCCACCGTGAAGAGTTCAGAATTTCAAGTGTAACAATACAGTAGAAGAAGCAAAAGGAGACTGTGATTTTGGATGGGGATGAGATTGAGATGAAAAACCAAAAAAAAAAAAATTATAGGGACTGAAAACAAAAGGACCATATTTATAGGGACTAAAAACAAAATTAAGCTGGAAGAAAAATCACATGTGGCAGGATGACGTGGCATTCCGTTAGCCACATAAGCTTAAAGTTAACGGTAGGGACCAAAATGGCAAACGGAAAATTTTATAGGGATGAAAAACCAAAAAAAAAAATTTACAAGGACTAAAAACAAAATGACTTATATTTATAGGGACTAAAAACATATTTAAGCCTTTATTATATTACCACATCCAAACTTTAGTATCAATCTTAACAAATATATTTATACTCATATGTATCAATATCTACTAATTAAAAAATTTTACTTTGAATATAAGAGATGACACGACTTTTGATAACAAAAAGTAGTAATAATAATAAAATAACATATAAAATATTTGAAAAAATTGAATGAATAGTAAATTTAATATTTAAAAACTTAGTGAATTGTATAATAACTAGTGTGAAGCCCGTGCGTATGCACGGGATACTAAGTTATGTTTCCCTAGCTATAAATTGCCTAGAAAATATAGGTGACCATTGAATACAATGAGTAGTGGTAATAGAAAAGGTAATGAGATGAATGACCTTAACAGCGTAAGATGGTGAAGAATGGAGTCTGTTTATGCCACCTATTAAAGGTGTGATATGTCCATAGCTGATAGGAGTTGCAAGAGCAGGATCACCATTCATAATGGAGGTAGGATGAGATGCTAGGTAGGCACAAAAATGTGTTCATGTTAATCCAATCAATTTTGATAACAGCGGAATGAATGACCCTAGTTAATTAGCAGAATAGGTGTTCTGTAAATAATTTGACACCTTTGCGTTTGATCAAAACATGTCACGGCTCAGGGACAATGTTTTAAGCATGTTGGTCGTAACATAGTAATATTTTATTCATGATTGCGAATAATAAAAAAAAACACATTAAACACCATGAATAGTGAGTCTACAAAAATTTTACACATATCCAATGATATGCTGCCACATCATTTATTGAATTTAATATCACATGAGGTGTTATATTCATTAAATAATGTGGCGGCACACCATTGGATGCCCGTTTTAAATTTTTTTACACTAACAGTGTATATCAATTAAATCTAAAAAATTAACACTGGGTAATGTAATATATCTAGACATGTCAACGGGGCGGGGCGGGGCGGGAGCGAGTAGTACACTACATGCACCCATGTCTGCTAAAATTAACGGGTACACATGCGGGTAGCTGGTATCCACGAGTGCCCATTAATATTTAAAAAAAATCTAAAGTTATGGAAAGAAAGAGAAAAAATGTCATATAATATATCATGATGTCATATAATATTAATATTATATAATATAAATTAACATTATATAATACCATTACTTGTTAATATATTAGAAATATCATTATAAAATAGTAAAAAATATTTTTATATCATGATAAAACAATAAAAAAGTTTTAATATTTAAAGCACCGGGTTCGGTTCGTTTCATTGGGCTCATCGGATTGAATCAAACCAAAGAACACCCCTGAATAATATATTTGGAAAATACACAATAAATTTGATGTAAATCAACACATTTTATTATATTACAACATCCAAACTTTAGTATCAATTTCAATAAATATATATGTACTCGTGTGTATCAATGTCTATAAATTATATAATATCTCAACAAAAATATATGTACTCATGTGTATCAAATATCAATATCTACAATTTAAACAAACTTAATGTAATTAAATAATATATTAGGAAAATACACAATAAATTTGATGTAAATCAACAGATTTTATTATATTATCACATCCAAACTTTAGTATCAATCTCAACAAATATATATGTACTCATGTGTATCAATATCTACTAATTAAACAATTTTACTTTGAATAAAAAAGATGACACGGCTTTTGATATCAAAAAATAGTAATAATAATAAAATAACTAATGAAATATTTTAAAAATGCACTGACACATTTTATTATATTACCACATACAAATTTTAGTATCAATCTTAACAAATATATTTGTACTCATGTGTATCAATATCTACTAATTAAACAATTTTACTTTGAATAAAAGAGATGACACGACTTTTGATAATAAAAAATAGTAATAATAATAAAAGAACTAAATCAATATTTTTAAAATGCACCAACACATTTTATTATATCACCACATCTAAACTTTAGTATCAATCTTAACAAATATATTTGTACTCACGTCTATCAATATCTACTAATTAAATAATCTTACTTTGAATAAAAAACATGACACGATTTTTTATAACAAAAAGTAGTAATAATAATAAAATAACAAATAAAATATTTAAAAAAAATTGAATGAATAGTAAATTAATTATTAAAATACTTGTTGGATTTTAAATATATAGATAATAATAATAATAGATAGATCTCCTTTCTCTGCTCTATTTCTATTTCATTCCAAAATGTAAATTCAATTCTGTTAAATCATTTTTCCAGTATTGTCTTTTATTTTTTATTGGAAACTGGATTGGACTGTGATTTTTTAATTTCACACCAATGAATTCGGCTATGTATCAATTGTGATGGTTATATTCACTCATCAGAACCAATTACTCATCCAAATTCAAGAATCACACGCTAATGAAGCTATAGCAAAGAAACAAACAAAGTGGTAGGAGAAGAAAAAATATAAGAACCTGAGAGTAGATCGAATATCTTTCTGTGATCCTTCTCTGTTTGTATATTGCCTGCACTTCTTCTTGGTGATTTCGGTTCTCTCTATCCTCTCTTCTTGCTTCTATTTTCTGTACCTGTTTCCCGTGTGGTCTCTCGGTCTCAATTTTCTACTCTGGGTAGTCTCCGTTTTTCCGCCTGTGTGACCGTGAGTTGTTTTTTTTTTCACTCTTTGTTTCTCCATTTTCTATATTCTCTCTGGGTTTTAGACCTCTGTTTCCATCCTTCCATCCCCTCCTCTTTTGTGTAAGCGTGAGTCCCCTTTTTATACTTCTATCGGGTAACTGCCACTCATATAATATCTGAAACAATTTCTTACTTTCTCTCCATAAACCTATTATCCTAACAACTCTCCACTTTCTCCATATTTTTAGCAACAAATCAGAGGTTATTTATTAACATATATTTTTTTATTTTTTCTGATTTATTTTATTTTATTTTTTTGAGATCTTTTAATTATAATTTTTTGTATTTTTTATTATTTAATATTTTTGTATTTTTTAAAATATTATTTTTTATTTTTCAGATTTTTTTCTAAATATTAAATTTATTTTTGAATTTCTAGAATTATTTTTTATTTTTCTGATTTTTATTATTTTTAGATTTATTATTTTTGAATTTTTTTATTTTAAAACTTATTTATAAATTAAATTCAACTAAAATTGAATATAAAAATAATATTAATCCGAATAAAATTGGTATTAACAACTTGGAAAAAAATTTATGGGGTGGGAATAGCAAAATGGTAATGGGAAAAGTAAGGGCCCAAGATTTTGGTGGGCCTATTTTTGTAACCCACCGGATTGGCTCACCGTTTTTTTTATTTTTACAACTCCAAAATTCTTTGACAAAAAAAACTAAAATTCAAAACTCAAAACAAAAATAGGAAAGAGAGTTTGGGCGGGATTTGAAAGGGTTTACACGTAATACGAGAAATCTCACCTCCTGTAACTGTAGTACGAAGAATAGGTTTACGTACTTACAATGAGCTGTCATGGCCATCGGAGACCATTTGATGACAATCTGATTCTCTGAAATGTTACTGCACAGGAACGGTACAGACCTTACTCTTTAGGCTATTAGATTTAGATGTACGGAGAAAGTAGAAGTATAAAATATATAATGAAAATGAATACAAAATTAAAAAGACGATAACTATTAGATAAAAATTTCAAAAATAAAATAAAAATAATAATAACCTTAATACTATTAAAAAATGGAAAAATTAAGTTATTTTCATATTAGAGATATGAAAAAATAAATTATAAAGTAAAGTTGTAATCTTAATAATTTGTATTTTCTTTTCACTTAAAAAAATCAACCATCATATTCTTACACTTTCTATACCATCTTCTTCATTTCATTTTTCTTTGTATTTCTTACTTCCTTTCATATCATATTATTTTTTCTTTGTTCCTTTTCTTTTTTTAAGTCCCCTTATTTCCTTCTGTACCCTAAATTTGGAATGTACAATAATAATTTTTCTATATTTAACTTAATTTCATCAACATTTTTTCTTATATTTTATTTATATAAAGTGATTTTATAATTTTTAAAAAATTAATTATATAATTTATATAAGAAATTTGATTTTTTTAAAAGTTACTTTTAGCATATTTGGTTGGACGTTATATTTGCAGAATTTATTTTAAATTATTTCCGTCCAACGTGCTTCGTAAAATGTATATTATTCATCTCAACAATTGATTTCGAGAATCAATTTTACTCAACCGTAAACCAAACAGACACTTTCTTACCATGAAAAGTCACACCTATCATCATTTTGTTTCTTTTACACACATATATTGTACTAAGAGCAACTTTATCAGCGTTCTTGTTGAGCATTTTGTTCAACAAGAACGCTGCTTATCCAGTTTTTTGTGTTATTTGGCCGACAAAGGCACGAAACCCGAAAGCCGTGGTACTCAGCAGAGCACCGCGCGTTATTTTTTTTATTTTATTTTTTAAGCATTTATCGGGGGTTTGCAAACCCCCGCTAATATTTTTTTATTTTTACTTTACTTGGGGTTAAACCCCGTTAACTTTTTTTTCCTTTCCCGGGGTTTGAAACCCCCGTTAAAATTTTTTTTATTTTTTTCACCCGTTATTTTTTTTCTATTTTTCCTGATAATTTTTTTTCATTAATGTTTTTAAAATATTATTTTATTTTTTTATTAATTAATATATTTGTGATTAATAAAATAAAAATTGGGTGATGTGTATTAGTGGGACCCATTTAAGATTTGTGAATAGTGAAAAAATGAGTTGTTGGGTTAGAGAAGAAAGATGCTTAATAAGAACTTGCTTATGTGTACTGGTGGGACCCATTTAAGATCCGTGAATAGTGAAAAAATGGGGTGCTACAATAAAGATGGCCTAAATCTTTCTTTTACACACTTCCTTTATTTCATTTCATTTTTTACCTCTCTATTTTCTATATTTTTTATACTCAAATTTTGAATGTGAAAATAATTTTTTTATAAAATATAAAAATGTAAAATGCAAAAAATATTATCATTATTATTTCCAACACCGTTAACCAAAAAAGTTGTTTGAATGTAAAACACAGGATATTTATTATTCTTTTCGTTCCTATTTATAAGACATTTTTAGAGATGGTAAAAAAAAATATACCCGTGGATATATCAACAATGGGTATCCCCATATTTATATAAGGCTTAAATATGTTTTCTGCCCCTACATTTTAGCGAGTTTTTTATTTTAGTCCCTATCCACTTTTTATTAAGCTTTCAGTCCCTACTTTATTTGTTGTTTATGTAATAGGTCCCTGCCGTTAACTTTGTTGTTAACTTTGCTGATGCATGTGACAAATAGAGTGCCACATCAGCATGCCACATGTGTTATTTCTGCCAAACGTAGATTTGTTTTTAGTCCTTAAAAATATGGTTTTTTTGGTTTTAGTCCCTATAATTGTTTTTTGGTTTTTTACCTCAATTTCATCCCCATCGAACATCACAGTGTCCTTTTGCTTCCACTACATTGTTGCACTTGAAATTCTAGAACTTTTTGTGGGTTTAAAAAAATAAAATCTTTATTTATTCAATTATTTAAAATTTTAAACCACTTGGATTCATTGTATGTAGGGGTAAAAACATGTAACGACCTTTTTTTTTTGTAATTTTTTTTCTTATTGACTGAAAATTTTGATTTGATTTACAATTACAAGCCTTTTTTGTTATTTAGTACAAATCTCATTAAGTTACAGGTTAATATAGACATAAATCAAATGAAAATTTTGTTGGTCAATAAACAGAAAAAAAATAATTAGTAGAGAAAAAAAGTTGTTACAGCTTATAGGTTTTCCACCTTTATAGAGTGAATCTAAGTGCATTGAATGTTCAAACAATGTAGTGGAAGCAATAGGACACTGTGATGTTGGAGGGGGATGAAATTGAGGTAAAAACAAAAAAAAATTGTAGGGACTAAAGCCAAAAGAACCATATTTTTAGGGACAAAAATAAATCTAAGTTGGGCAGAAATTGTTGAGTCTCAAAATCATTTAAGTATTCAAATTGGATTAAAGACTCATTATCCTTGGTTTTAATGCTTAACAAATTTGATTGCATAATAACATATTCTATTGAGAAAGGTAGTTTTTCTTTGTATTTCAGCAACTCTGAAAGAAGCAACTCTCTGAAGTTCATGTACCTGTTGAAATGAAGAAACTCTCTGAAGGACTTGGATTTACTGAAGATTACTCAACCTTCTGAAGTATTTGCACCATCTGAATTGTTGAGAAATCAACTTACTGATAGTGTTCAACTCAACATTTGTCCTAGTCAGACGACTTTCTGCACAAAGACATAAAGGTCTCTAAATGTCTTCTGCTATCATTTACAAAAGGAAGTTTTCCAGAGCTCTTTCTGCGTCTCATGAATCATAGTACTTGAAAAAGGACCCTCTGTACCTACTGTGTGTTAGAACCGTACCATCTCTGCACACCTACTGCTTCAAGTCAAAAGCTATCACAAACTTGTCTCTCAACGACTATATGCTCAACGGTTACTTTTCTGGATGCTATATAAAGCTCCATGAAAGTCTTTGAAAAGAGAGAGACAACTCAGAGAAGCCGAGAGGATGCCAAGAGAAAATATTAAGAGAAAAGATCAAGAAAGCGTGAAAAGCTAGAGAAGCTCAGCAAAAAGCAAAAGAGAAGAAATTAAGCAAAAAGAGTGAAACGGCCAAGTTAAGAGAAGATCTTTTATCAAGCCAAAACTCTGTTGTAACTCTCTACTATATCTGTACATTAGGTGTTTATCATCTGTATCCTGAGTCTTACTCAGTTAACCCTCTGTACTAGATCTCCTGTGTTCATAGTTCTTCAGGAACTTGAACAACATTATCATTGTAAACACTAAAGTGTCTGAGAGCCTGAAGAGGCTTGGAGGAATAAATAATACTTGCTGCTGTTAGCCTGGAGAGGCCGTGTCCAAAGAATACTTGTGTTTAGCTTGGAGAGGCTGTGTTCAAAGAATACTTAGTTTTTAGCCTGAAGAGGTTGGGTTCAAACAATACTTGTAATCTTGCGGGATTAGTGAAAAATCCAGTGGTGTGTTTGCCCTGGGACTGGACGTAGCTTATTGAGTTTGTGGGTGAACCAGGATAAATTTCTGTGGCTAAGTTTTCTCAACCCTTATCTGTTTACATTCGGTTTTTATCTAACCAAGGAGGGTTCTGAAAAGTGCATTTATAAATCCACGCATAAATCAATCTCTTCTTCTCGCTAGAAACATTTCAAAATCATTTTAAAAGGATTTTATTCAACCTGCTGAGCTGAATCAACAAGTTGTTGAACTTTCAGTTTCGGAAAGTTGATAAATTATTTTCTAAAAGTTTTTGCTTGTTTTAAAGGTTTTCAGAAAATCTGTAAAGAATTATAAAACACTATTCAACCCACATTCTAGTGTTTCCTGTGATTCTAACAGTTGGTATCAGAGCTCAACCTCGGGTTGAGCATCTAACAAGTGTTGAGGAAGAAGATCCAGATGGAAATCTCAACAAGCTATGATGTATATATCTCAGAAGGAGCATCTGTAACCAGACCACCAATCTTCAACAGAAAAGATTATACTTTCTGGAAAGAACATATAAGGCTATTCATGGAAAGTTATAATCTAGATCTCTGGGATGTAGTTACTGATGGTGACTATATTCCTACTAGAAATGGATTACCCATTTCCAAAGCTGAGTGGTCCAATAAGCAAAAATTTAAAGTTCAGCTTAATGCTCAAGCCAAGCTCTACTTAATTTGTTCTCTGAACAGAGTTGAGTATGACATGGTAAAAGGACTCTACTCTGCCAAGGATATATGGGAGTGGCTAGCTTCATATGCTCTTTTAGAAGATGAAGATTAAAAATCCTCAGAAGAGCTACCCTCTAAAAATGAAGAAGATTCATCAGAAGAAGAGAATCAATTCTTAATGGCAAATCAATCAGAAGATTCTGATTCTAAGGTAACTTCCTTAACTTTTCTCGATGAATATGATGATTTAGTTGATAGTACTAAGGAACTCTTCATAAAGTATAAGAAGCTTTCAAGTGCTTATGCTACTGCATGCACTAAAAACAAAGATTTTGAAAAAGAAAATCTTGTTGAGTCTCAGAATTAATTTAAGTATTTGAAATTAGATTCAAGACTCATTATCCTTAGTTTTAATGATTAACAAATTAGATTGTACAGAAACAGGTTCTACTGAGAAAGGTATTTTTCTATGTATTTCAAGAAATATAAAGAAGCAACTCTCAGTAGATAATCAACCTGCTGAACTGAAGAAACCTGAACCTGCTAAAGAGAAGAAGTATATTCGCGCAAGCTGAAATGAAGACAAACTTAAAGCTTATGGAAGAACACCAACCAAAGAGCACGCAGAAAAGGAATTTGAAAATAGAAAAAGAAGAACGTGCTGAAAGCATGATAGTGAACCTGCTAAAGAAAGGAATTGGGAAGAAGTAAAGGAAGAACAACGCAACAACCATCTGAAGAAAAGAGTACAAGCTTCTGAAGAAGAAAACTTGCTGAAGGAAGTTGAAGAAAGCAATCTGCTAAAGAAAGGAACCTGCCGAGAACATCTACCTATTGAAGAGCCAAGACCTGCTGAGAAAGGAAGAACGGTGAAGAAATCATCTGGAGAAGAATCATCAGAAGAAGAGAACTTGCTTAAAGTATCTCCCTATTGAAGATGGAAGAAATTCTTTGTAGAAGAATACAAGCTGAAGGCATACAGTTAAAAGGAAGGACTTGTTGAAGATGATCAGCCTTCTGAGGAAGAAGACCTTCTAAAAATAATCAGACTCTCTGAAGGACAGAATCTGTTGAACCTTCTGAAGCCAGAGACGTCACTCTAGGAAGACTTGTGAGTCAATCTGAATGATGCATTAAAAGACTCAAGTCTCAGCAAACTTTAATGGTTAAGCTGAATCGGTGCAAGAAGAAATAAAGGCTTTTTGGTACAAGCTTTATTTCCCGACACAAAAGAGGAAGCCTACTGCAAAAAAGCAAACAGAGGTCAGAGATAGAGTCAGCGCTGCTACAACACCTACTCCTGTACCATATCTGCATCACGCTATCAGAGGCGTGCACCTCAAGTGAGAAGAAAAGCTAAACTCACAACAGGACAAAAGTGAAGTCTAACATTCTCATCTCTATTCAAACAAAAGACTTCCTGTTGTAAAGAGAAGAAGAGAGAAAAGAAACATCAACCTGCTGAAGCCTTAGAAAATCTCTCAAGAAAAGATCAAGAAACAACTGTGTGTCAGAACCAATTCATACCTACACACCTACTCTGCTCAAGTCAGAAGCTACCAAAAGAGAAGTTATTTCACAATGCTCCAAGAGTGTTTATCATTACTTCTCAACGGTATTCTAAACAGTCTTCAACGGCTATATTTCAAGAACATATAAATAGCCTCAAGGAAGGATTATGAAGATTGACGAACCTTTGGTGAACCCAGGGCTAGAATGAATCTCAAGATAAACCATAGCCAAGCCCAAGAGAGAAATGGCTGAAGCTCAAATCAACATCTTACCGAGCCAATTCTCTGAGGAAGTTATCCCTCATACAGAGAAGAACCTGATTAGAAATTCATACACTTGTATCTCTGTTATTTCCTTGTACTTAGATTCTTTTGTTGTATCCTGAGTTATACTCAGTAATCCCTTTGTACAAGAAGAACCTAAGTTTATGTTTCTTAGAAACGTAAACTTAGTTTAAACTGTAAACACTATCAAGTGTCTGAGAGCCTGGAGAGGCTTAGTGGAAGAAAGAATACTTGTTTAAGCCTGGAGAGGCTTGACTGTAAAAGAATACTCATTTGAGCTTGAAGAGGCTTGATTGTAAACGAATACTGCTTAAGTTGCCTGGAGAGGCAGTTGAAAACAAAGAATACTTGTTTGAGCCTGGAGAGGATTGACTATAAAAGAATACTGCTTAAGTTTCCTGGAGAGGCAGTTAAAAACAAAGAGTACTTGTTACAGCCTGGAGAGGCTGGGTGAACAAAGAATACTGCATGAGTTGCCTGGAGAGGCAGTTGAGAACAAAGAATACTTGTCGGGCCTGGAGAGGCCAGGTGTGCAAATAATACTCAGTGTAATCTTGCTGGATTAGTGGAAAATCCAGTGGTGGTATGCCCTGGGACTGGATGTAGCTCACTGGGTTAGTGGGTGAACCAGTATAAATCTCTGTGTTAAGTTCTCTCTTCCTTTACCTTTTTACTTTCCGCTGTTATTTGTTTAAACTAACCAAGGAGGGATAAAGAAAAGTTTTTTATTAATCGGAGTAGAAAAACAATATTTTCTTTAAGAGAAAAATAATTTCAAAAAGGCTTTCACTCAACCTTCTGAGTTGCATCAGCAAGTTGTTGAACTTCAAGTTTCATAAGGTTGATAAAATATTTTCAAATTAGCTTTACTTGTTTCAAAAGGTTTTTCACGAAAATCTATAAAGATTATAAAACACTATTCAACCCCTCTTCTAGTGTTTCCTGTGGCCCTAACAAATCTTATACTTAAAGAAGAGCTTCTGAAACAAGAGAACAGTAAGCTCAAAAATCTACTTGAAGAAAAGCGGGATCTTCAAGGATAGATTTTAGAACTTACTAAAGACCTGGCCAACTTTACTGAAGGAACTAATAATCTTAACAGATTATTAGAAACTTAGAAAAGGCTGAATGATAAAAGAGGGTTAGGGTTCTCTAGAAAACTATCATCTAAGACATCAAGTTCTGATAAGCCTAAAAAGGAAAAGAAAAAGGTTAATGGGTGCCCTCACTGTGATAAACATAGATTATTCAAATCTGAATGCAAGCAGTATGAGGAACCTACACCTATCACTAACCCTGGTGGACCTAAGAAGATATGGGTACCAAAATTGTCAATTATTTTTCTTTCAGATGTTCTTAACAAAGCAAAGAAAACTCCAAGAATTAATGGAGAAGAATGGATGAAAGGAGAACTAGATGGAAAGAAGGTGTACATGCTGAGAGCTTTAAGCACAGCTTGCTGAAGCTAATCATCACTCTTTCATAAAGCAATGTTGAGTCTCAATCGTATATAAATTCCATTTTATGGTAACATCATTCATATCTCAGACTCTCCGAAAATTTATGCATTGATTGAATTATGTGAACTTTCTGAACATTGTACTTGCTGAAAATTTATTTTATTAAAAATAATTATTTTATCTAAGAAATATGAAAGGTCTAAAATCCAAAGGTTTTTGAAAACACTATGACTTGGCTCTTTGTAACTGATGACTCATCAACTGTCCACTCTCTGCTGCACGATGCACGACTCTCTATGTCTGCGCAGTTTTGTAACCGCTATCATCAATGCTACTCCTGAGCTTATTTATAGAGATTGTGGGATCATCATGAAAACTACACTATCTCTCTGCAATCAGAATATCCTCTGCATATATAAGAGAACATCATCTTTCTCTAAGAACTCCAAGTTTCTCATAGTTTAGAGCTTCTCTTCATCAATGGCTGTTGAATTTGTCGCTTCATGTGCCCCTGCTCCAACATAATTTGATGAAAGAATTATCCCCTCTACATGTGTTCGAATGAATGAGTTTGATGAGGCTGGATACAACATTTCTGAATACTTTGACGTTGTTGGTTGGACTCCCTTCTTCAACAATGTCTCTTCTCCCTGGCATGAAGAGAGGGTCCTATAGTTTTGGAATAACTCTGAAGTTGTTGTTGAAAGCCACACCTGTGGCGTTAAGACTTCTGTGATGGGCAGACCACTCTTTGTGGACTGCAAGGTGCTGGAAGAGGTTACTGGAGTTCCTGTTAAAAGAGCTCAGTTCGCTCCAGACTGGGAAATCAACAATTGAGGCGTTTGGATGTATGACCAGATGCTTTTTGATGTCAGACTCTATGACCCTCCAAAGCATTCCCAACTCTTGGGGATCCCCAGAATGCTGCTTGCCATCCTTAACTGTTGTATCCTTCCCAAGGGAAGTGACAAGATTTACCTCTCGGAACTTGAGAGATTTGTGTTGATTCATTTGCCGATGAAGAAGAAGTTGAGTCTTTCGTGGGTCATCCTCTATCAAATGATCTTTAGAAGGGAAATGGACTTTGCTGACAAATTCCCTCACAACTCTTTAATCAAGAAGATTCTGATACACAAAGGATTTCCCATGGATGGACTCTTTGATCAAGCATCTCCATCCTTCTTCACTCTTGCTATGTATGAGCAGATGGATCGTGCTTTGATAGAAAAGGAAGAAGCCCAAGAGAAGATGTTGGCTGAAGTCTCTCCTGAAGCATCCCCTGTCAGAAGGAGAAGGATCAGAGCCTCTGATTCCCTTAGTGCTCATGGAAGGATTAGGAAGGTGTTTGCTGCATATAATTTGAAAAGGCTGCATGCTCGTGTTGGTCAGCTAGCAAGGAAGCTTAAGGAAACTCAAAAGGAGTTACTGAAGCTGAAGGCAGAAAAGGAAGCTGTTGTTGCTGTTGAGACCATGCCAGCTGATAGCCATTAATTATCAAAGAGCCATGACAAAGTTTTTGCTATTTTTTGAAAAACTTGTTACAATTTTGATTAATAGTAATGAACTTTTTAATTTCTATTATTGATTATATCATTCAACATGTGTGATTTAATTTCATATCTTCTGAATGCGTTTGAACTTAATCATTGGTTGCACACATTTATTGATCTGACGCTTATAATACCTGAATTTATTTCTCTGATTCACTTGGTCATGTTATCTTAACCCTTTTTGAATAATGACAAAAGGGGAAGAAATATAACTAACAAATTCTCTGAAGCTAAGTGTTTTTCAAAAGCTAAGTATTTTTAAGAGGAGAAGTTCTTGTTCAGGGGGAGTTTCATACTCTACTCATATATCTGAAAAAGGGGGAGAACTCTTTCTCTTTAAACTTAACTTTAATTCTCTATTATTTGTTAGTCATATCAAATTTGTCATCGTTAAAAAGAGGGAGAATGTTGAGTCTCAAAATCAATTTAAGTATTCAAATTGGATTAAAGACTTATTATCCTTGGTTTTAATGCTTAACAAATCTGATTGCATAATAACAGATTCTACTGAGAAAGGTAGTTTTTCTTTGTATTTCAGCAACTCTGAAAGAAGCAACTCTCTGAAGTTGATGTACCTGCTGAAATGAAGAACTCTCTGAAGGACTTGGATTTACTGAAGATTACTCAACCTTCTGAAGTATTTGCACCATCTGAATTGTTGAGAAATCAACTTACTGATAGCGTTCAACTCAACATATGTCCTAGTCAGACGACTTTCTGCGCAAAGACTTAAAGGTCTCTAAATGTCTTCTGCTATCATCTACAAAAAGAAGTTTACCAGAGCTCTTTCTGCGTCTCATGAATCATAGTACTTGAAAAAGGACCCTCTGTACCTACTGTGTGTTAGAACCGTACCATCTCTGCACACCTACTGCTTCAAGTCAAAAGCTATCACAAACTTGTCTCTCAACGACTATATGCTCAATGGCTACTTTTCTGGATGCTATATATAGCTCCATGAAAGTGTTTGAAAAGAGAGAGACAACCCAGAGAAGCCGAGAGGATGCCAAGAGAAAATATTAAGAGAAAAGATCAAGAAAGCGTGAAAAGCTAGAGAAGCTCAGCAAAAAGCAAAAGAGAAGAAATTAAGCAAAAAGTGTGAAACGACTAAGTTAAGAGAAGATCTTTTATCAAGCCAAAACTCTGTTGTAACTCTCTACTATATTTGTACATTAGGTGTTTATCATTTGTATCCCGAGTCTTACTCAGTTAACCCTCTGTACTAGATCTCCTGTGTTCATAGTTATTCAGGAACTTGAACAACATTATCATTGTAAACACTAAAGTGTTTGAGAGCCTAAAGAGGCTTGGAGGAATAAATAATACTTGCTGTTGTTAGCCTGGAGAGGCTGTGTCCAAAGAATACTTGTGTTTAGCCTGGAGAGGCTGTGTTCAAAGAATACTTGGTTTTTAGTCGGAAGAGGTTGGGTTCAAACAATACTTGTAATCTTGCGGGATTAGTGAAAAATCCAGTGGTGTGTTTTCCCTAGGACTGGACTTAGCTCACTGAGTTTGTGGATGAACCAGGATAAATTTCTGTGGCTAAGTTTTCTCAACCCTTATCTATTTACATTTAGTTTTTATCTAACCAAGGAGAGTTCTGAAAAGTGCATTTATAAATCCACGCAGAAATCAATCTCTTCTTCTCGCTAAAAACATTTCAAAATCAGTTTAAAAGGATTTTATTCAACCTGCTGAGTTGAATCAGCAAGTTGCTGAACTTTCAGTTTCGGAAGGTTGATAAATTATTTTCTCAAAGTGTTTGCTTGTTTTAAAGGTTTTCAAAAAATCTGTAAAGAATTATAAAACACTATTCAACCCCCTTCTAGTGTTTCATGTGGTTCTAACCCCCTTTATATAATGAGTGGGGGAGGATATAATAATTTTTTATTATTTTATGATGAGATATAATTTATTTTATATTATCTTATAATAATATTTTTAATATATTAACAAGGTATTATATAATGATTATTTTTATATATAATATGATATTATAATATATTATATAACATTTTTCCTCTTTCTTTTTATAAAATTTAAATTCTTAAACATTAATAGATACCGTGAATATCTGCGGATATCCGCTACCCGCATGGGTACTCGTTAATTTTTGCGGGTATTGATACAGGCAGTGCACTAATCGCCCCACCCGGTTAACATCCTTAGACACGATTGACCAAATCACATATATCAATAAAAGTGGTTAAAACTAATTAATATTATTGAGGTTTTAAAAAAATAGTTTAACTTTCTAGCTTTATCCTTATTTAATATAAGTAACTAACTTCATTATTTAAAAAATATTAAAATTAATAAAGGTAAATAAAAAATAATAATAAATACTTTCTTGAAAATTATAAAGGAAGAAACATGAAAATCCGAGAAATAAAATTATTTCCATTGTGTGGTTTTTACACCTTTTTTTATTTCTCACTTTAATTTCAATCACTTTATTTTGTTTTCCTAGCTCCCATCTCCACCTAAGGTGAGAACAAGTCAGACCGTTTGTCTGGGGTCTACAACCTGACCTATATCATGCTTAGGCTAGACCAAACCAATTTATTAAATGGATTAGATCAAGGTTTTTTCAAAAGCCTATATAGGAAAACGAGCCAGACACGCTTCAGGACATCAAAAAATCCTTTTATCGGCCCGATATATTTAACTAAATATAAATAAAATACTAATACTTTTATATTATTATTATTATAAACATTTCTATTATATTGTCTTATAATTATATATACTTATTAACTTGTGTAAATATTTAAGCATATTATCTTACATAGAAAACTTGAGCCTTTTAAGTATATTCAAATACATGCTTATGATATATTCAACCACCTTATTATAAAACGAGCTTTTAAACATGCTTTCATGCCATGTCAGACTTTAAATAGGTAAGACTCAAATCATAAATTTAAAAAATATAAACATATGAGACTCATAGTGTGTTTGGTAAAACTAGCTGAAAAGTTAACTGAAAGCTTAAAGTTAGCTGAAAGCTGAAAAACTATTAAATGTGTTTGGTAAAACTAGTTAAAAATGGTAAAATGACATTTAAAGACAACATTAATTATTAAATAATAATAAGTGGGGGTGGTTGAAGGTTAACTTGTAATTAATTTTCAGCTAGTAGCTGAAAATTGGAGCTTTTTTTAAAAAAGCTACACCAGAAAAGCTTATAGCTACCAAAAAAACTACCTTCCAAAACACTGTTGAAATGATTTTAGCTACTATTTTTAATTTTTAGCCCAACTGAAATGACAAGTCAAACACACTTTATCCATAAATTTAAGTTACATACTTACATCCCAAATTCACACCTTGAAAAGCTGAGCTCGAGACCACATGTTTCCATCCCTAATCACGTAGCTAAAGTTGGGAACTCAACCTTTCCTTGTTTATATAAACCTATCCCCCGTCCTCATTTCTCACCCAAAAATCACATTCCACTCTATACATAGCACAAGATGGGAACCATGTTCTCATGCACCCTCCCACTCCTACTCCTCCTCATCCTAACCACATGTCTCTGCCTCACTCCTACACTCTCAGAAAAATGCAATCCACAAGACAAAAAAGCCCTCCTCGAAATCAAGAAAGACCTTGGCAACCCAACCCAACTCTCCTCATGGAACCCAACAACAGACTGCTGCAACCCACGATGGCAAGGTGTCTCCTGCGACATCGACACCCAAACCTACCGCGTCGACAGCCTCGACCTCTACGACCTTAACCTCCACCAACCCTATCCCATTCCCCCTTCCATCGCCAACCTCCCTTTCCTCAACTTCCTCTACCTCTCCCGCATCCCTAACCTCGTCGGACCTATCCCACCGGCCGTCACCAAATTCACCAAACTCCGTTACCTCTCCGTCAGTCACACTAACATCTCCGGCCAGATACCTAACTTTCTCTCCCAAATCAAAACCCTCGTCACCATCGACTTTACTTACAACAACCTCTCCGGTCCCCTCCCTCCTACCCTCTCCACTCTCCCCAACCTTGTCGGAATCTCCTTCGACGGCAACCGCCTCACCGGAACTATCCCTGACTCGTACGGTTCCTTCTCGAAGCTCTTCACGTCGATTACGCTCTCACGTAACCGCCTCTCCGGGAAGATTCCAGCGTCGCTGGCGAAGCTGAACCTTGCATTTGTGGACTTTTCTAGGAACAGGTTGGAGGGTGATGCGTCGGTGCTGTTTGGGTCGGTGAAAGAGACACAGAAGATATTACTGGGGAGGAACTTACTGGCTTTTGATTTGGGGAAAGTGAGTTTGTCTAAGAACTTGGAGGCCGTTGATTTGAGGAACAATCGAGTCTATGGGACGCTTCCTCAGGGACTAACGGCGCTAAAGTATTTAAATAAGCTGAATGTGAGCTATAATAATCTGTGTGGTAAGATTCCACAAGGTGGTAAGCTGCAAAGGTTTGATGTATCTTCCTATGGTCATAATAAGTGCTTGTGTGGCTCTCCCCTTCCTGCCTGCAAGGGTAAACTCTAGATGGGGTCATGGATAATGTGTTTGTCCATAGAGTATTGTCTCACTTGGTTTTAAACAATTGATCTATGTATCATCTATGTCTTAATGCTAATTAAATGCCTATTCCAATATGTTGCCTAATTCTTAATCTGATGCAATTTTAGAAAGTGTTGCGGCTTTTGTATATTATTTAATAAGATATTAAGATGGTACCATCTTGATATCTTATTTAAAAAAACTAACAAAATGATTCATAACATGCAAAAATTATAATAACGTAGTGACCGAGAGGACTTGTCCTCTGAATTATTATAATTTTTATTATTACTTGCGGAAAGACATGCATTGTAATTTTTTATCCCTCTCTCTTTTTCTAATCTTTCTATTCTTAAGTATCTTTTTTATCTTTCTATATTTTTCTGGCAGTTATTATTTTTATTGGGTGGTTATTAGTTAGTGGGAACCGTAAATCAGTAAATCAAGATATAAAATAGGGGTATAATGAGAATGGGAAACGTGGAAAAAGGTCTTTTTGGTTTGCATTTTTATTTCCTTTTTCCATTTTCTGTTTCATGTTTTCTGAAATTTTACAAAGGAAAAACTAGAAATGCTGAAAACAAAACAAAAAATTTCTATTTCCAACATTTCCAGTTTTTCCTTTATAAAATTTCAGAAAATAGGAAACAAAATGAAAACAGAAAATGGAAACAGGAAATGAAATTGCAAACCAAACAGGCCCAACTCCCCTACTTTCTTTATATATAGAGTGTGTTTGGCTTTCTATTTGAGTTAGCTAAAAGTTGAAAATAGTAGCTGAAACCATTTCAGCAGTGTTTGGGAAGGTATTTTTTTCGGTAGCTACAAGTTTTTCTTAAAAGGCTACACATAGCCTTTTTTTAAAAAAAAAACTCCAATTTTTAGCTACTAGCTGAAAATTAATTATAAGATTAGCCCTCAAACACCTCCATTTATCATTATTTAATAATTAACGTTGTCCTTAAATGTCATTTTACCATTTTCAACTAGTTTTACCAAACACATTCAATAGTTTTTTAGCTTTCAGCTTTCAGCGAGCTTTTCAGCTTTCAGCTAGCTTTAAGTTTTGAGCTAATTTTTCAGCTAGTTTTACCAAACACACTCATAGTATAGATTATTTTTATTGAGTGGTTATTAGTTAGTGAGAACTGTAAATCAAAATCAGTAAATCGGGATATAAAATAGGAATATAATGAGAATGGAAATATGAAAACCAGTATAGATTAAATCACATGTTATAATTTTTTTAATACCGATATTCATAACATGTGATTTAATAATAATAATAATAATAAAAATAAAAAAAAATTATAATAATGTAGTGACCGAGAGGACATGCCCTGCGGAAGCAAAAATCCTATTAATAAAAAATCATTTATAGTAATTCAAAACTAGAAAAGAAAAAAAAAGTAATGTAAATTTCTATTGGAAAAGGAGCAACTGAGGTTGATGACTTCCCAAAGTAGGAAAAAGATGACATCGGATACCACCTTGGTTGATGAAACAAGTACACGGTACATTCTGGTGGACCATTAATATCTGCTGGAAAATGATTCGTTCGAGTTGGAGTTGGAAAATGGTACATTGTGGATTGTCTTGGTTCATGGAATGACGGGAATCTGATGAACTTGTTTCATAGATTCAAACATCTAAGATGACATATAAAAATTATTTTCCTGCCTATATTCAATTGTTCAAACATCTATGAACTTATAAAAAAATGGTTTTACCGGGGTTTTTATCGGTTTTACCCGCGGTTAAACTCCAGCCAACAGCTTTACCAGCGGTTGCCCAAACCGTAGGCAACGAAGGCGTGGAAAACATATTCCCCGCAGTTTTGAGCAACCGCTGGAGAAATCAAACTTTATCTGGGGTTTCACAACCGCGGGTAATTACCCGGACTTGTGAAACCGCGGATAATTGCAATGAATCTTGACTTGATATGTCCTGTGAAAGTGATATTGTATTTTCATATTATTGAATTTTTTCCTGCAAGAAAATATAAAAGTAATATTTCAAAAACAAGCAGTAAAGAACAACTAGCCAATAAAACAATAGAGCTAAGAAGAGAATGGGGGAACAAAGAAACTAGAATCAGCATAAAACTGAATTTAGTAACCAAAAAGTGTGCAAAATACAGAATATTGAAAAGAACAGATCTGAATCACAAATCAGCATTTTAGAAGTAAAGAACATGAATCCAATGAATTCACCATATGACAATAATATCCAAGTCATAATGTATATCTCAGCTACAACTAAGTAATATCTTTTTTTTTTTTTGGTAAACACAACTAGTAATATCTAAACAATGAATTCACCATATGACAATAATATCCAAGTCCAAGAAACACCACTACAGATTTCAGAATCATGTCATCACCATATGCAGCAAGTATGACAGCACATGATCCCTAAGTAAGTTTATCCTTTAATAAGTCGGACTACCTACCTAGCTAACATTTCTCTTGGACAAGGAGAAAGTCTTATTAAAGTCCTGTTATTAAAGTCTTGAATCAATACATATACAAATTCTAGCTAATATTTCTCTATGTCTTCACTGCTTCATTCATCTTCAAGTTCCAAGCTGGGTTTCAAATGATGAATTGGATATATAGTCACAGCTAATTAGGAGAGCAGAAGCTTGTTTTCATCACTTTTTTTCTCAATGATCCTTCTGTTATTATTCTTTATTATATGTTTGTAAATTTTGTTATAGCTGAATTAAAATCAACAAATAGATCCAGAAACTACAAGTGTGGCTTTCAGAGTATCATTGATGTGTATTCAAATCTAAATAGTTTGTACTTAGTAATGTCCAAGTTCAAATTCAGATCATGTTAGCACAACAATAAAATCCATCCAGTATTAGTGTTGATCAACTACCTATCTCTTATGTTCTGTTTGACATTACTGAATATTGTTATTTCAGCGAGACATTGAATACTCAACCAATTAAAACACTGTAAGAAGCTATTAATTTTAAATTGTGTGATTGAAGTGGTCATGTGTTGATTGAGAGATTAAAACACTGTAAGAAGCTATCAACTACCTTCCAAGCTACAGTAGCTATCATCTAACACACCAATTAAACCTACTGCTGATAGCGTTACAAACGGACAACACATGCTCAAATTTGTATAAGTATTGATTCATAGACTTACACTTATTTCTCTGGCCTCATTATTCACAAATTCTCCATTGGCATGTGTATGTGTGGCCGTCCATACTTCTCCTCTACTAACTTTGCGAGCAGAATCTTTTTCCTACAAATTCCAATAAAAGTGTAAAATATATGAGAAAACCAAAATTGCAATTCATTATTGGTAGTTTGAGTTTACCATCTCTGCCCTCTTTCGTGCAAGTGTCTTAGATCCAGCAGTGTGAGGGAAAGTTTGCTTCATTCTATTTTCTTTATTTTTTGGGCCTAGTACCTAATCATTGACACAAAAGAATTGTAAGTCCAACTTCAAAAATATTAACAGTGAAAAGAATTAGTTATACCTTTGTATTTGGATCTAGACGAAAATCAACAAAAGAAGCCCATTGGTTTCTATTTATTCCATCTGGGACCATCGCAATGAGTTCATCTCTGTTACGTACTTTATTGTCTCTAGACCTTCCTTATATTGAGGTTCATTACGAGGTATATTAATCCAAGATTTATCTATTATTTCTGAAAATATAAGATAATGACTTTAAGTCAAGTAGAATTAATAGAATTATTAAAAAAAAAACAAACAAATAAATATTATTTAGCATGTAAGCACAATTTTATCATCTTATACAAAATAATATTTCAAATTAAATATGAAAATATCAATCTCAAATAGCTTTAGAGGGACTCACCAAAGTGGGCAAAGTACCTCTTGAAATATTGGGATTGGGGAGGGTAGAGAGTGAAGCTGTAGCAGTTGGTTTCTGTAAAAAAAAAAAAAAAAAAACTAAATGATTGTTAATGATCATCATAATAGGAAAAAATTTAAGAAAGGAATGGAAAATAACAAACAGGAGGTGCAGACTTCGATGGATTACAAAAAATATTCCGATTTGATGGATTACAAAAAATACAGAAAATATAAAAGAAAATTTAACAATGAATTTAGTAAATGGTAGTGTCACAATTTGAATGTTTTTTCATTCCATAAAAGTTGAAAACATGTCTTTAGATTATCAACAATGATATGTAAAATAAAAACGGCATATAATTATTTATTTGATTTTCATAGTATTTAATTCACAAAAGTCAAATAGCTGCTTTTACCATGATTTTCCAATAGTTAAATAGAAATTGCAATAAACACACATGTCATGATCACCAGAGGCTTTTACGTCAACCTCCCTACCAAATAAATTATATAGACTATAATTATATATAATTATTTGACATGGAAATTAACCTTAGTAAATTCTGCTAAGAAATAAGTATAATTATATATAATTATATATAATTATTTGACATGAAATTAAACTAGGTGCCCCTGGAGCCAAAGGGTTAATGAAGGGGTTATCAATCCCATTCGGTGCTGAAGGTTACACTAACTTCCAAACCAAATGATTGAAGATTTCAAGTGTCAATCTTTCACTCTAAATTAAACTTGACAAAGTATATATATAGATGAGTTTAAAAGGTGACGCAGTATGCAGAAGATACAAATGAGTTGAAGCAATCACTTTCAGAAACAAGTGGTTGTAGAAAAACTCTAATAGAGACAAAAGAGTTTGTCCATTGAAGTTGCAACTAATATTTTGGGAAATGGTTATCAGGCTCCAGAAGCACTGAAAGTGGTGAAGCCATCACAAAAGTGGGATGTTTATTCATATGGTGTGATTTTGTAAGAAATGATCACAGGGCGATTACCCATTATCTAAGTGGGTAACTCAGAAATGGACCTTGTTCAATGGATTCAGTTCTGCATTGAGGATAAGAAGCCACTCTCAGACGTATTAGACCCATACTTGGCTGAAGATGCAAATAAGGAAGAGGAGATAATTGCAGTTTTGAAAATTGTGATGTCTTGTGTCCATAACAGCCCTGATAAGAGACCAACAATGAGGCAGTGCTTGATGCTTTGGATAGATTGTCCATTTCCTCTGTTTGAGAAATTTCAGGGACTTGTGAATTGTGAATCCAGCTCACGTGTGAAGCTTTTGCTTTTACTCTTTCTTGCCATATCATTTTTACTTCTATTTCTATTTCTCTATGCTTTCTAAAGTTTTCCCCTCCTTCAACGAAATATTATTTCATGATTCATTTGATGGTGAGCTTCCTCAAAGTCATCTTCAACAAGAAGATGATGATTTGGCTCATGCACTTTCTTTGTCCTTAAAGGTTTTGGAGTTTCTTTCTATTCTTAGACTGCAGAGGAAGAGGATGCAATACATGAGCTTCTAGTAAAAGTGGAAACCAAAGGACTCAGAGTTCATGATACATTAGCCAAGGGAGAGAAAACCAACAATAGCAGACACGGACCAGAGGTGTGTAGAGCATTATAGTAGAAACATATGCATGTATTGGGTGGTCGACCAACAATATTTGGGAATGAAACGAAATCAACGAGGAAAAAGAAAGCATAAAAAATTATGTTATTATTTCTTAGGGACGTTTTTACAATTTATTATCTTTTAGGGACCAATGTGATCGACCCCATATCTTTCAGGGACCATTTTGAGGGTTTATAAATGATGTTATTATTTCTCGGACGTTTTTACAATTTATTATCCTTCAGAACCAATGTGACCAACCTCATATCTTTGAGGGACCATTTTGAGAATTTACTTGCAGTTCTGTTAACTTTAATAGAGGGGAGTTAACGAAAGGACCTAATTGACTGACGTTACTATCTCTCAGGGACGTTTTTTCCATTTATTATCTTTTAGGGACCAATGTGACTGACCCCATATCTTTCAGGGACCATTTTGAGGGTTTACTCGAGATAAAATACATTATTTTTCTTTATTTCTCTCCCTCTCTAGAATCTCTTTCCCAAAATCTCTTCCCCGGTTTCACCCTGCACCAAATGGAGTGACTGTGTTACTTATTAGTTATTGATAGAAAAGATTGTTTTAAAATCGAGTTTTTTTTTTTTTTTGTATCATTCAACACCTAAAATTCAATTAATTCTGCAAGCTCAAAATTTGGACTTATCATAGGTGGTGTGTAGAAGCCCGACCATTCTGACTATTGACAATAAGACATTACGCGAGTTGACTGAACCGATAATAAAACAACCTTCATAATTTGACTCTCATATTTCATAAAGAGTATTATACATTTATACAATAATTCATATAACATATTTTATTTTTCTATATTTTATATATAAATGACAAAACAGATTAGATTTGAACCTACCCAATATGGACTGCGAGTTAAAATGAGCTAGGCAAAAAAATGTTTGAAATTTAATTAGACCTCAGAAAATATTCAAACCCTATAAAATGTAGGTTAAACCCACCAATTTGAGCCCACCAATTTGATAAAATGGATTAGACAAAAAAAGTCTAATATTAATTCAAACTCAATTTTTAAAAATTAAATACTACAATTTAACGGGTGGATTCGGGCTGACCCAATTAACTTGATCCATTTTACCACATCTATCATCACATCATTAAATCTCACAATTCTCTATTTTTTCTCCATCTTTAGTTTTGTTGTATATATAACATATTGTATAATTACCCTTTCTCTCATAAACCCTTTTAATAACACCTCTTATTTTCTCTAATTTCTTCACACTTTTTCATTGCACTCACTTCATCATATCAATTATCATATTCCAAATTTCTGTTTATTAGTTTTATTCTATCTTCCTATTTTTCTCTCTTTATATATACCTAATATTTTAATGCGAAGATTTTTTTTTTTTTTCCTTTGTCTAATATTAGATCACATATAGTATATCTTTCCCTTATAATATCTTTTTTTTCCATGATAAAGTACACTCTTCAACTATGAGCTGTCCGAGGGACTATTTCAAAGGAGATAAAGCATGATGCCATGATCCAGTCCAATTCACACTCACACATCCAAAGTGTCCTACTCCTACCTATTTAAACTTACTCATCCCCCATCCATTTTTCTCATCCATCACAACATAACAGCTATGTTCTTCTTCAGCTCAAGCTCAAGCTCAAGCATCCTCCCACTCCTACTCTTAACCACATTCCTCATCAATCCAACACTCTCAGAAAAATGTAACCCTGAAGACAAGAAAGCCCTCCTCCAAATCAAGACAGAGTTTGGCAACCCAACCCAACTCTCCTCATGGGACCCAACCACCGACTGCTGCAACGGCACCTGGCACGGCGTTTCCTGCGACACCGACACACAAACCTACCGCGTCAACGACTTCCAACTCTTCAGCCTCGACCTTCACCAACCTTACCCCATTCCCCCTTCCATTGCCAACCTCCCTTTCCTCAACTTCCTCTATCTCTACAATATCCCCAACCTCATCGGCCCAATCCCGCCGGCCATCGGAAACCTCACCACCCTCCGTTACCTAATGATCAGCCACACCAACATCTCCGGCCAGATACCTAACTCCCTCTCCCAAATCAAAACCCTCGTCACCATCGACTTCTCTTACAACAGCCTCTCGGGTTCCCTTCCTCCCTCTCTTTCCACTCTCCCTAACCTCGTCGGAATCACCTTCGACGGCAACCGCTTCTCCGGCGCAATCCCGGAATCCTACGGTTCGTTCTCGAAGCTCTTCACGTCGATGACGCTCTCACGAAACAGCCTCTCCGGGAAGATTCCGGCGTCGTTGGCGAAACTGAACTTGGCGTTTGTGGACTTTTCTAGGAACATGTTGGAGGGTGATGCGTCGGTGTTGTTTGGGTCGGAGAAAGAGACGCAGAAGATATTACTGGGGAGGAACTTGTTGGCTTTTGACTTTGGGAAAGTGGGTTTGTCTAAGAACTTGGAAGCGATTGATTTGAGGAACAATCGTGTCTATGGGACGCTCCCTAAGGGACTGACGGCGCTTAAGTTTTTGCATAAGTTGAATGTGAGTTACAATAATCTGTGTGGTGAGATTCCACAGGGTGGTAACTTGCAAAGGTTTGATGTGTCTTCCTATGTTCATAATAAGTGCTTGTGTGGATCTCCACTTCCCGCCTGCAAAACTTGATCACTAGCTAGCTTGTTTAGTTTACACACTAAACAGAATGGATCAACGTGTTTGTCCTGCGGGTCCCACGTGATTTTGATCCATGTATGACCTATGTCCTGTGGTTTAACGCCAACAATAACGCCCATATCTATATCTATATGAATATGATGCCTAATTCTTATAATTAGAATTGATTACAATTATTGAATTAATAATTGAAAAAGAATTATCATCGTAAAAAAAACAATTTAAAAAAAATAATTTTGCACTGTTTAAAATATAAAATATAAGAAATAAAAGTGATTTAAAAAATCAATTAAAATCAAATTTATGAAATTGATTTTTGGTTTTATAAATCCAAATCAAACAGATTATAACATGTTTGAATTGTTGTCTTTTACGGCTTTTTGAAATCCTTTTTTAAAAGCAACTATAATCGTTGCTTTCAGTTAAACGTAGATTTGGAAGGCCCGTGATGAGAATCCAAACACACCCTATGCAACATAGAAAGTTATAGTGAATATTTGTTGGTGCCGATCCATGAGGACCCTGAAAAAGATGAAGAACCAAAGGCTGAGACGCGTAGATATACGCTGTCCTTAAGGGTTAATTCACGAAATGCGTAACTCCTCAGGATTTAACAGCCCCTTCCCGGAAGCACCGAGGTTTCAGAACAGTGTCGATTGATCAGTAGAGCAGAGCAGAGAAGAAGAGAGGAGAAAGAAGTAGTTCGGTTTTTGTTGAAGTGAAAGCAGGAAGTAAAAAATTCAATAGACTCAATCTGTATTTAAAATAAATTTCGAAATAGGATAAGGATGCATCGGATAGCGGTTACCAGCAAAATAGAAGGAAGACCAAGTCAAAACTAATCTCAAATATTGACTGTTTCTGGATAAGCATCAAAATTAGGTTTAAAATTAAAATTCAAGGTTCAAAAAATATTTTAAATGGAGCCTGAGCAAAAGACATGTGAGGCCCAATATCACGTGCAGGGGGCAAATCCACCGATTTGTACTAAACCGAGTCACCAAGGCCCGTTCTCATGCGCGCGAGCCCAAGCCTTTCACAAGTTGTTTGAAAGGTCTTATCACATTTTAATATATATATATATATAAGCACTCAAACATGTTTTACTCCAAGAAATGTGGGACCTGAGTTTTAGAAAGGTTTTGAAATACTCTTAAAATTCACAACATATTTAATAGTTTTATAATCGTATCTAGATAGTGTGATTTAATAATGGAAAATAAAAAAATTATTAATAATGCAATAAGACAACTCGATCCGTCAAAACAAATATCCTTTTGACTACGCCACCATTTAAATAATGAGTAATTGAAATCTGGAAAAATTAGTGAGAAACATACATTGTGGAGCACTTTTTTCTTTTTTTATATTTTTTATCCACCTTTTTCTTCTTATTCTCTTTTGGCATCCGAACGAACCTACAAAATAATAACCTTCAATCGCACAAGGTTTTCTTTCTGGCTTGTGAGAACCACATAGCCTTTATTGAAGTAGGACGAGGTCAGTCCACAGTTTAAACATACCAATGAGCTGCTTTTAGTCAAAAGACATGCTATTATATTTATACCTTGGGTCATTCATGAAGGGAGAAACGATCAATTTTGGACCAGATCACTTTCACCGAGTCATGTATTAGGAATAGAATTTCAGAAAATTAATTTTAAAAAATTACGTCTACCTAATGACTTTACTAAATAAAACTACTAATAAATCGTGAATGTGAATCTCTTAAATTTGTCCCAGATTAGAAATTCAATTTAAAGTTAAACTAAATTAAGAAGTGAAATAATGCAGTAAGTGTAGTAACTAATGTTAAATTATTTTGTACACCGATGAATGTTGTACAATTTAGGGTTTACAATTATTATTTATTCTATTAATGAACTAATAATTTATTAATCAAATAGTAGGTGTTAACTACAAACTATCTCACTAATCAGCGTGAAAAGTAATAAGTGACATGTGAGACCATTGAGGAAACTCATGTTGAAATGCTAAACAAAAGCTTAAAGTTGATAGGGATAGCATTAGAGTGCATCAGAATCGTATACAAATTTTATGATATGCGAATATATATAATTCTAAGTTATCATTTGAGTAATTGAACAATAGGTGAATATGATTAATTAAAAACTTACGTCTATAGTAGTAACACAACTCAAAATTCCCGCTCAGATAAACCTGTGGCTGCAGGCGGAGTAGAGATAAATGTGAATTGCATTTCACATACAAGCTGATTAATGAAATGATAACTTGCACAAACACATTAATATCTACTCTAAGATTAGAGTACAACATGCATATAAGGGGAAAAAAGAATGGGCTTCGGTCGAATATTCAAGCCCACGAGACAGACTGATCACTTGATTGTCCCGGGTCTATTAGCTTTTGCTTTAGATTTCGTGCGGTGAACCTTCTTTGGAGCATCAGTAGTTAATGCATACATCTTCACGGCGAATAATCCCTCAGGGAATCCTTTCTGATCCTGATTGAACACAAAAGGAGCTTAAAAAACAGCAGTAAAAAAAAGATTGGTAAAAAGTGAATTAAAGCACAAGAGCGTCAAAAGAAAACGAGTAAAACGTCATTTTAATCCCTAAAAGATATAAAACCGGACTTTGGACCTTTAAAAATGGAAATTACTATTTTGGTCCCTGAAATATGAAAATGTCGATTAATTTAGTTCATGATCAACATTTTCCATCTTTTGGGGACTAAAATGGTACTTTATTCGATTCCCAATATATGATATGAGGGACCAATCAGAAACATGGATATGAATTTATAGGACATCATTCAAAGGTAAGCATCCTTAGGGTGTAAACCCTCAAATTCGTCCCTAAACTAAACTAATTGCATAAGTAGTCTTCCAACTTTCAAAATTCAAATATTAATCACATTAGTCTTCTAACTTTCACATTATACCGTCACATTGGTCCTTGAAAAGGACCAATTTGATGGATACTATGAAAGTTAGAGGACTGCTTATATAACTATTTTAGTTTGAGGACTAATGAGGAGAGAGATGATAAGTTCAGGAACTAAATTGAAGGTTTACCCCATCTTGGGGTGGAAAAGAACATAAGGAAGAACAACAGGCAACAGCATGGGGAAATATCGTTTAAAGAAGAATAATAACATGTGCACACAGGCAGTAAAAGGTAACTTTCCATGTAACATTAAGATACCGATTTTCATCAACATCATATTTTTAGATTTAGAGAAAGACTTATTCATATCTCGCCCAAGGGAAGTAGAGAACCAAATAGAAAAAGGATATAAGAAAAATATCTTGGTTTTAATTTGTCTATTTATGTATGCTAGTCAAAAGTAGAGCACCACCTATTTAAATTAAAAATAATATCTCCAGGATGTAGTGTTCTAGTTTATTTCTAATGATAAAGAACCTTGATATTTAGTACTGGCCTACTGGGCCATGGGCCCATGGCAGGCACATTTAGTCTTCCATATGAAAAAGCAAGGATTTACCTTTGATTTGTAAACATGCAATCCACATTGAGAAAAGAGTTCTTTGAAGTATGAATCAGATCTTGTAACGCTGCGATCTTCATTATCAAGCACAAATCCTGCAAAGAACAAAGCATTGAAATAAAAATCCAAAACCATAAAATAAACCACTACTTCAATGAAAGATACATAGATTAATTAATTGATAACAAAAGAAATTAAGTTAATTACATCATTTATGGCAATGTTTAGGAGTTTACAAGATGGAGCAGAGTAGTTTAGTATGGAATGAAGAAATGAAGGGGAGAACCTCTCTATTGTCTGGAAGCCGATATGATAAATAAATGGAAGTGAGTGACTATAGCCCTTTTTAATTTTTATTGCTTACTTCATTGCTAATGAACATTTTATCTCATTTTTTATACCTGAATCTCTTACTCCAGAATGACCTAAAAATTCTTATAATTTTTATTTTGCACAGTCAAACTTTATATCTTTATCAGCCCTACAAGTATAATATAAAATAATATTTAACTAAAAAGTCTTTTTACTGTTGAAATAATGGGGATTAGGTGGAGAGAGGAAAAGAAATACTCAAAATAATAAAATTGTCCTGACATTTGTGTGAAGGGTGACCCTTGCTTATCCTAATTAAATAAAGAAAAAATCATAAAATACAAACAGATATGGAAACTATTCTTAAGAGATCATCAAAGATACTCCAAAGTCCAAACTATTCTAGGATATAATCGAGATTATGATATAATTCTAGACATTCCAACACTCTCCTTTAAGTTAAAGTTTATGAAGTTTAGCTTCTTGTTAAAAATGAACCCTTTAAAAAGGAAAAATAACCAAACAATGTGATTTGGGCTCCACAAAACTATTTCACTTCCTTCCTAAAATTCGGAGCTCTACTATTGTGCTTGAAACCAGTAAAAAACAGTGGCTACTGTGTATGTTGTTCAAAACAGCTTATGATAAAATGCTTCCTAAAAGAGCTTTTAAACAAAATTGATTTTTCCCCACAATTTCATTAAAACCAAACTTGCTAATGTCAACATGTGGTTTCTTTATAATTGGTCTCATCCAGTCATCCCTATGAAGTTTATTTTGTGGTACTGTCCTAGCATCATATCATCCATTTATAAACTTGAAACTGTTGTTCCAACTTCCATCTATTAAAAAGTTATTCTTCATAACTCTGCTTGGCACTCTAGATGTCTGGGGAGCCATAGAAGCAGATGAATGTACAGTTGAAGATTAAATACAGTTAAGTTTGGGAGATAGGTTTCAGAAAAGCTGCCTGAGCCAATTTTATTAGTTGAATAAAATGCAGGAAAGAAATCATTCAGCATATTGGAAAGACAAAAATGCAACAAAGAGCAAAGTACCAGATCTGGCAATATTCTCCTTCAGGACAAACAATCCACCTGGTTTGAGGCCAACCTGTATTAATGTATGTCAGTGCCATCAGAGTGAAAACACAGGACAAAAGCGAGAATTTTTTTAACTTAAATTCAAGTCAGAAATAACAGTATTGGTAGGCAAATCCTGCATACTTATGTGAATTAGCAAGAAAGAAATTATTTACTCCACCAATCAACTGAGACAGGTATAATAGCTTGAATCGAACAAAACCGTCACAAGGTTACAAATTAAGTGAACCTATGTATACAGTTCAGAATAACCAATGAAAGCTACAAATTAACAATCCTTAGCACTGCTAAGATGACCTGAAGATAAACTTCCAGATTATCAAATATTTCTGTATGCCCAAATAGTGAGAGGTACAGTTTCTCCTATGACCAAATCCATTTAAACATTCAGTGCGAGTAAGTGGCAATTTTTTGATATTATAGAAACGAAAAGATTCCTTCATATGAATAGCTTATATTTTTACATATTTTTAGAAATGATCACTAAATTCTTATCATGTAATCTCATTCACTGCAATAATACAAAACTTGCATGTTAGCTAGCACCAATGCAAATCACAAATTTGGCAAATGTGAACCAAAAATTACATTTTCAATCATAGGTGAGCCACCCAAGTAATCAATAAACTGGATTACTTCATCAAGCATGTCTTTACACATCTTTTTATTCTAAAATTGGTGGATAAAGCCGAGGCCTTAAGTAAATCCTTAACTCTACAGAACCTTCCCTTATCCAAATTGATTGCTTCAAAATTCAAACGTATTTCTTGACTTCCAATTAACAAATATGCTGCTCTGCAGAGTCATAAATATTAATCAAAGAAAAGACAACTTACCTTTGCCCTCTTGAAAAATGAAATGAAATCATCATCTGTAAGATGACCAATACACCACTGAACCCATATTACATCATATCTTTCAGTATCTGGTGTAAAATCCTAAAACAACAAGAGCAAGAGGTGCTCAATAACATTACCGAAGAATAGACCAAAAGTGATATTAAAATTATTAAAACCTAAACAAGTATCAAAATAATTCCAAAGTTGCCACAATAACTTGAATGTTTCTACTAAAGACTATCAAATGTGCCAATGGCAACAAAATACATATTTACGTGTTTATTTTGTGGGCGGAGGAGGGAGCGGGGAGAGGGAGCAACCATTGAATTTGTACTAACAAATAAGGTCTCTAAGAGTATTTAAACTAATATTTAGCTGCTTCACTGCATACATCTTCTGATGATAAATGCTAGTTTCCAGATAGTTATTGACAGGATAATTGGAGTGATAAAAAACACAGAATATTATGGTCAATTTAAAGTCTGAACTACTGAAGTAACCTTTTGCAATTATAAAGAAAAGCTAGTTTTCCTATTATTCAAGCAAAAAATGGCAAATAGAAAAATTAACGCAACATCAAAACTCAAATAAAAAAAATCAGGAACTGCAAAATTTTTGGGAACTGTCAATTACTAAAAGTTTGAATGCACTAACTCTAAATGATATGAAGCTTAGCAACGTAAGAAAGCCAAATTTCTTGTGGCAGTATGCAATCTATGCTGCTCTTTGGTGTATTTTGCTGGAATGTAAATCTTGCATGGTTAAGGACTATGGAGATTTCTTTGGATGACCAACTCCTTTGGAATAAGATTAGGTCATTTGACTTCTACTTGGTGTAAAGCACATGGTCTTTTGACAGGGGTTTCTCCCACAGAAATGTTGAGAGATTGGATAGTTATGCTTCACTGATGTTTTTCTTTTTGGTCCTCATTGTTTGTACTCTTTATTTTGTAAGGAGGATTTCTTATCCTCCCAATTCTTTGTAACATCCTCTCTTTGTCTAAATGAAATTCTTTAAAAAGAAAATCAAAAAACAAAACAAAACAAAACAAAAAAGGAGAAAGAAACCTACACAATAACAAAGCCAAAAAAAGTCAAATATCAAATACTCAGCTATTCTGTTTATTGGAACTTTGTACATAATAGCTGTTTTATTTATGTTATTCATTTATTGTAATATAGCTTAATGTCTAATAGTACCAAAGTCTATAGGCTGTTCTCATGTGATTCAATCTGTATGAGTATGACATATGTAAAGGGTCAGACAGCACATTCAATTAGAAAAGGGCAATCTCTCTCTCCAAAATGTTATGTTATCTGTTTGTTGTTTAAATAGCATTCACTGTGACCAACTTTGTTCTTGTTTACTTATATTCTATGGGGAATATAAGGCAGGGTGGTAACATGTTTGAATGCAAATTCCACACACTATTCATATCCAGCATTATCTCAATCATCTAACCTAATGAAAGAAAGATGCTGTCATTTATGCAGAGGTCAAGTACACACACCTGAAGAGGCACACAATAAAAATTAACTGCTTTGTGTATATCTGAATTTGTATGACATCCAGGAGCCAAAGTTTCACGTGCAGCCTCTAAGAAATGTGATACTGGCTCAAGCAGATCAACCTGAATTTCAGAACAGACAAATTATCTATATTAACTTACAATATCTCTAAAATATCAAGCATGAAAGACTTCCAGATTGAATTTAAAGAAACAAAAATTATAGATCATTAGAGAGGGACGTACATGCAAGGGACATTATGATAAAAAAACAATTAAAAGCTAGGCTGCATCTCTAAGTCAAAAGTAATAAAAAAGGTTTTTTTTCCAGAAAAAGAGGAGAAAATGAAGAAATAAAGAGGTGCAGAGACTGTCATTTGATATGGCCACCAATACTAGGAACAAGGAACCAAACAGATTTCTATTCATGTTATATAGTTAGTAAAAGCTAAGATAGGTTTGGTTAAAATGCTCAACCTGCGCACAACCCAAATAATAATAAGGCTTGACCTAATGGGCTGACATGACTTGTCTATAGGTTAGGTATCCTCCATTTATGATACAAACCCATATAAGCTCATCCCAAACTCACATAACTTGGACTATGTCACAAATTACCACTTCTAGTTTTAGATCCCATGCTATATTACAATCCCTGCTTCTTCCAATCTTCCTTTTCCTACCTTTTTGAATAGAATGATTGGTTGATATCCCAGAAGCTGCTCAGCCTGGATTGCATTGACAGTTGATACTTAAATGGGGTAGGACATAAATATATTCGGTACAACTTGAGCATAGAAACAGGCTTCTCACAAAGATTTTGGGGTTAATGAAAAAAAAACCTCGAAAACTCCCCACAGGATGTTTGAGCTCCAAACTAGGGTATGCATTAAAGAAGGCTTAAACTATATCCATTCATCACATGGGATCAAATACTAGTTCATTGTATTTCTCTTTACACTGACACCATAGTAAATAGAAAGGAACAGCATCATGATCCCACTACATCTTTTCATTTAGTTTGTTGTTTCTCCTTCTCAATAGCCTCTCAAACATGCCAACATTAAGTTAACTTTCAAATATAAACATGATCCCAGACAAAAGAAGTAACTAAATATCCATGGCATTGTAAACATTCAAACAATAGATGCTCCACCAACTTTTTATTAGAATTGTGGCACCAATAATAATTACTAGAAAATGAACCATAAAAGAAAAAAAGATGCTTGGAGAGTGACCTATACTATGCAGTAGACTGACCAAGAGAAAATATATGTAAGGGAGGCAAATCTTACAAACCTCATTGAAGTATCTTATTAACAGATTTTTGGTGACTCTGCCAATGCCAGAACCACAATCTGAAATTCAGTGTTTTCATATGAGATCTCCCATGGATAAGAAGTAAATATTTAAAGCAGTTTGTGTATTACATTCAATGAAAGCAAAGCAGGTACCAAACATCATATTTCCCAACAACACTTAGAAAAATAAACTAAAACACAATAGCCATCTTTGCTAAGAAAAGAGAAAAATAAAATAAAATAAAGCCCCAGCAAAAATCTCATTCAATTTGAAAATCTATGAACCAATATCATCTAACAACCATATTGCTTCTCATAAGTTGGCTGCAAGGAGGCAGTGGAATAAATAGGCAAAGAGGGAGTACCAAGAGCAACAAGTGGTTGATGTCTGACATCAGCTGAAAAACGTTCAGATAAGAGAATCTTCAAGAAATCCTCACTGCAACTTATATCTGGTTCATTCACATTTGCAAACCCTCCCAATACCCCATCTACACTTGCATTAACACCCTGCTCTCACAAACGATTAAAAGAAAAAAAAAATAAACTTTACAACAATTCATCACTTGCAACATCAAAGCAACCAAACCCAGAAAAAAGCCTGCCACTACAAACACACACCATCCATTTTTTTCCCATAAACTTCCAAGAACAGGAACCAGTTAAGAAAACAATCGGAAAAGGCGAAGCAAATTCCATTAAGCATAGATTTTGAATATGGTTTGGGAGCAGAAGAGAGAAAGGTACCTCCCAGTAGGAGACGCCATGACGATACCACAGGGTCTTCTTGTTAGGGTCACCTGCCTGTTCCCTCCACATCTCGTCGGCGGTCGTGTATTCGCGGCCATCGGAATCCGTGCCGCCGGCGTCCATGCAGCTTATTTTCAGGCTCCGAGGTTGAGAGAGAGGAGAGTGGGAAGCACAAGCACTAATCCCCCAACCCCAAGTAGTACTCAGCAGAGAATGAGAAGAAGGAACCCAACAACACAACATATTGCTACAAGAGCCCAAATTCTCCAAATTGCTACGACTATTCTTCAGCATAATTTGACCAAAAACAAAAAAAAAGAAAAAAAAAACTTCAGTACAAAATTAAATTCTAATTGTAAAAATGCCCCAAAAATAAATTGAAATAGTTTTAATGAAAGCACCTAAATTAAAATAAACCTTATGAGTGATTTTTTTTAGTATGCAGCTCGATGAGTGATTTAATTCACTATTTTTGTCTTGAAAAAACAATGTTTACATAAAATTTTAAAAAAACTTAAATTTCACATCAAATTTACTCAAAATACAAGCATGTACTCCCTCCGTACTTGAATATAAGCAAAAAAAAAAACTCGCATTTGATGGACTAAAATATAAGCAAAATTTAACTACTTTTACCTTATTTAATGAGATAAACTCAAAATGCCCTTTGATTTTACTTTCCAACCACTCTATTTAATGAATCATGTGCCGATAGAAAGAGAGTATGTCCACATGAAACAATTTTCAATAAAATTGAATGTAGGGTAATTTGGGAAATGCAAAGACTTTTTACATGATACCAAGAAAATTTAATGAGTTTAACCAACTTTCTTAATACGTGTGAATTTAGTTATTTTCGTGTGAATTTAGTTATTTTCGCTTATATTCAAGTCCGGAGAGGTAATATTTATGATGTGAATAAAGTAAAATAATAATTTAAATTAAATTAAATATTATGGAGTTTAGTTGGAAAATTTTGAGTTTACTCATTTACCACTTGTTTTCTTCTTTATTTATATATATATATATATATATATATATAGATAGATAGATAGATAGATAGATAGATATACTTCATCCGGTTTTATTTATAAGACATTTTCTAATCAAACACGCATATTAAGAAAACATATTTTAATGCATCGATTTTAAAAAATCTTCTTTAACTACCGAATTTATTCTCAATTAAAATTAAGCTCTATTTAATTTTTCACATTAACCACCTCTTAAAAACTATAAAAGGTTCATTAATTATAATGGGTAAAGATGGTAATAACTAATAAATGGTTCTAAAACTTTGTAAAGGGTCTTAAAAAATTACCAAAGCAAAATTCTCAAGGGGGTTTTATAAAAAAAATTGGAACAATAGAGAAGTTGTGGACTTAATTTTTTCTATGAATAATGGAGTCTTTATCAAGTTTTTCACATAAGCCTTCTATTGAAAATTATTTTTTTTACTTATTACCACAAGCCTTTTAATTGGGTCCTAGTTTTGTTTTGATCGAAATATTATTTATAGAAAAATGGCCAATAATAACACTTACATAACTCGTAGGATACTAAAATAAAGAGTATTACTGGAGTGTACAACAAATTAAAATAGCAAAATAAACACTCACACTCATGAATCTAAACTATTTAATCATCCTAAAACATAACTATTTACAAAATAATTTAAAAGAGACTTGGACATTTCTTCTTCTTTTTTATTCCTTCCGGAGCATTATAATTCTAACACCATTTCAAAGAAAAACATACATGACATCAACAACAGCTAAAGAGGAAGGGGTAAACACTATGGAGGTGATGGATAAAAAATGAGAAGAGAAAAGCGACCAAAAAATGTGGAAAAAGTTGTTACTATAAACATAAAAAAGACATTCAATAAAAGTGACTATGGGAATAAAAGAAAAAAAATAGAGAGAAGATGACTATGGGGTATGAGCTATGTTGGAGTAATTACATAGTGCTCCTGGTCTTTTTATATGAATAAAAGTATCTCCTATTCCTACATGCATCCCATATTTCACTTTTTATCATTTTTAAATAGGTTCGATAATTAAATATTACCTATGGGGTGCTTAATGGGAAAAGAGGGTTCAACAACTAATAGGAGATGCTCTTAGATAGTATTGAATTTTGAACTCATGTTGCATTTGTGAATATATTTGTAATTGTTGTATGTGAATATCATATATCCTTTTATCAATTAGAGCAAGGTCTAATAATTTTATTCACATCATAATTTTTAATGGGGTTGGTTCAAGTGGTACATACTTGATTCCCTTTAAACAAGGTCTCGAGTTCGAGTCTTGTGGATAGAAAAAATACATCATGATAGAAAAAATCCCACCATGATGTAGATGTTTCTGGCTCGAACAGGATTGCCTCCTGTGGAGAATACATGTGGTTAAAAAAAAATAGAGCATTTCGAGCGGGATATATACCTATTTTTTATTTTCTACAACAATTAAATGAGTTTCATCACGATACATCACCCTTTTTTTATACACTTTTTATTGCTTAAATAATTTTTTAATGGCATAACTCTAAAAATTTTTCAAATGGGTTTCATAAATTACTTCACATGTTTATATCTCATCATTGAGTAAGCCGACAAATTATTAAATGGATCCACCTAGAATATAAGCTACAATTACATATACAAAAGTATCTTATACATATTAAGCAACTCACTCCAATAATTATTTTAACAAGCACCTTATATAAAAAAAAAAAACATGTTAAACAACTATCATAAAAATTCTCTTCACTTACTAGCCTTTTTTTAACTATTGTTTCCTCTCCCAACAATCCTATTAAGCTACTCCAATAAGTTTTTTAAATTAATATTATCCTATTACCATATACTTTATGCAACTCGACTATTTTTTTATCTCTAAGCCCAAAAATTCCAAAAACTTCTTAAACGAACTTTATAATCTACCCCACTCTTCCATCTAAATAGAGGTGATGGAAGTAGGTTGAGTTAAGTTAGATTTTGCAAGACCCAAGTCTGGCTTGCAATCTTGTATTATATTTTCATGGTCCAAGTTTGACCCGTTACTTTTCATATGCCATTGTTTTAGGACTAACCTAGCTTGTTTGAAAGCCTGATTTGGCCTATTAGTCCGTTTAAAAGCAAATTTCATACCATGATATTCAAATAGACCAATAGATCTATATCTAAATAGGTTAATATATTTACGAACTAATAGGTTTACTTTTTAAAATGTAAATATGTCAATAACACATGTCTTTAAATTGGCCAACAAGTCTATCTCTATATAAGTCAAATGGAGAAATTAAAAAGTTATATATTATTTTACTTTTATTATCTATAATATATTTTTATTTTTATTAAAAATAATATTATTTATAAATAGCTAACACGTCAATCCTAATAGTCTTTTAATTAAAAAGATTTTTTTTAAAAGCATATGTCTGACATTTTTTATTAAATGAGCCAAATCAAACTAAATCATAAATAGGCTGGACCATAGGCCCCATGAACGACCTGACATATTTCCACTCCTAAATTAAAAACATTAATTACAAATTTTTAAATAATAATTGCAACAACCCATTTTTTTGGATTTTTTGTCTTTGTCTGGGAATCCCCACAGTTATAACTATGGGTTTAACCCTAAGGCCAAAGGTGGTGGTTAGGTAAAGCTCTCATAAGAGTGGCGACTACATGATTTGAACCCCTGACCTGGCAGGTAAAGTTCGCTTGGAATCACCGTCCACTTCCACTGCGATCGATCACTATTTGGTGCCCATTTTTTTTATTGCTACGGGTATCAATTCTCTCAAAATAAAAAAGATTCGACCGATGCTATCTCACATTACTTCCATAATATTAATAAGCATGTCTTTTAAAAAAATTTGAGCAACTCAACATTGGAGTTGCCCTAAACATACACCGGGTTGAGTTTATATCTCATTTAGTTCTAAAGATAATTAATTAATATTTTTAAAAATATTTTATTCTTGTTATTGTACTTTAGTTTTTATTCAACATTAAGAGTTCTTGATTGTTGGATGGTGGATGTTACATAAGCAAAGTTTGTAAAAACACAATGGAGGGAATTATATGTGTAGGGGAAGGCCGCTTTTGTCTTGAAAGAGACTCAAAAAATTGAAATGTGGCCTACGAGGGTGGAACAAAGAAACCTTTGGTGATATGGATGTTAAAATTAAAGAGACTAGAGAAAAAGTAAATAAATTGGACCTTAAATGTGATAGGAGTGCTTGACTCAATTGAGCCATTATATGTCATTGAAAGACAATTTATTGTTTCAAAAATCAAGGTTGTCTTGGTTACAAGCGGGGGATGCTAATTCAAAATTCTTCCATGCTTGTATAAATAAAAAAAGAATCAGAAATGAAATTCGATGTCTGCAGGTGAATAATGTGAAGTATACAACGTATTCCTTTTGAACTAAAAGAGGCGGCGAAAGGTTTTTTTAGAGGCATTTTCAGGAGATAGGGTTTGATAGACCTTGTCTTGACGGTGTTGCATTCAAATCTTTGTCACAGGCAGATGTTGAAGGTCTAATCATACCTTTTTATTAGGAGGAGGTGAAGGTTTCAGTATGGGACTGTCAGGATTCTAAAAGTCCCGGACCGGATGGTTTTAATTTCACTTTCATCAAGGACTTCTAGGATGTTGTGAAGTATGATTTTTTTTTGCATTCCTCCATGAGTTTCATGATAATGGTAAGTTAGTCAAAGGTTCTAACAACTCTTTTGTTGTTCTTGTACCTAAGATTGACAACCCTCAAAAAGTGGAGGAATACCGGCCTATTTCTCTTATAGGTTGTATGTATAAGGTGTTAGCTAAGTTATTGGCAAACAGACTGAGAAAGGTTATTGGTAATGTAATTTTTGAGTGCCAATATGCATTTTTGAAAGATAGGCTTATCTTTGATAGTGTAGTGGTGGCCAATGAAGTACTGGAAGAAGCAAAGAGGAAGAAAAAACCTTATTTGTTCTTTAAGGTGGATTTTGAGAAAGCTTATGATTCTGTTAATTGGGACTTCCTACAGTTTGTGATGGAGAAAATGGGGTTCCCTCTGAAATAGAGGAGATGGATAGCAGAGTGTTTAGCTTCTGTCAAAGTATCAGTTCTTGTAAATGGCAGTCCTTCAAATGAATTCGGGGTGGGCAGAGGCTTAAGGCAAGGTGATCCTTTGGCTGCTTTTTTATTTCTAATGATTGCTGAGGGCCTGAACTCTTTAATGGAAAAAGCAGTGCAGGAGCAGCTTTTTCAAGGCAATTTCACTAGCCGGGATGATGTTCTAGTATCACGTCTTCAATATGCTGATGACACAATCTTTGTTATTGAGGCCTCTTTGAGTAATGTTTGGGCTATCAAAGCCATATTGCAACTGTTTGAGTTGGTGTCTGGCTTAAAAGTTAATTTCCATAAGAGTAAGCTTATGGGAGTTAACGTTGATGGTATCTGGTTGGAGATCATGGCTTAGTTTCTGAACTGTAAAGTTGGGTCCTTCCCATGCTCATACTTGGGATTACCTATTGGTGCAAATCCCCATAAACTACAAACTTGGTTGCCTATTATTCAAAAGGTCAAGAAAAGGCTTTCTCGGTGGAAAAGTAAAGTTTTGTCCTTTGGTGGTAAACTTGTCCTCTTGAAATCTATTCTCAATGCAATCCCGATCTACTTTCTTTTCTTTTTCAAAGCTCCCAGAGGTATCATTTCTCATCTCGAATCTTTATTTAAAAATTTTCTTTGGGGTGGGGATGATGAACATAGGAAGATTATGTGGGTTGCTTGGGATGATCTTTGTAAAAAAACAAGGGGGACTAGACTTGAGAGATTTGAGAGCATTCAATTTAGCTCTTTTAGGAAAATGGAGGTGGCGACTTCTTGTGGAGAAGGAAAGTTTGTGGAGTAGGGTGTTAGTATCTATTTATGGGCATTCTTATGTGAGCAAGAGGGGGGAGAGAGTTGTTGGTTCTAGGTGGTGGGTAGATTTGTGGAGTATTGATGAGGATGAGAACATTTCTAGTGATTGGTTCTCTAGGACGTGTATTAAAGTTGTGGGGAATGAGAGTAGTACGTCTTTTTGGAGAGATGCTTGGTGTACCTCAATTCCTTTTTGTGTGAGATATAGTAGACTATTTTCTATTACTAATAATAAAGAAATTTTGGTTGTTGATATACTCGAGAGAAGTAAGGATGGAATAGATTGGAAATGGAGTTGAAGAAGACAACTTTTTCAGTGGGAATTAGAACAACTGTCTATGCTTGTGTTGGACTTATCCTTAATTCAGGTGCATGAGCGGCCTAATGATACTTGGTGTTGGACGGCTGGGACAGAAGGTACTTATTCAGTCCATTCAGCCTATCATGTTATAGTTAATGCCAATATTTTTGCAGAAGTCCCTATGCACAAGTTTATTTGGTGTTCTCTGGTTCCTTCAAAGGTTTCCTGCTTTGCTTGGAGAGTGATGTTAGAAATGATTCCTTCTAAGTTTAACCTTGTAAAAAGGAATATTCTTCAACAGGATAATGCAGGTTGTGTTTGGTGTGGTCAAGGATTAGAGACTGTTTCTCATATTTTCTTAGAGTGCTATTTTGCTTATGAGGTGTAGATGTTATGCTTGGAGTGGTGTGGTTTCCATTCGGTACTTCAAAATTCATTTATTGCTCATTTTGATCAATTTTCGGGATTACCAAATTCCAACTCAAAAATGAGGTTTAGGTTGTCCCAAGCGCTTATGGTGTACATGTATGTCCAGGATTTACATTTTTCAATGCTTTACATTGGTCCACTTTCAAGATAGTCGTGGAGACATTACGACAGTGTTTGCTTGGGATTCTACTTTCATTTTGGCATTGTGGCTTTATTGTTCATAATCTGATGTAGTAGAAGAATTTTGGTGTCTTTGTGGCTTTATTGCCTTAGTCCTTTATTATAACTATGTTGGAGTTTCGTTTGTTATTTGGGGTGGTTGAAGTACCCCTGTATTCTGTATTAATATTATTCTTTTTCCTATAAAAAAACATTAAGATTATTTAAAAAGTATAATAGTAATATTAATATCAATCATATAATTTAAAAATAAGTATAATAATCGTAATTTAGAAATTAAATATGAAATTTCTAAAATTCACAACACTAATGTAGAAAAATCAAAATTATGCTACCATTTAAAAAAAAAAAAACTTGCTTATCTATACTTTCAGGCTAATTTGCGGGATGCCTTTACACTATTCATGGTGAATTTTATTTTTTAATTTTTTTTTCATATATACACAAGCTGCAGGCTGGATGAGCTGTTAATGTGCTGGAAATATGTCAAGAACAAGGTCAAATATGAAATTTTATTGTGCATTTTTTGCCTATAAATAACGAGGTGTTATGGGTTCGTCCATCATCAGCTATTGTGTTTCTCATTCCATAATGGCTTCATTGAGAGAAGGAAAGAATGCAGTGAGAATAGAGAAATCCAATCAAGAAACAAAAATTAGAAAAGAGGAGGAGAAGGAACAATGCAGTGAGAATAGAGAAATCCAATCAAGAAACAAAAATTAGAAAAGAGGAGGAGAAGGAACGAAGGAAACATACACAGAGAGTACTTCATCTTCATCATCAACACATAGTTTTTATCCAGTTCATATATACAGTCCGAATCAATCATACACAATCATTCACACAAATTAAAGTCCCAAATTTTCAGTCCCAATGAATGAATAATACACAGTCCTTCACACAAATTACAGTCCCAATATTCATAAATGAAGGAGAAAATAAAATCATACAAGGAAAAAGAAAGGGGATAGCATCCTTCATCAAATCACAACCATATCTCCATCCTATAGTTTCTCCAACCACAAAAAACAGCAAAAATCAAAAGAGAGTTGAAAATTAGGGAACCAAACAGGGATTAGAGAAAAAAAAATAGTTAGACTTCCCCACCTCCGCCGATGTGTCCTCCTCTCCCTCTGTAGCTCACAGCACCCCCTGTCACCGTCCCCAGCCGCGATCTGCCACCGCAGAGTCGCAACGTCCTCCACCGCGGCCATGTCGTTGTTGCATCTCCGTGCATCTTCCTTGTACAACTACTATCAGCAGCGACAACCTTCCCCGGACTCAGCCCCCCGCGCGCAGTCGCGCGCTGCCGCTCGCAGCCCAGTGCCGTTCGCAGCATTCACCGGACTCAGCCCCGCGCGCTGCCGTTCCCACTGTTAAAGCACCACCGTGTGCATCGCTTTTGCAGCCGCGAAACGCGACCAACCTCACTCCCCCGTCGCGGCGCCTTTTCGTCGATCTGCATCACCATCGTCGCGCCCTTCGCGGCCGGCCTCCGCAGCCTCCTTCTTCATCATCCTCGCGTCCATGTGGTCGCCGTCCTCCACTGCATGCAGCCCTCAGAATGGCCACCCCACCTGTACGTGCGTCGCGCAGCCGTCTGCACCGCCCCCTCTTTGCTTTCCCCTTTTTACAATTTGGTGATTGGGAACCCTAGAGGCTAGAGGATAAAATGTTGAAATGACATAAGCTCAGCTCTGAACCCGATGATTTGTATTATTTTTTGTCCTTTTTTTTTGTGAATTGGCCTTCAGTTTTTTTGTAAAGCCTTCCTGATATTTTTTGGTTTTTTTTTGTGTGATATGGGCTTGTGTTTTTTATAAAGAGTATTCTATTAATACTTTAAATAAAATAAAAAAATTCTGATCTTAGATACTAAATAAAATTTATACAATCATTGATATTGATAAAAAATTAATATAATATTGTATTAATCTAAATTATGATAATATAAATATATATATATTCTACATGAATGTTTTATTTAAAACAATAAGATAAAAAGTTTTAAATCACCTTGATTTTTTATCTTTTTATAAATAGGTATCATAAACTTTTAATTTGTCCCAATTAATTCTTAAACTCTTATCTTTATTGCAATTGTTTATTTTATTAATATAAAGTTCAATAATTAACATAATTAATCTCAATTATTCAAAAATTTGTGTTTTAAATATTAAAAGTACATAAAAGAGTAAAATTTACACTCTTCTCTTAACTATTTTTAAATTTCAAACATATTAAAAATTCTAAAAATGAAATACGATGGGGTGTTCTTTAAATTTAGGGTTTTTTAATTGTTTACAATTTATTATATATGGTTTTAATATTTTGAATACAAGATATTAAATGATTTATATTGATTTTGTTAATTTTAAGCACAAACTTCTTTTCTTTTACATTATTATCATTATTTCTAATATACCTACAAATTTTATGCAAAAATTTTTTTAAACTAAACATTCGATAAACAATTGTATTTGGAGCCCTTTAGCCCTTTCTATAGTTGAATAGTCTTCTTTATTAGTATTGTAAATAGCATTTTATAAATGAGTTGTTATTAGAATTGATCTAGCTAATTAATTTTAATTATACAATAATATTCATATTTGTTTGCTATTAACGTACATTACTAATAAGAAAGTGTATTTATAGTTATTAATTAACTATGAATTTATGTATAGTTTATTAGATAAACCATTATGATAAAAATGTGAATGGTTATGTTGGATGACAATATAAAACTTTTTTAAAATGTTAGTATAAATTAATTAAACTTAAAAAAAATAAATATTGTTTCATTATGATTAGCAAATTTTAAAATTTTAATTGCAAATGAAAATTCTCCTTTTTTTTATATTTTATATCATTTAATTTGTTTACGGGGTTGATACTAGTGTTATATAAGAAGGTGGGGCTTCATAAAGCACTTCAGAGTTCAGAGTTTCAGACAATTTCAAAATTCAAAATTTGAAAGGATAGAGATTGAGAAAATGTCGTCAGTGTCCGGGAACATGAAGGGTTTCTACAGGCAGCGGAAAAACACCAACAAACCTTCCAACAAGAAACAACCTCCCATTCACGCCGCGACTTTCGGTTCTGGTGTGGCCCAACCACCCGCACTCATTTCCCGTGGCGGTGAACCCGACCTCCAAGGTTTGAGATTTTTTATTGTTAGGGTTTTACTTTATCTCAATCCAATCACCTTCATTTCTATCTTTCTAATTCGATTTAGGGTTTTTTTGTGCGCACAGATGAATGCAATGACAACGAGGCATTGCTGAGACAATTCGACCTGAACATGGCTTATGGGCCTTGCCTCGGGATGACGAGGCTCGCACGCTGGGAGCGTGCTCAGAAGCTTGGTTTGAACCCTCCGCAGGAAATTGAGAGGCTCTTGAAAAGTGGTAAAGTTCAAGCAGAGTCCTTGTGGGATGGTCGCATTTAAAATGACTAAGGCTTGTTCTATTGTATGAACAAAGAGAAAAAGAAATTGTAATCTCTCACTGTAGTTTCTGACTTTTGTGTTTAGGGAAATCAGCTTCTGGCTGTGTCCTCTTTAGCCCTGTTTATGTTATGTGACTCAAATCAATGATGTTATAAAATGTTCTTGTTGTCTTCCAGTTGTTATAAATCATGGTTCGTTTTATTAACTGGCTGTTCTGTTCCCTGCTTTAATTTGTGTGAATGCGAGTATTTATGGAATTAGTTTGTTGTATTTGTGATATATAACCTGAATGAAATCAGATTGAGATAGAAATTTCTTGAGAACAGAGTATGTATGGTGCATACAGTATGAAATATTGTCTAAAATGTATTCATGTGTCTTTTTCCGCATAATTTTGGAGACTCTTTGGTCTGTTGTTCCGATGTTTTAGTCCTGTGTCCGGCCATTGTTTTCTTCTGTTTTTTTATATGAATCAAACTATAGCAAGGTTGAAGCCATTGATTATAAAGCCATTAAATTCGTTGATTCTGTTCACCATCTTGATCAATAATAAAAATTAGGAGAAAAATTTATGAGCCTTTTAGGCAAGTCCCCTGGTTATGCAGTTCTGATGGATGCACACTTGAACCACATGCAGTGTATGCAAAATGGATTCTAGTAATTGAGACATAAAGACATCTTATATCTTACTATATTATAATAGAAGTATAAAACCCCAGGTATTGTTTGGTTGGAGGGATTTGAAGGGGAGGGGAGGGATTTTAAGAGGGTTGTTGTGTTTGGTTTAATTTTTTTAGGAGGGGAAGGGAGGTGAGGGGAGGGGGTCAAAATCCCTCCTAATAGCATTTTGCCTCCCCTTCAAAATCAAAATTACTTAAATATTCATTTTGTTATAAAAGCCAAAGGGTATGTAAGTAAATTAGTTTTATTTTCCCTCCTCCCCCCTTGTGAACCAAACAAAAAAGGTTTCCCCTCCCCTCACCTCTCTTCCTCGAACCAAACAAGATAAAATATCACCTCCCTTCCCCTTCTCTTCCCTTCATTAAAATCCCTCCCCTTCCCTCATTTGAACCAAACAGACCCTAAACAACTATTGAAAGCTTGAACAACTGGTTTAAATTAAAGACAGGCTATTGAAAGCTATGTACCAGATAGGCAAAGTTTTCATTTTAAGACAGAAGTTCTTTTAATATTGTTAATTTCCAAAATTGACAAAGGTTAATTGCCTCTAAACAACGATTCTCAGATGATATCAGCACCTCAGATGAATCATTTCAAAGTGATCCTGAGTTGTATAGGCTTAAAGCCCCTGATCTTAGCAAAGCAGCATCATTTAGATTTTAGAAGGCCCAGTAATTTCTGTAATCCATCCTTGGCATCAAAAGCATGAAGAACTGCTTTAAAGCCAAATGCAGCAACAAAAAACCAATTATGCATTCTTCGGAGCTTGGCTTGGGTTCATTCAAGGAGCTGGAGAGCCAACTCAACCAAATGATAAACATCATCTGATGAAAGAGCACAGAACTCAACCAAATGATAAACATCTGATGAAAGAGCACAGACCGTTTCCATATCCCCTGAAATGATAATTGAGAATCAGAAAAATTAATAGCAATAGCATCATAGAAATATAACTAATGAAGGATATACACTATAAAGCATGAGTAACTGCAGAGAACAGATAGTAAATAGTCAAGAAGAAAGGCCAAAGAAGGTTTGAGTTATTCTAGGAACAGGAAGAAGCTTTTCCATGCCCTGATGAGCACAAATCAACTACATTAGGCATGTGATTTCAGCTGTCCATTTATATTAACATTAAATTAACGACTTAGATAACTCGTGTATCAGTACAAGTTTTCCTTATCTGTGTACCGTAAAATTTTCCACTATCTGTATTTATTTTTCATTGTTATTATTTATAGGTTGCATAACAATAAAAGAAAATAACAAAACTGAATTTTCTTCTCGTCGGAAAACTAAAACCAAAGGATAAAAATTAAAAAGAAATTCTGTACATCCAAAACCCCAAATAAATTCTTGAAGAGACGTTTCTAATAGAATTTGATCCTTTATATGCCTATCTATTTACTGCAAGCTAAGAATTAGTGAATTGTTTAATCTTTAAAAAAATAAGAAAAAAATAAAAAGGGATGATTGCAAGTAATAATAATTGTATTAGTACTCCCTCCGTCCCTTATTATGAGACCCTTTTAACTGTTTCACATAGTTTAAGAAAAGTTGGTTAATACATTGGTCTTTTAAAAAAATTATAACATTTCAAATGTACCCCTATTTAAAAGGTCACTATATTTTAAGGACATTAATTGTCACATAGTGGAAGACTCCAAAAGTCAATTTCTATTGGTGTAGTTGAACATGTGGGTAAAACTCCATTAACTATTCACACTAATCAATATATGGGGAATTAAAAGAGTTAAACATTAATGAAGGGCAAATATGGAAAAAATGATTAATCTATCTCAAAATTCGCAAAGGGTCTTATATTAAGGGACACTCAATTCTTCTAGAAAGGGTCTTATAAATAGGGACGGAGGGAGTATTACTTATCACTTATCCAAAATATTGTTATTAGTTATTGGGTAAAATATGTTTTTAGTCCCTGTAAAATCACTCATTTTTGTTTTTCGTCCTTATAATTTTTTGTTTGCTTTACATCCCTCCGTGTAATTTATGCTAACGTGTGACCACAATTTCCTAGTCACCATTCCCGCATGGACCTAATTAACCCTAATTAAACGCACTAATCCATATTAACACAATATTGTCCTAATCAAATAAAATTATGTTTCCCGGTTAAAATTCCATTCTCGGTTGCCCTAAACCTAAACCTTTCACTCTTAAGCATCTTCTCCCAAATTTTCACCCTCACAAAGAAGTTAGCATAATCACTGTGCTTGTATGATTTCCGTTTCGCATACGTTGGTAGAGGACGAGACGCATTCCCCACGCGTTTGCTTGCTGGTTAGGAATGATCTTGTTCCTGTTGGAGAAATTGTGTCTGACAAGGCGTCATGTTTGGTGCAAAGCTTGTGAGGAGCGTAGCGCTGGAAAGGTAACCTTTTCTCACTTTGCTTAGATTCCTTGAATATTTTGCATGTGGAACGGGTGTGGGGACCAAGGGAATCTTAAATGCAATGTTATGTACATTGTTTAATAACCTTAACCCCCATCCCCCTTTTTTTATTAACTGCGTATGTGTGCCTTTGCTGAGGTGTGTCCATTATTTAATTGTTGGATGGTGTGGTTACAAATTTTTAATACAAAAAATGCTTTGTTTATGTTGTAAATGTCGTTTTATGCTTGCTTTCATGTAAAAGGCTCATTTGTGACTGACCCAAGGTCACATTATCAAGGGGGGAGGTACATGTTGTACATAACCTAGATGAGGACAAGTGGTCCTACTTTGAGGTTGTTGGGATAGTGAAAGAGGACCTTGGGGTGAGTGGGAAATTTTCACTGTGGTGGAAGGAAAACGAGTGTTGCTTTGAAGATGGCTTGAAGAAGATAAGTAATGATAAGGGAGCAAGGGAGGTTGCTAATTATGCTATTAGCAACAAATGTGAGGTGGAAATTTTTGTGGATGTTGAAGAAAAAGTGGGGATTGTTAATGCAGGGAGGGGAAAAAAGCTACTGTAGATGTTGCTGTAAAGAAAGTTGGGAGTAGGGCTGAGAATTGTAGTAAGAGCAGTTTGAACACCAAGGGAGTTGGTAAACGCAATAAGAAGGTTTGTGAGGAACCAGTTGTTGAAGAAGGATGTGATACTGAGAATTGTGGGGATGAAGTGAGTGAGAATAGTGTGGGTGATATCTGTTTTTCTGACAGTGAGGAGGAAAGAATGGTAAACACAAATGGCAGATAGGTTTAGGTCCGGCCAGGGTGTAAAGTTGGTGGATATAATTGGAGACATAAGAACTGGTTATGCATCTGGGATCTCTGTTTCTGTTGCATGGAAAGCTAAAGAGATGGAAAACAATGTTGATGAGGGAGATGCAGCCAAGCAATATAGCTTGTTGTGGTCATATAGTGAGGAGTTAAGGTGTGCTGACAGTAGAAACACATGCAAGTTGTCTCTGGATAGGCCTAGGCCCACTGTTTTACCCAAATTTGGGAGCTTTTACATGTGTCTAGAAGGTTGTAAAAGTGGATTTGTCAAAGGTTGCAGACCATTCATTGGTGTTGATGGCTGCCATTTAAAGACAAAGTATAAGGGGCAACTTCTTATTGCTGTAGGTCGGGACCCCAATGACCAATACTTTCCACTAGCCTTTGTTGTTGTGGAAAATGAGACAAAAGAGAGTTGGAGATGGTTCTCTTCTGTTGGAGGACATTGGGGATGTAACATCTAATAGATGGGTGTTTATCTTTGATCAGCAAAAGGTATAATTGTTATATTCTAATCTGGGTTAAAATGTAACTTATGATATTTTAACTTCTGTAAATTTTTTTCCTGACAGGGTTTAATCCTAACATTTGATCAAATGTTGGGTGGGGTTGAGCATAGATTCTGCTTGAGGCATTTATATACAAACTTCAAGAAAAAATTTGGTGGTGGGGCATTGTTAAGGGACTTGATGATGGGAGCGGCCAAATCGACCTACTTTGATGCTTGGGTCAAGAAGATGAAAAAGATAAAACAGATTGATAAGAAAGCTTGTGAATGGCTATTGGCTATCCCAACCAGAAATTGGTATAAGCATTCTTTTTCTTATTATCCTCGTTGTGATGTGCTGATGAACAACATTTGTGAGTCATTTAATAGCACTATACTAGCTGCTAGGGATAAACAAATTATAATTTGCATGGAGTGGATTAGAACATATATTATGACTAGGTTTGCAACTCTTAAGGAGAAACTTGCTAAGTATCTTGGTGAGGTATTACCTAAACCTAGGAAGAGGTTGGATAGGGAGATAACCACTCTGCAAACTGGTTTCCCACATGGGCTGGTGGTTTAAAGTTTGAGGTAACATATAGCATGGCACCAGAAAAATTTGTTGTAGATTTGGGGTAAACAATTTTTGGGAATTGGTTGGAATACCATGTAGGCATGTTGTGAGTGCAATTAACTATAACCGTGAAAGACCAGAGACATATGTTCATAGATACTACAAGGAAGAGGCATATGAGTTGTGCTATAGCCAAACTATCTCTCCTATTAATGGACAAGACATGTGGCCCAAGGTGGATCAATCCCCAATCCTGCCTCCTACTTACAAACCTGGTCCTGGAAGGCCAAAGAAGTTGAGAAGGAGAGAACCTGATGAGGACCCCAATCCCACTAAGTTGAAGAGGTCACATACCAACTATGCTTATGGTTACTGCCACCAATATGGCCATAACACAAGGAAATGCAATTTGAGACTTGTAATTGTTCAACCAACTCCTCAAAATGGGACAACAACTCATGATGCTGCTTAGAATGGTAATGAAGGTACCCAGAATGCTGCTCCTGTTGCTTATCAGAATGATGCTTCTCATAATGATGCTCAGAATGCTGCTAATCAAGCTACTCAATCAACTACAACCAAGGTGAGTTATTTTTTTTACATTACTTTATGTAATTCTCATATTTTTCACATGATATCCCTCTTACATAACAAAACACTGATTATGTAATATAGGGTAAGGGTAAATTACTTTAGGCTGTTCCAAAAAAAGGTAGGTCACCTGCAAAGAGGAAAAGTAAGCCTACCACAACAAAAGATTCCACAACCCAATCTGCAAATGTAGTTGCAAGTGGTGAACCAACCAACTTGTTGAGATCTTGGCAAGCGTACCAATATCGCAGCAGTATAATAGTATGAAAAGTAGGGGTTGTCTTACCCACGAGGAACAGTATAAAATAAATTCTTAGGACTCACACTTACTGAGTAAGAATGATTGCAAATGATTGAGATTGTTTTGTGAAAAATGAATTTAAAGATGCAGTAAAAATAAATTGAGACAAAGAGAAATATGAATGAAATTGAGCAGGTGAGAAACTAGGATTGAACTTCATCTATCGCACCCCTCTTGTATTTTGGGACTCAACAATATATAGGAATTTGTAGTTAACAATACTGAAGCACAAATAAATTTCGTTCACATTGTTTCCTAAAATATGAAATTCTTAGAACAATTCCCTAAACACCGATCCCTCGGATATTTAACAAATTGCTTAGCTTTAAGAAAAGTTGTTAAAAGCTATCAATAAATTGAACCCTATCCCTAGGAATTCAACCTATTGAGTGTTTTTACCCAAATCGGATTTAGAGAACAGTTTCCTAGCCAATTCAAGAAATCAAATCATAATTCCGTTACAAGAAGGGAATTAAGCATTAAGAATAGAAATAAAAACACCAGTATTGATAAAACAAGGTTTCTTAAATATCAATGATCCAAAATACAATTAGGGATTGAATCGACTACATTCAATCCTAAAGAGAAGTTTAGCTACTCATGGTAGCCATTACAACCAACAAGAATTAAGAAGAATAGTAGCAAAGCCTTCCAACTCTGTTGTAGATTTCCTCTTGATCCATAATGGTCTGTGTTCTTCTCCAAAGCTTCATATCTCCAAAACTCTCTCTCTGAAATCTCTCTCCAAAACTCCAAACTATATAACCTTCCATCTCAAAACTGTCTAGCCTCCTTTCCAATCTGTCGGCGGCTCATTAAAACTAGGTTACAAGTCATGCGCTCAGCGCAGGTGAAGCGCAGGAAACAGTGAATAATTTCCCAGCTTGCCTTGCCTTTGAATCTTGCTCTACACAACTTCTGTCTCTCTCACTGTTCACTTGATGCTTTCTCTGTACAATATTTCATCTCCTGTAAAAATTCCCAAAATTCTAATCAGAATAGCATCAAATTCAGATTTAATTTCAATAAACAGAAAAGCCACAAAATAAGCAAAGAAGGGTGAAATTGGATTATAAATTCAGCAATTCATTACCAATAAGTGCTTTAATTACATTGAAATTTACTAAATTCTAGCACTTATCACAACTCATCTGGTACTGCTGCACCACCACCTTCAGCTAATCCCACACAGTCGACTACATCTCAACCAACAACCTGTGTTTCACAAATTCAAGTTCTTAAAAATGCACATGACATGGTGTTGTACACTTGTACTCACAAGGCATAAACAAGGCACCACTGCCACCAACCCTTATGGAGGCAAATAAAATCTTGACTCAACTTTTGGTAAAATGTATTCCCCTTTTTTCCTTGTATAAGATCTGTTGGTACCATTATTAACCATAACCCTTTTGTAATTTACAAGGGAATTGCACAAGAGGTTACTTAAGGTAACAATTATGACTGGAAAAAAGTTGCTCAACAACTTGGCCTAACTAAAGATGAAGGATACATGGGATTTATGGAACAACTGGTGAATTCATAACACCTTTTTCCGCACTGTTTCTTTACTTGTTGTGTCATCACTAACTTTCCATTCTACTTTAATTTCAGGAAGCAGCCAAAATTTTTTGTCATCCTCAAGAAGGTACCTCAACTGCTGCTAATGTTACCCCAACAACTGCTAATGAGGAAGGAGGGACCCAACAAAGTGCAGTCACATCCACACACCACAAAGAATGAACCATCAAATGTTGCCACAATTAGGAGAACAAGAAGATGGGCTTTTTTGGGAAACTTTTTGGAATTCATTATTGTTTTGGTTATTTGAAGATGTATTTAAGTCTGAATGATGGAGCTACGTACCTATGTACTTAGTTTTAGATTAGGCTATTATGAAATTGGCTTTTTTGGTGGACAAATATTATGGAAAGTTACTCTTGTAATTATGGTACTCTTTAATTATCTAATGAAATGCACTTTGCACTTTCTGTATAAATAAGTTTACTATATTCAATATACATGTCTTCAAATTAAAGGTGGATTGCAAGATAGTTATACCAAAATTAACAGCAACTAAAAAATTAATCACAACTACCATAACATAACTTTCATTAATAAAATTCAGCTTAATACAACTTCATCAAAAGAATTTAAATACACTACTCAATCACCAAACCTAAGGTACAATCTATCACCATTCAGCCTACACACTCTTCTTCATCCCTTCAAAATTCAGCATAGCAAACACAGAAACTCCTAATGTGATAACCAGGGTGAAAATGACACAAGCTACTGCTGCCTTCACCTTGAACCTTTCATCGGCTAGCTTCCTTCTCAGCTTTGTCACCTTCCTTTCTAGCTCGTCAATTTCTTCTTCATAATACTGCCAATCTTCAAAACCTGGGATGTTGTAGGTTGACCATTTCACCATCAGCCCACCGAAAGAAGTTGCAGGTAATTTGTTTCTGAAAACCCAAAAAAATTTCAAACAACAGGAACCATAAAATACATCAACCATCAAACGAGTATCAAGAGAAGATAATACAAGTTCGTTCAAGAGTCACATTCCAATTGGGGCATCTCCAAAATATTCTCCTCGAATTCTTTGTGGATTTCGAGTTGAAGAGGGCGAGCTCCTCACCGCGCAAACAGAGCTTCCTTCGCACCATGGATGATGACGAAGAAGACTTGCACGGACCACTTCGTGAGTCTCCACCATTATCGATCCCTCTACCTTTCATGGTCGCTTAGCGAAATAATAGATTTAGGGTTTCAACCTCAGCTTCATTAATTTCTGAAACACAATGGTGCAGAGAAGATGAAAATAAAATGGGAAGACACTCACGTGACAAAGACGAGGCAGAGGGAAAAAGAATTAAATTTGTTAATTCCACCTCAGAAATGTTTATTCCATGTAGGATTATGCTGAGTAGGAGAAAAGGGGGACAACTTACCCAATTAAGCATACTAATTACACGGAGGGATGTAAAGCACACAAAAAAAATTTTGCAGGGATGATTTAACAAAAAAAATTTATAAGGATGAAAAAAAATGAGTGATTTTACAAGGACTAAAAACATATTTTACCCTTAGTTATATAATTTGATAGCCTGCAACATGATTAGTTAAAAGCTAACATGCATTTCGTTTTGTAAAAGCTAGCATACCTGTATTTAGTATTATAATAGAAATATATCAGCAATAACAATAATGCTTTGCATAGAATGCATATATTCTCTCATACATTTCAGGAATATAAATAAAAAACCTATTAACAATTTTTTTTAAAATTTAAGGATATAAATTAAAAAGTATTTAATATTGTTCTGGACCGGCATCCGACATGCTTACACCTCATGTTGCACCCATGACGGTCGACTGAAGTTGACTTATAAGTGCAGGCGCCGATCAACATAGGATGACATTCCGACATGCTACTATTGAGGCGCGTGAATATAAGGATGCCCTAAGCACGTTGTATCCCCATCATATTACCGTTATAACAGTCTAATGGATTTTCCAGCTTTTTTACCTGCCTGTAAATAAAGCTAAGTAAGTCGAATCAGGTACACTTTTTCACTATTACATAAAATCCTATCTGCTACTGACTTGAGCGTTGGAGTGCCTACAAGTACACCATCATCAGAGTTTGTCGTCTATTACCGTTAACAACCAACATCTCACCGAAAACCACCGTTCGAAGGGTCTCTCCATATCAAATACTTTATATATAATATTTTTAATCATTTAAATAAGAAAGTAATAAGTTTTTTTTTTTTTTTTTACATTTTTAATATAGTAAATGAATTGTTTTTTATTCACTAATTTTTTATTTTTTTTTTATTTTCTTCATCGTTATCCTAAACTCCCTAGTTATAAAAATTTAGAAAAAAGAGAATATGGAAATAAAAACTATTTATTAAACTGGCCATTTTCCCATCAGAATCAGAACGAATTTTGTAAATGAGGGTTTGGGAATTGAGGAAGAAGCAGAAATGGTGAAAATCTCGGTTGGTGGATACGATGATGGGGAAGGACCTAGCAACCCAACCCAGAAGCGACGCTGGGAAGAATTTGAAGACGAAGAAGAAGAAGAAGTAGAAGAGGAAGAGGAAGAGGAGGAGGAGGAGGATCAAGAACAACAATTACAGCAAAGCTATGAAATGGAAGACCTTCCAATTGGGACCCAAGAAGCAGAACAAGAACACAACAACAATGAAACTGAAGGAAGCATTGGATCCAACGCCAACCTAGGAAACAGTAATGACAGGGGCAGGTCCATTTCTGCAATCATAACCGACCCTGATGTCCTTGATTGCTTCATTTGCTTTGAACCCTTGAGTGTTCCTGTCTACCAGGTCAGTTTCCCTTCATGCCCATCTCATCTTATTATTTTTGTTTTTTCGGTTTGGTCTAAGTGTTTTGTCTGTGAAATTTGCATTTTTTAATGATTGTGTGTGAATTTTTTTTCCTTTTCTGTTTTTGTAAACTGATTCTGGATGGTGTTAGGGTGCTGTGAATGATTGGTGTAGGAAGCTTGAGAAATTCTGTTAATTGTCATGGTTTGGTGGCTGTGAATTGAGGTGGTGTTTGTAATCGTCATGTGGCTTACAAGTTTGAAATTTAGAAGGAGAAGGAGAAGAAAAAGGGTCTTTTAAGCTGTTAATCTTCGGATATAAGTCCAGCCTATAGGTAGTATTTTAGGTTTGTAATTCAAGTGTGAGTGGAGATGTAAGTGAAGAAGTCCCATATTGAAAAGAAATGGACAAAGTGAGGACCACATAAAATAGATGGATCCATGAACTTAATGCCTTAATTATTTTGGGTTATGATGTGATGTGGGATCACAGGTGTGATTTTCTGTTAAGTCCATAGATATTTGATTACTTGTATAGACTAGTTTCACTTTTTACTGTGTCTTGAATGTTTAAAGTGAACAACTTTGAAGAATATAAACACAGATGCAAAGTTCCATTAATGGATTGTTAGAACTTAGTTGAAGGTGATGATGCATTGGCTGCACTTTCCAATAACATAGAGATCCGTATGGAATTACTGATTGGATGACTTCTTGACACTAATAATTTACGAAACAACTTAAAAATCAAGGAATTAGTAAAATTATATCTACTGAAGATTTGATTTAATTTGTCATTTATCTGTTTTGAATCTGAAATTCCAATTTTGGCGGTGCATTTGCATTTTTTTCCTTGTTATATCGTGACAACTACAGATACGTAATTTATAAATTAAAGATCAATTGCTACATAAATCAGATACTGATTTTTGAGTTCCAAAGGTCCCAGCAATATAATACTACGTCTTAGCACCATTTTTTAGAAAATATTTATCTGCATAGATGCACAGAGGTTTGTTCAATGGCAGTCTTCATTGTTGCAATTGAATGATGTTCAATGGCAGTCTTGCATGTCCAACGTAACCAAAAAAGAAAATTAACTCTCTTATGAAGGTAAATGATCTAGGGTAGGGTCTAATAGCTATCCATGGTGTTCTGCAATAAACTCATAAAGACTTTAGAATACAGAAAGGAAAAAAGCTAGTTACTTGATGTTTCGCATGAAATAAGCTGTTGTTTTTATTAATGTGCTAAGTATAGAAATGCATTTATAATACATCACAGGGAATCTGAGCATTTTGATTAAACTTTGTATCCTGGTAGTCTGGTATTGATATATGGATTAGTATTGTATATATACAGTTTGGCAATTTAGTGAATTGCCAACTTTAATTTATCAAACCACTTGAAGCATTGACATGACCATACATTTTGCTAAGTGCAGCTGCATTGTAGATGAAATTGTTGTGTAAGATAATTTTCACCTTCAAAACTTGCTAAAATTTCTACATTATGCATTCCTTTTGCTATAAGTTGTCGTTGATCACATGATTTTTTACTTGCTTTAATTTTTGAATTGATGCTGTGTTTTGAAACACAATGCTATCATGGTAACCGTAAAAACTCTGACAGATATGTCAAAGTTTATTGAAAAGATTTTATATGGTTACTATGATACTTTAGGTAAGCAAAAACAGAAGTAGCTGTAATTGTCCCTTTTGTTATATGTCTACTTCAACTTGCAAGCCTTTCAAAAGATTCTTTCTCTTATTGTTTTATTGGTTGTTCCATGTAATGAAAAATCTAATGTAATAACTTCCTTTGCAATTAAATGACCATTCAGTGTGAGAATGGGCATATTGCTTGCTCTAATTGCTGTGTCAGGCTTCGGAACAAGTGTCCCATGTGCTCAATGCCCATTGGCTATAATCGATGCCGAGCTGTGGAGAAGGTGCTAGAATGTATTAAAATATCATGCCTGAATGCAAAATATGGCTGTAAAGAGATGTTTAGTTACAGTGTGAAAAGTGACCATGAGGAGGATTGCATCTACATACCATGTTTATGCCCAGATACAGGTTGCAGCTTTGTTGCCTCATCCAAGGAGTTATCTCTCCACTTCAGCCATAGACATGTAGGTTCTGGAATACAGTTTACATATGATAGATTTTTCACTGTCTTCTTAAACACTGACCAAAAAGCTGTTGTTCTTCAAGAGAAAAATGATGCTAATCTGTTTATTGTTCAAAACAACCGTGAGAGTCTGGGAAATATAGTCCATATCAGTTGCATTGGCCCCAAATCGATGGCAGGGTTTCATTATGATGTCTTGGGAAGGTCTCGGGGAAGCACTCTAATATTGCAATCTGTTACCAGGATCATTCAAAGCATTGGTCGGACTCCTTCAACAGGGTTCCTTTTGATTCCATCTGACTTTTTTGGTTCTGGACAACTCATACTGGATATTCGCATAAAGTTACAACATTAAACCTTCTCTGGAGATTGAAGGAGGCTGTATTTAGTTTATTTCTGTATGTATTATCTATCTTTAGAACTTATGAGATCAAATAATTTGTTCTTATGAGATCAAATAATTTGTTCTCTGTGGGCACAGTTGACTCTGATGTTTCTCCAGAAAGTTTCTGTCAATGAGTAGGGAATTAAATTATATATACTTGTATGAATACATAGGATTATTATTTCAAAACTATCTTGTAAATATGAAGTTTCCAAAAATATATATTTACATATGATTTTTCTTCTAGTCTCTTAAAATACACAACTTTGTTGACAATTAAGTTTATTTAGGTGCTTTTCTTTCTGTATCCATATCCTGTTAAAATACAACAATTGTTGGTGGTAAAGTATTTGTCCAGTCACATTACAAGGAGGTTCTAATTGGATTAGGACTAGAGTTATAACGTGATAAATTTATGTTTGTAACACTAAATAATTGTGTTAAAATATTTAAATTTTGAGTTTGATGACTTCTGTGCAACCAACTAAATGTGTTTTTTACTTAAGAAGAATTCTTTGTTTAGAAGTATTTGTGTTTTTCGAAGGAGAAGATGTTCAATAAAAAATATATCATTCTTTGAATGGAAAGTCATAATGCTGGTCCATACACCTGAGAGAAAATGCTTAAGGGCTTCTTCTCTCATGAAGCAAACTCGGACAGTTTCTTGCAAAGGATTCCAAGTCACATTTCAAACGTTTCAACATAGTAGGATTAACCAATCAAGACACAGCAAAGTTTTTTCTACTTGTAAAACATTGCAACGCAGGAACTTCACATTGACTAAAGAAATATATACTTCTGATGCCCCTGCTCCTGCAAATGACTCTGAACTCTGAAGTGTTATAGCCTGTGTTTTATCTTCTTATTTCTGCCTGGTGTGATTCCTTGTGTTGCTTCATGCCCTTTTGCATATCATATGATTTTCTTTTAATTAGTTTTTAAGCAGGTGTAATGTCTTCGCGTTAATATTAGTCTTCTATTAGAAGATGGTTTTACATTTAGTCTAGCTAATACACCACAGTTTATGTAAATTATTATTTATGTTTAGTTTGGTGTTGCTGTTCAATTCTTCTAATGAACTTGTTTGAAATAGGTTTATATGATAACTGATACCATAACAAAAGGTTTAGTTAACAAGGTGAGATTAATGAGATAGGAACTCATTTTAACATCTACACCAACCAACTATCAAATATACCAAAAATTTTACATATCAAATACAATTAATTCAGAAGAAGAGTCGACTTCATTATTGATATAATTGAGGAAAAACCTATTACACAAAAAAAGATAACTAAGCTAGAGATGAAAGGAGGTGGATAACATGTCCTAGCTTCCTTCCACAATTAAACCAGAAAACAAAACTGGCTTAGACTGATAATATATACAAATAAAAAAGCACTATTGTAACGACAAAGATAGGGTGAAGTCGGTATGATATGAGACTCAAAAGAAGCACAACCAAGGCAACCCATCCCCAAGGTGATGGTCCTCCATCTTCTCCTCCACCACTTGTTGTGACCTTGGGTGGTTCAGGAACCATGAAGCGTCCATATTGGGCAATGAGGGTTATGACAAGAGGCAAAAACAAGAGGAACAAGTTGACATTGATGGTTGTTGTCTGCATGGCTGCTTTGTAGTTCATATAGGATGAAACCCACAGCAAGAACACCACTATGCCAACTATTGCTACCAGCTGCAGAGGAGGAGCAGTTATGGAGACCAAAGAGTTCCCTCTACTCCACCCTTTCTCATCCCTTCTCTCCAACACTACCGAAGACATCTCTCTCTCAACTTTGTCTATGATAATATTCCTCGTATAATGGAAAAGAAAAACACACGCATATATATAGATAAAGGTGACACACTTTTTTAAAGAATATGTTATGTATGTAGTATTTGATTTGTTAGAAAATAGATCAATAACAAAAGGGGATATATTGAAAAAGATGCATATAATTAATTATAATACGGTGTTATCTGTTTGGCATACTTTCCAAGGTGTTTAGATTAATTCTATCTGCTTGCAGCAGCAGACCTTTAATTTTGGAATTTTCCGGATTTGCACGTGTTGGAAGGAGAATCAATGAGATCAGAGGGTACATTCGTGATTGTCTCATGCATATGCAAAGCTATATTCATATGAAAAGGTTTGAGTGTGACGTGTCTCGTTCTCGTGTTGACATTTGGAATAATAACTGATCCTTGTTGCTGTTTGTTCTGAATTTGTGAGTAGACTCATTTATGTTTGATGAGTTTATGCAAGATAGAGATAATTAACTTAGTTTGGATAGATCTTTTTAGGTACCTTTTGCATAGTTGCGAGTATTGGTTTTTAGAAAATTTGTATAACTTAAAATCAAAAATTAAAAAATATATTTTTGATTTTTAAAATAGATGTTTTGAAAATTATAATTTTTTTTTTAATTTTAAATTTTAAATTTTTTAAAAATAAAAAATTAGAAACTCATAACCATTGCAAAATTTTTTTATTTTTAAAAGATTTTAACTAAATTTTTATGATTAAAAACTAAATCACTTTTATTTTTTAAAATAAACGTCAATTTAGTTTGGAAAGTTGAACCGCCTATCATTTTTCTTTTTAAGCTAAAACTCTTGTCAATCTGTTACATGATAAATCTGGTTTCTCTTACACAAAGGAAGCTAAAATGATAAGGGTCAGATTAAAAAATTGTCACGTTACAAACTTACAATGGTTTAGCACGGCTCGTGTTTATTTTTAATTTTCATTGCGTTAAATTCTCAATTTTGAACTCGATTCTAAACTTAAAAGAATAAAATGATATATATATATATATATATATATATATGGTCATTCGTAGGTATGTTATCTAGTAGTGGACTTTTACTTATATTTTAAAAACATATTATACATTAAAATAAATAAATTAGTTTGATGAAGTATTAATTAGTTTTCAATTTTTATGAAATTTTATAAACTTGATATACTTGATAAGAACTTTCAATTCAACGGTTGGATTAGTCAATTTCACATTCTACAAAAAGTTATTAATCGGTGTAAGTCTTAAAATTTGACACATAGTATCAACGGATCCTCACACACACACACATATATATATATATATATATATGAGAGTTGATTAAGAGTAGTGAATATTTTTTGTTTTGGTGGTGTTGGAAGCTAGCTAGCTAAAAGAAATTAAAATATAGTTAGGTAGGGACAAATTTGATGACCATAAACCCTAAATCAAATCGGGTCTTATTTGATGACCTGACATTGGATTGAGTACGGGTTCGGGTTAAACATTAGGTTATCAATCTGTCCTTTGTACGTTAGGGTTAAATATGTTTTTGGGGTAAAATGTTTTTAGCCCCTATAAAATTATTGAGTTTTGCTTTTAGTTCCTGTAATTTTTTTTTTATTAAAACATTCTACCAAAATTTTTTTGTTTGCAATTAATCCCTCCCTTTAAGTTGGTCAGAGGTTGATGTGACACATTTTTTCTCTCTCTTACATGTTCAATATTATATTTCTGCCGTTTTTAAACCGCCAGAAAATTCCATTTCACCCACTTCCTCCCTCTTCTCCCCTGTCACCCACCCCACACTTCCCCCACTCCCCCTTGTTGCTCCCCAAGAACCCCAATGTCTCCCTAGTCTCATACCTCTTTTTCCAGCGCTTCTTATTTCCCCATCAAACCCGCTCTCATCGAGGTCGGCGAAGACGGCGTAGCCCCAGGTGGCGAAGATGATGCAGATCTTCTTGAAGAGCCGATAGGTGTCAGAGTTGTAGTCTTGGGTCATGAAGATGGTGGCTTTGACTTCGTGGGGTTGAAGGATTGTATTGCTAACCACACACTGTACTTCTCAATTTCCTTCAGAAACGTGTCTGACTCGTACCTCCCCATCGACACCACCGCGCTCACTCGCCTTAGTTGCATGCTACCGTGCTCGAAGGGGAACAGGTTCACGGAGAAGGAGGTGTGTTTGGTTTGTGATGCCAAGTATTGTGGTTTCTTAAAGTTATGGGTTCGATGTAGGAGGGAGAAGATGTTTTTTTTAAGGAGAATACAATAACAGTAATAATTTTCAAAAGAATGATGGTTATCTATCATATATAATTCCAGCTACAACAAGTTCCAAACAAAAAGAGAAATTAACAGAATGGACTTCAGATTATTTATCAGCAAGTGATAAGATATAGTTGGCAACTTGGCATTTGTTGGCTGTTAATTAGGATTTGGATCCGTTTAGTTAGCCCTTTCAAAACTACAATAATCATGATGATGATTTGTAAGTTGCAGAAGGAGAGTGAAGAAATGCCTCAAATTAGCTGAACTGTTAGTTATCTTATCTTTGCAGCTTTGCTAAACCAGCAGTTGATGAGAGAGATAAGAAAGCATATTTCAGAGCATTTTTCTTGTTTCCAAAATATTAAAACTTATATCCTTTAACAAAAATTCAATTTTACTTGCTCTGTAATTACGTTAAGAAACAAACCAATTCAAATTAATTTGTCGAGAGAGGTGTTATGTAAGACTAGAGTACTACTGTTTTATATATATTTAACACAATAGTAATACTTACTTCCTTTGTTAGCTTAAGTAAGCATATACCATAAATTTCAAGCCACGACATAGATCAGATAAAGGGTAATAATATGGGAAAGGATTAAAGCAAGCAAGGATGCATCCATTAGCTTAATTAGCTCTTATCCATTGATTAGCAATTTGACATTCGAAGACAGGAACCAAAACAAATAGAGGATGACATAAGAAAATGAGTTACAATCCAATCTCCCAGAAAAAGGGGAATTGAAGGGGGAGAGACAATAGAAAAGCGTTTAGTAGCCAGGGGGTGGGTTCCAGGGGGAAGGGAGAAGAGGGAGGGAGCGGAGGAAATGAAATTTTCTTGTGATTTTTTGGCGGTCTCTGGTGAATTTTCTGGCGGTTTAAGACCCCAGAAATACAATATTAACACCTAGGAGAGAGAGAAATGTGCCACGTCAGCCCCTCACACACTTAAATTAAGGGGAGGAACTAATTGCAAACAAAAATAATTTGGTAGGATGTTTTAATAAATTTTTTTTTACAGGGACTAAAAGCAAAACTCGCTAATTTTATAGGGACCAAAAACATATTTAACTCGAATTTGGTTTTAGACCTTAAACTTTAAAACTGTTGGTTTGAATCCCCCATGTTCTGAAATCAAGTAACTTTAGTTCATCCCCTTAACAGCGTTAACTTTGACGCTAACGTGACAAACAAATTTCTGTGTCAGTTTGTCCATTCACTTTCAATGACTATGATGTAGCAATTGAATTATAGCTCAACTCATGCAGTAAGTTTTTTGGTCTTCCCTGTTCATTAAAAATGTGAAGTTAAATTTAATAGAACCCTAAATAAAATTTGTCTGGATGAGTTAAGGTATTGTCGCAACATGGTCATTGTAACTGACTGGACAATCTGACACAGAAATTCATTTGTAATGTCAGCATCAAAGTTAACAGTGTTAAGGGGAGGGACTAAATTAAAGTTACGTGATTTCAGAACATGATGGACTAAAGTTACGTGATTTCAGATCATGAGGAACCCAAACCAACAGTTTTAAAGTTTAGGTACTAAAACCAAATTCAAGTCAAACTTTAGGGACTAAAACATATTTAACACTAAATATTATATTTATTACTTATAATTTTCTATTATGTAAAGACCTAACCTTATTTTTCCTTTTAGATAGGGTTTTTGAGTTTAAGTTTCCTCCATCTACCTTAAAAAATATATTCTATATGTAAAGTTATATAGTGATATAATGTTATTCTTGTTTTAATAATGTCCCAAACTTTAAGGAATAAAAAAATATTGCATACATTATAAGGAATTCTATTGTATGCAATATATTTACTAATTATATGAACTATTGTTTCTTTTGCACATTGTTATATGATCGTTTCATGATTATATATATATCGGGTCAACCCGATCCTGTCCTATTTAGACCTGGTCTTACTCAGACCTGTACATCATCTCTTTGATTCTATGAATAAGTTCAGATCTATAAAATTGGCCAGGTAAAAAATTAGGGACAAATTAGGGACAAGTAAAATCCATCTCAACCCATCCCATGAACACCCCTATAGCTTGCAACCAATATTTATTGTCTAAGACTACCCCCTTAGGGACACATTCTCTCCCTTGGAAGAGAATCACCCCATCTTTAGACTCTAAAAACCCTGGTTGCCCCTTTCTAGCTTGGAGTTCTAAGTCAAAGTCTTGGGCTTCTTTAATTTGGGCTTTCAACTCATTAGACGCCTCTATCTTATGCAAGCTTAAACTATCGGTCCTAAAACTCACATTAACGTTCAAATCCCTGAACTCTTTCTCCAACTCCATCTTATGCACTATTATTGATGACACATGCAAGGATTTCTTGCTCAAGACATCGACCACTACATATTGGCTTTACCTAGGTGGTGCCTCAACTCAAAATCATAATCTTTCAGAAACTCCATCCATCTCCTCTGCCTCATATTAAGCTCCTTTTGGTCAAAAAGGTACTTAAGGCTCTTGTGGTCACTAAACATATCAAACCTCATGCCATACAGGTAATGCCTCCAAATCTTGAGGGAAAACACCACTGCTACTAATTTTAAGTCATGAGTGGGGTAGTTCTTTTTATGGGGTCTAAGTTGTCTAGAGGCATAGACCACTACCCTCTTATCCTGCATCAACACACAACCTAATCCCTTTCCAGACACATCACTATAAACTTCAAAGGTCTTTGAAGGGTTATGTAACACTAATACCGGGGCGGTGGTCAACCTTTTCTTAAGTCTTCTTACACGTCTCGTCCCAGACAAAGGGTTATCCCTTATGGGTCAACCTTGTGAGTGGCAATACTAACTAGGAGAATCCCTTAATTAATCTCATGTAGTATCCCGCCAATCCTAGGAAGCTCCTGATCTCCGTTATGGTTCTAGGTCTCTCCCACTCAAGGACGACTTCTATCTTACTCGGGTTTATTGACATTTCCTCTCAAGATATCACATGGCCTAGAAAATGAATCCTATTCATCCAAAACTCACACTTATCAGGGTTGACAAATAATTTCTTTTCTCTTAAAACCCTTAACACTATCCTCAAGTGTTGCTCATGCTCCTCTAAGGTTTGAGAGTAGATAAGGATGTCATCGATGAATACGACAACAAACTTATCCAAGTAGGGCCTGAAAACTTGGTTTCATGTAGTCTATCAACACTGCGCCAGATCATTGGTAAAACCAAAAGGCATCACAAAATACTCACAGTACCCATATTTAGTCCTAAAGGCAGTCTTAGGGATATCCTCTCCCCTAATCTTAATATGGTGGTATCCTGACCTCAAATCTATTTTTGAGAACACTGAAGCTCCCCTTAGTTGATCTAACAGGTCATCAATTCTAGGTAGAGGGTATTTGTTCTTGATGGTTACCTTGTTCAACAACCTAAAGTCCACACACAATCTCATACTCTCATTCTTTTTCTTAACCAGCAGCACTGGAGCTCCCAAAGGTGACACAATAGGCCTAAAGAATTTCTTCTCTATCAACTCCTTTAACTGTGTCTTAAGTTCAATAAGCTCTGGTGACATCCTATAGGGTACTTTAGATATAGGTCTTGTTCCTAGGACAAGATCTATGGAAAACTTTATCTCCCTATTAGGTGGTAGGATGGTCACTTCACTAGGGAAAACATCTTGGAAATTCCTAACTGTGGCTATACCATTCAAGTCAGAATAAGTCCCTATACTTGTGGAAAGCATCAAAATAAAAGTCACTCCCATCAGACAGACATTTAGAGATTTGGGTGAAGTTGGAAAATAAAATAGTTGGATTCTCCATCGGAGGAAGAGGAATAGTTAGAAAAATAATAACCTTATTAAAACAATCAAGCATGATTTGGTCTGAGATAACCAATTCATGCCAAGAATCACATCAATACCCTTCAAAGGTAAGAAAATCAAGTCAACATCGAAGACCCTCCCTTGTATAACAATAGGGCAATTTAGACAAACAAGAGAAATATGGATTGCCTCCTTGGATGAGGTAATAACATTTAATTGAAAGTATAAAGCGGTGGAAATCAATTTCAAGTTTTTTACACAATTATGAGCAATGAAAGAATGGGTTGCCCTAGAATCATAGGGTACAATTAAGGTGTTATCTTTCAATGTACGTACCTTGCATCAAATTGTCGGCCTCAGCTACCGTCTCACCACTAACCTCTTTGGGAATCCCTTGCCATGTGCCCCGGTTCGAGACAAAAGAAACATTTCTGGAAAGTACTTCTCCAGAAATGTAGCTTGGAAACTCTTCCTAGTCAAGGGAGTCTCCAAAGAAACCATTCTGGCGCTAGCCCCACACCACCAATTCTTCACCTCACCTCGAAGCATGAAGTCCTTGGACGAACAGATCACTGTCATGAAAACCGGATCGGCCGGCCGGTCCGACCAGAAACCGAACCACCGTCCGATCCGGTCAGTATATTAGATCGGTTCTAATGCCAGACTGGGCGTGACGTCACTGGCCCGGTTGAAAACTGGAATGAACCGTGCGAATAAACCCGGGTCAACGCGGGTTGACTGCGTGGAGGCTCTCGCAGATGCAGCAAAAGTGCGCTCGTGGGGCTCGAACACAGATTCCATTAACAAACTGCTTGCGCTGCTTACCACTTAGCTGAGGCTTCCTTCAATACAATATGTGCGAGATTTAATATATATAGACTATTCACATTGTTCTATCAATTAACATAAATTGTATTCTTTTCTTTTGACGTCAAACATAAATAGTATTCTACACTTTAATAAAATGTTTCAAAAATTTCATATAATATACTTAAATAAATATATAATACATTTATTGTTTAATTTGTAAATATATATTATTTCATTATAAATCTAAATTTGTAAATGTATTTAAATATATTTATATGGTTAATATTTTATCTTTTATTTTTTTTAAATCTCAAGTATTTATATAAAATTTATCAATTTTAACATGTATCAGTTCAACTAGTCACTCATTGGTTCGACCAGTGACCCATTGACTCAATACCTTGACCGAGTCGATCACCGGTCCGATTTTTATAACATTGGAACAGATCCACCACAGGCGGAGGAGGTGTCTCCGTAGGTCATCGATGCAACTCTTGTAGGACGACCGCATTTGCGATTTCTTGTTCACGGTTTGTCGTCGATTGCTATCATATCATATTGGTTAGTGGTTGAAGAGTTGCGACTATAGTGTCTGTGTTCTGAATCTGTGGTGGCCTAGTTCCACGGGGTCTACCTCGCATTCGACTACCCATAATCCTATATACATCTTTAGTAAAACATCGAGGTGATTAGTCTTTACATTCCATAATAATGCATATAAGACTATAGCTAACTTCAGACAACTATCCTCTCCACAGTTTAATTGGACTGATGATACCATAATGTAATATCTTAATTATTGATATCGTTAAAACATACATCATATAAATCACTTAAGTAATCCAACATTTACATAAGCATCAATCATAAAATAACCATGTAAATAAATACTTACAATCCCATGCCAACAAGTGGCTATACTCCAACTAGACAAATGATTCAGTTGAATACATATACATCAAAATATCAAAGGTTTTAAAAAAAATAAAGTAAATGAAAGAGCCCAACTCTTGGACATCCAAGCTTTCCCAATCAAGGGTCATGCGGAGTGTCATTCACATCTAGGTAATCAACAAAATGTATGGTGAGACTAACGTCCCAGTGAGTGTAAACAAGCATACAGTGTAGGATCATAAACAAATGTAATGCAATAGTAAATACATATGAACATTCACCTCATAAACATCATTTATAAGTTAGTCAATCAAGAATAGGTCATCCTTCAATGCTAAACCCAACATCATGGGTCTTTTCAGTATTATTTGCCAGAACTGAGCTTTGTATCCGAGTAAGGAATGTCTTCCTTGCGGTTATATAGACCTCACCATTTAATTCCTCATGTCTTATAAACAAACAATTAAGAATTAATTTTATCTTTCCTTTCCTTTTTCCTCTTTGGTCATAGACGAAAATCCTCTTAAGCAGTGGAATATCATGAAGCTTGAGTTTAACTTGTGAAACATGTGAACATTTTCCATATAATATATATAATCCTTCTTGAGAGTTAATAATAGCCATTTACCCCTTTTGAATCCCATAAACCAAACCTTAGAATGGACACCTTGAGGCAATACAATACCAATCATACACATAATTCATAGAGCAATCATTAATCATTAACAATCAAGCATTCACAATCAAATCAAGAAGAGGATTCAAGGGAAGGGATCATTTACGCTTTTTTTATTTACGTGGAAAATGCATGAAAAGGAAGTGGGAGGTTGGAAAAAGCCAGGAAAATGGAGTGGAGTGTTGTATGGTTAAGAGTGGAAAAATGGGGGAGGGGAAAACTGATAATGTGGGACCCACCAAAAATTTTTCTCGCCTCCCATGGCGAGAAAACTACAAGTGAGGATATTTTCCTCTTCCGCCCTGTGTCCTACGTCCTTTTCTTCTCTAGTGGCATTCTAGCCGACTTCCACCATCATCATAATAATAAAAATAATAAAAAAATAATAAATAATAATAATAATAAAAATAAAAATAATAACAATAATAAAAAATAATAATAATAAAAAACAATAATAAATTTTTTAAGTATGAAGGCAATTGGGTAATTGTATATCATACTCATTTTCCTTTCCCTCACTTTTTTACTTCTTTTATCTCAAACCAAAACAACTCAAAAATCCTCTTACTTTTCCTTTGTTTTCTCTTCCCTTTTCTTTCCATCTATTGTTCTTCCTCTCATTTTCACTCTTCATCCAAACAGAGTCTTAGGGTTTTCCAAACACAATGAGAGTGAGTGGGTGAATTACACTCACCTCCAAAGCAACACAAAGAAGTGTTATTGAGGGGTAAGGGCTTCCTTCTCCTTCTCCTTCTCTTGAAAAATCAACCTCCAAGCTCCATATCTTCTCCTCTCTTCTCTAGGGTAAAAGAAAGTGTGAGATGTGTTTTAGGTTTTGGGTCCAAATGACCCCTTGAAGTCTTTTAAAAAAACTGATTAGCGGGTTTTGCTCAAGCGAAATATTTTCGCTTGAGCGAAAATCACACAGTGGCTTGGTGTTTGAAATTCGCTTGAGCGAGACATTTTTGCTCAAGTGAATTCCTCAGATTCACTTGAGCAAAAATCTTTCGCTTAAGCGAAAACCACGCAGAAACAAACCCAAGCTCTTTTCCCGAAATTATTTTGAACAAAAATCCTTCGCTCAAACGAATTTATTAGACAATTTTCCACCAAGTCTCAACTAATATTTTTCGTTCAAGCAAGGGATCCTTCGCTTTAGTGAAAATGAGGCAGTGTTATATTCCCCTGAATTCAATTTTCTTTCGCTTAAGCGAGCCACTTCTCTATTGAATGAAAATGAGGCAATGTTTCCTCCTTTTTAACAACTTTTAACCCTTTCCAATCTATTTCATTGTAAAGAAACCTCTTCTTATTGTAATTTCACTTATAAAATTTGGTTTTAAAATCTGGGAAGTTACATGTTCGGTGTTATTGAGCTTGGCTCGGACCAGTCGGTCAAACTGGTTGGACTGGGAACCTGTCATCCGGTCCGAGCCGTTCATCATATCAGATATGTAGGTGAATCGATGATAACCTGTCAGACTCGAATTTTTTTGGTTGAAAACCGATGGCTCGGCTGGTTTCAATGAAACGGCAAGTAATCCTTTTTTTTTTCCATTTGTTGTAAAATGTTGAGGAACAACGAACAACCCCTCTCTTTTGGTCTGAACCCTAAACACCTCTTTTTTGTGTCGGTCTATGAAGCTCCGGTGATATCTTTTGCAGCTCATTCATCGGAACTTGCTCTGTTTCTACCATAATTCACTTTGTGAAAACTGTGAATTTTAAGCAAGAGAGAGAGAGAGAAACGAAAAATAGAGAATGACAAACTGACAAGTACTGCATTTGTTATGTTTGAGGCTTTTGAGCCATTGATTAACGAGTGAAAGTTGATTGAGTAAATAAGGCCATATGGGTCTATTATAGGAGAAAAAGTAAAACTCCCCTAACCCCTACACACAACTACTATTAGTATTATTAATATTATTGTTTTTAACCTTTTATATATTAATATCTTTAATAATATTTTATTTAAAATAGTTATTGACTTTACGGAGAAAAGGTTAATGCAAATATATTTATGTTGATTGAGTAAATAAGACGATATGAATACTTAATGCATGTTTGTTTTCTAGTTAGGTATAATTTTAAATCACTCTTGTCCAACGTGTTTCGTCAAAACGTGCATCACTCATTTTCAACAATTAATTCTAGAATCAATTCCCCTCAATTGTAAACTAAATGGACACTTAGGTAGCGTTTGGTAGACACTTCGGAACGGAACAGAACGGGACATATGAGTTTTATTCTATGTTTGGTATATTTTAAAAGTTGAACAGAACGAGACATATCATTGAAAGAGTGGAACACTTTTGTTCTATAAAAAAGGTGGAACCAAAGAGAACAAAACATCTCATTATTAATTTTTTATTGACAAAACTACCACTGACTCTCCTAACCTTCTTCCCAAAATTGTTATTCCCCCACTGTCACCTAACACACTTTACCATCACTATTGTCGCTTGGCACCCTATGTGACACCCTTCTACCCCATACTATTATAAGTTTCGTAAATAGAAGTTTAGAAAATGTAAAGTCCCTCGGTGGGTAAAAAGGTACACAAACACTCTTAATAAATCTCATAGTTCGAAAACGACTTTATTAAATGAACTCAAACTCCAAATATAAATTAATTATAAACATCAGAAATCTCCATAGGAATAAAAACAATTAATAATCTACTGCCATACAAGGCATCCAGAAGTACATAAAAATACTCCTAATCTAGGAACATGGTAAAACCCCCAACCACATCCTGATGTCACATCTACCAGAGCATACCCTTTTATTCATAATCGACACCAGTTGTGTCCTCATCAACACCTGTAAAATATATCCACAGAATACGGTGAGGAAAAGGAATACTACCTATACATACACATAGAGAATACCCATCCTCACCCACAACATCATTACATCATGCCATCAATACATTAAATCACCAATAAATGACATTCATCTAAACTCAACATATTTTTAATCATCTATATCAACATATACATGTCATACCATCATTCCTATTCATAATACATAAATATATCCTTTATACATTCATCAAGCTCATCATCATCATAACCCCATTCATATGTCATCATATAGTTCTCATACCATCATTCACCCAATTAATCATATATTCTATTCTCACACATAATACTCATCATCATCAATATTCATAACATCATTTAATAACACCATTTCATCATCATATATCACACACCAATACTCCTCTCATCATCTACCCAAAGATCATGACTTGGAATTCCACACAATGGGTGCACCTTGTCAATCACTCTAGTTAGTACCAAGATAGTCTACCGGTGTTACCACACACTATCCGATGGGTTGTACCCCCTCTATGGGCCCGCACAACGACATTCGACCCTAGGTTGTACCCCCTCTATGGGCTCGTACAATCACTCCTAGGTTGCACCCCCTCTATGGGCCCGTGCATCGAACGCCCCATCTTGATCCCCTGAGTTGTACCCCCTCTATGGGCCCGCACAACTCAGTTCACCTCCCGAATTGTACCCCCTCTATGGGCTCGCACAATTTAGGTCTCATCACATATGCTCAATGCATCTCTCCTAAGTTGTACCCCCTCTATGGTCCCGCACAACTTAGATAACATCATCATCAAAAGGTGATATACACCATCATCATAAATCATCATTATCACGCATTAACATGCTCATCATCAAACATCATCATTATAAAGTGATATACACTTATCATCATCATCATACATCAATATGCTCATCATTAAAGATCATAATAAGGTGATATACACCGACATCATTATCATCATCACACTCATCATCAATTATCATCACTATTCATCATCATAATACATCATCACAAGCATCGCAATCCTCATCAAACATCATTAATCATCAACACAATACTCATTATAAAGTACTCTCAAACAACATCAATCATCATCAAACAGTTAGGATCTCAAAATCCACTCTGGTAATCGATTACCAACCTCTAGTAATCGATTACCCGCAAACAAGGTCTCTGGTAATCGATTACAACCCCCTTGTAATCGATTACCCGCAAGCAAACTCTCTGGTAATCGATTACAACACCCCTGTAATCGATTACCCGCAAACAAACTCTCTGGTAATCGCTTACAACACCTCTGTAATCGATTACCAGCAAGCAAACAGTGCTTTTGGGTTGCCCAGAACACTCTGGTTTCATGATTTCTCACCCCTCTAAACCCATCCAATCAATCCCTAATGAGTATTTTTCGTCTAAACATCATTCATACTCATTACTAACATCAAATACTCAATAAATCAGCAATCTATTACAGATTATACCATCAATTCATCAAAACCCCAATTTCTCAATCCCTAATCACCCCTTTTTCAATTATCTTCAATATCATCTTTACTCTCATTCAACAATTCGTCAATACACATACAATAAATCATCAATCGCCAGATTATATCATCATTCTCAGTTATTCATTCATAAATTCGAATTATACATCTTAGATTACTACCCAAGTACCCCCTACATGCATATACAGGCAATACCCTCTCCCCCACTGTACCTTAAGCGAAGCTTGATCACAGCAAGGAAGTCCTTTCTTGGATTCTTGGCTTTCACTCCGCAGCAGCTCTCTCTTGAGACTCTGTTTCTCCCCTCCTTAGCGTTTCGCTTACTGACGAACGATACGAATAAGGATTAGGGTGCTCTGTTAACTCCTCCTTACTGAAATAATTAATTGGGCTTGGGCCCACTCTCACTCCCTTATTCTATTTTCAATTAAAATTACCTTTACGAAACAACACTAATAATAATAACACTCCTATTAATTATTTCCCATTAAATTAATTATTTTCTTAATTAATCTATTTAATTTAATTAATATTTATCCTAATAAAATTTAGGATGTTACACCCTACACCGCCACCATTATCGCCGCCACCACCACCGCAACTACCACCGCTATCGTCACCACCACCACCACACATTTTTACCACCACCATTGTCGCGCGGCACCCTACACCACCACCGACGTCGTTACCGCCATCGCCACTGCCACCACCACTGCAATTGCCATCGCCATCACCGTCACCACCATTTCTGTCACCGCCGCACTACCACCTAACACCTTTTACCACCACCACAATTGTCGCTTGACACTCTACACCACCATTTCGCCACTGCCACTGCCACTGCCGTCGCTGTCACAACCACCGCCATTGCCACCACCACCGCTGCCGCCCTATACCCCCTACTACCACCGTCCAACACCCCATATCAAATTTTTAATACTTAATTAAATAATAAATATAATAAGGATATATATATATATAATTGAACATCCTGTTCTGTTATGTAGTTACCAAACACAACACATAAAACATTTTTTTGTCCCGTTACATTATATTATGTTCTATTCCGTTCTATTTTGTCCCGTTCTATTCATCTACCAAACGCTACCTTAGTATCCAACGGGTAAAAGTATGTATATTAAAGTTAATATTTAAATGTATATGGGAACAAATATTGGTACTTTTTATTTATAAAATAACGGTATAAAAATGAGTATTACAATACCATATCCATATCATACTTATTCACATTCCTAATCCAAATACAATACTTATACTATTGGCAACTTTAAATAGAATATAATTTTTATTAATTCAACTATAGAATTATAATTATTCATTATTTTGATTATTTATATTAAAACTCATAAAATTTTAACACTTATAAATTGATAATTAAATGTTTCTTATTTTCCTATATTTCAAAAAGTATATATAAAGTTAATCCTCCTGATTATCTCAATGTTATATTAAGTAGTTTAGATTAAAATGAAATTTTATATATATATATATATATATGATGTATATGATAGTAAATTTTAATATAAAGATAATTTTTAAAATTCAATTATTGATTTAAAATTTATTTATAACATATTTGGTTTAGCGTTGAAACGTGATAAACATACATTTTCAAATTACAAATAGCTACAATAGAAAATCCAAACTTGAGTTTCATCAATTTCAGTGCTAAACCTACACTTAGTGGTGTATATGTAATGTTGGTATAACACGATCACTATATACTTATAAATAGAAACGTATATAACAAAAGTCAATATGACCAACCTTGTCACTTGTCCTCCGTCATGATTGTGTAATTAAATTACAGTTGCAAATTTTTTAAAAAGGTGCCCCTTTATTACCTAACGCTAGCATACTATTCAAATAATAAAAAATCTTTATTTCAATAAAGTAGAAGACTTGTACCACGTCTTCTTTATGTAATACTAGTCGGTCTACCCGTGCCATGCACGGGGCATTTTTATCGTATTAGACATATAATAATTCTTTGATAAAAAAAAGACATATAATAATTTTTTAATAAATAGGATTCATAATATATGAAAGTTAAAAATTACATATAAATGTGAATGATTATTTTTCTCTATTCATCTTTTATTCTTATCCATGGCTCAATTTTTCATTTGCAAATATATCCTAACAAACTCAAGTTATTTCCCTTTTTCCTTTATTCCACTCCAACATGTAAAGTTTTTTATATTGTCTGTGTATGTTCGTTAAATTCTATTTTAAATTATATTTATAAAAGAAGTTAAAAACTATAGTAACTTTTAAAATTATTTTAATTTATTGATTACATAATATTTTCCAAAAAATGATTATTTAAACATTCTAAAAGTTTCAAAAGTACATTTTTAAAAAAGGAACTGTTATTCTTTTTTGTAGTTTGTCAAAGAATTTTTTATATATTATATTTTTAATGGGATAACTAACTCTTTTTTATGGTTGATAACTATTTGTCCTATAATTGGTCCCCTAACCCATTTATCTAGCTGAAAATATGTCTCACCACTATTTTCAATCATACTCTCTACCAACTCTTTTTCCATGGAAATCATATTTAAATTTTTTGAATTGACCAATTTTTGAAACTTTCCCTCTTATACCCCCTTTCATATAGAACGAATTTTTCTCCAAAAAGATTCACTTATGATTAATATTCCTATTCTCATTTATCAAATAGTGTTAAATTAAATGATTACATCTTTTCTTAACACACTCTTATATCTTATAGTCTTTTACATCTTTTTATATATAATCTGTTATCTCTAATGCTTATGGAATGACCCATTAGTGAGATTTTTTTATTACTTATGGAATGCCTCTAGTACATACATGATGTAAAAAAAATAAATGGCCTTTTAGAGTATTCTTTATAGTGCTCATAGAATGCCTCTTGTATAGGATAAAACTTAAAGATTCTTGAAATTATTTTCAGACGTAACGTTCATTATTTTATTTTAATGTTTAAATTCAAATAAATTGAACTATAATATTTCTTTCTAAACACTAATAATTTTCTTTCCAACTTACATATGCCCGCATTTGGCAATACAATTGAATAGAACTAAAATTTTATGAGTTATAGGCTTTGCTCAGTTCATCAACCACTTAAAAACTTTGCTAGTTAGTTTTACCCATAACCAAATCAAATTTTAATGTTCCTATCAAGTGAAATTTTACGAAACAACTAAGTTGTTGCAACACATACATAGGTAAGTCACCAATTAAAGAAATTCTGCAACATTTTAAATCTTTCATTTATCATTGTCAACAATAAAATAAAATAAAACTCAAAAACCAAATGAAAATGGTCATAACCAATCGCAATTTAATTTTTTTCAAATATTTAGTTGGGACTTTGACATTTGCAAAGTATGAAAACTAAGAAATGTTGTTCTTCAATATCCTAGGTCACAAAGACCCTTTAAACAAAAATAGGAAATCCACAGAAGAACACTAATTAAATAATTATTATAATTACTATTAACATAATTATAAAATATTTTTAATATTATTTTAAATTTCTTAATATATTTTTATTCATCTTATAAGCCATTTTTAATATATTTAAACTATTAAAATGACCTTTAATACTAATATTTTGATATTTTGATATAATAATTTACTATAATTATTATAACAAAAGTTGTACATTTTTTAAGTGTTTGAGTATCTTTCAAATTTCGCTTTACATTTTTAATTTTTTGAAATAATTTTTTAAATTATTTTAATATGTTATAAATTTTTATTTATGTTATAATTTTTTTAATATTGATTGTTAAAATTAGCTGTAATATTGATGTTTGATATAATAAAGGTAACTATAATTAAATAATTAATATAATTACTATTATTATAATTATTAAATAATTTTTAAGTGTTTGAGTATGTTTCAAATTTTCATATTATATTTTTTTTACAATAAAATTTTACCTTTTTGAAATTATTTAATTATGTTTTAAATTTTATATTATGTTTTCATTTATGTTATAAACCTTTCCGTTTTAATAATGAAATTGTTAAAATGGACTTAAATAATATTGATTTTTTATATAAAAATAACTATAATTAAATAATTACTATAATTATTATCAACATAATTATAAATTAGTTTTTAAAGTGTTTGATAATATTTTAAATTTCTTGTTATTTTTTATTTTTTTTTTAAATTATTAGATATTCTTTAAATTATTATTATTTATATTTGTTATTATCATAATTTTTTATTTTTATAGTGATATTTACTTTAATATAATTACTATAGTTAATTAATAGTGATGCATAAAATTAATCATTTAAAATGTCAAAGATACTTTCTATTTTTAGAAGTTTTGGATAAAAGAATTTACTATTGTGCCCTCACTTTAGATTTCATTGGCCACTTTCACTACCTTACTTTTATATATATATATAAAGATTTTATGCATTTGAGTATGCTTGATAGTTGATACTAGAGGTGTAATCGGGTTGGATTGGATCGGGTTTAGAGTGACATCAAGTCCGAACCGATAGAATGGTGGTGAGTTGGGTTGGTTCGGGTTTTGTATTTTTTGGGTGAGTAACCCGACCCGAATCAACCCGAATATGTTCGGGTTGGGTTGGGTAATCGGGTCATGAGCATTTTTCCTTTTTTAAAAAAATGTGAAAGATCCTGACCAAAAAGAAAATGTGAAAGATGAAATGAAATTAAAATATAAAATGAAAAAAAGAAAATAAATAGAGAAAAATAAATTAAGAGGAGCAGATGAAATAGGTTTTGGGAAACCACTTCTGTTTGTGCTGTCGTTGCGCCTATTGTTGTTCTCCTTGCAGGAAAATGAAATAAGATTAAGACTTCTTTTTCTGGTTTGGTTCGGGTTGGGTCTATCGGCCAATCATAGGCAAACCCGAGACCCGAACCGAACCAGATTGGGTTTGAAAGAAAATGTCTGATCCGAACCGCCAACCCGATCCAAACCGTTAAATATATTTGGATTGGGTTAAATCCGTCGGGTTCACGGGTTGGGTTGGACCCGCTTACACCCTAGTTGATACTATCCGTAACGCAATCTCTCATCTATCCTTCTCGGCCCCTAAATTGAGGTGTGCAAGTGCAATGACAAAATTTTCCATTAGCAAGTGGGTCTTTTTTAAAAAAATTATGAGATAATAAATTCATAAAATTAAACCGTACAACAATTTATACAACACATTTTTCTTTCTCTCTATATTTCTATATCACATCTCATATTTTTTTCTGTAATTATTTCTTTTTTCTCTTTTTTTTTATTGTAAGTTGCTTGGTTATACAAATATTATTTATAAAAAATTATCTAAAAGTCCAGTTGTGTTCATTGAAAAGTACACATTATTAGAAACTAGCCGGTTTCCGTGCTTGACTTTGTCTACTATTGCTGAGTTAGGTACACATTATTACCCACACTACTAACATAAATTAGAAACTACATAAACTCATTTCTTAATTTGTAACCTCATATGAACAACACCATTAACAAAAATGATGCCTCTAAGCTCATATTTCACTGTTGTTGTAATTGCTCTTTTGTTTTCACTTACATCTTCTGCAGCTGATACTCATGATAACTTCATTCAATGTCTTTACAGTTATTCCCATAATAATAACTCCACTTCAATCTCCAAGGTTGTGTACACCCAAACCAACTCCTCTTACTCATCTATACTTCATTTTTCCCTTCAAAATCTCAGATTTGCATCTAACTCAACTCCAAAACCCCTTGTCATTGTCACACCTCTGCAACCTTCCCACATTCAAGCAACAATAATCTGTTCCCAACGCCATGGAATGCAGATTCGAACTCGAAGTGGTGGCCATGACTTTGAGGGTCTCTCCTATGTTTCTCAAGTCCCATTTGTCATCATTGATCTCATAAAATTAAGAGAAATTGAAATAGATGTAAAAAACAGAATAGCATGGGTTCAAGCAGGGGCAACAGCTGGAGAACTTTACTATAAGATTAGCCAGAAAAGTAAAACACTTGCTTTTCCAGCAAGTGTATGCCCCACTGTGGGAGTTGGTGGCCAATTTAGTGGTGGTGGTTATGGAGTATTGATGAGGAAATATGGCCTAGCTGCTGATAATATAATTGATGCTCACATAATTGATGTGAAAGGTAGGCTTCTTGACAGAGAAGCAATGGGTGAGGATCTGTTTTGGGCTATTAGAGGAGGTGGAGGTGCCAGCTTTGGAGTCATTTTGGCATGGAAGGTAAAATTAGTTCCGGTTCCATCAACTGTGACAGTGTTTAATGTTCCTAAGACATTGGAACAAAATGCAACCAAGCTTATTCATAGGTGGCAAGTTGTGGCTAATAAACTTGAGGAGGACATAGAGATCAATATCATTTTGAAGAGGGGAAGTTCAAGTAAAAAAGGGGAGTCAACAATACATGCCTTGTTTCAATGCTTGTTTCTTGGAGGTGTAGATCAGCTCATTCCCTTTATGCAAAAGAGCTTTCCTGAATTGGGTTTGATCAGAGAAGACAGTACTGAGATGAGTTGGATAGAGTCAGTCCTCTTCACTTTTGGATTTCCAAGGGGTCAACCCCTTGAAGTTTTGCTGAACAGGTCTCAAATTACAACTGATTCTTTCAAAGCAAAATCTGATTTTGTGAGAATTCCCATTCCTGAAATTGGCTTAGAAGGGATATGGTCAATGTTTGGTGAAGATGGGGCTGAAGGTGCTATGATGGTACTCTTTCCTCTTGGGGGCATAATGGATAAGATTTCAGAGTCTGAAATTCCATTTCCCCATAGATCTGGAAACTTATACCTGATTCAGTACACGGTGCATTGGGAACAAGAAGGGGATGAGATAGCACAAAGGCACATCAACTGGATTAGAAGACTTTACAGTTATATGGAACCTTTTGTTTCAAAGTCTCCTAGAGCTTCATATATTAATTATAGAGACCTTGACATTGGGGTAAATAACAAAGGGTACACAAGCTATAAACAAGCTAGTATTTGGGGTGTTAAGTATTTCAAGAACAACTTCAATAGATTGGCACATGTGAAGACTAAGTTTGACCCTCTTAATTTCTTCAAAAACGAACAGAGCATACCCACTCTTCTGTCTGGAGGAGGCAGATAGAAATTTCACATCAGTAAAGATTTCAGTATAATACACTGCTTTGTTATTTTAATTTCCTTTAATTTAATTTGTATCGAATGTAGCACTCAGCAGTCCATAGTAGGAGGGTGCCTAATAAGTTGAGTTATTATGTTTCATTGTTTCTCTTTTCTTGCAGCTTCATATGTATTTTGCATGGCTTAAACATGCTTTTTTTGTCCTATAAATATACCTAATTTTGATTTTAGTCTTTCTAAATTTTGGGCTGATGGTTTCATCAACATGCTATCGATAGATCAAATAGAAACAGGAAGAAAAAACAAGGATAGATTGCAGGAGAATCTTGCACCGTTCCCAACACATCAACTCCAATTGATCCAAAAGCTGAACCAATCATGGCTGGTGAATGGCAAAATCCACCAAGAAGAAAACTTGGAGATTATGTTATGCAGCAAGATCCACCAAGAAGAACACTTGGAGATTATGTTATGCAGCAAGAACCAGAATATTTTTCCAGCATACCGATTCATGGTAACTTCTCTAACTACAACAATTATTCTAACAATTTTTCACAGGATTGGAGAAGTAACCAGGATCAGAGCTTTGGGTGGCAACAAAATGATGTTTCATTCTACATGCAACCTTCTTTCCAACAGTAGCAAAGTTACTCTTCAGTTCAACAAAGGGGGTCAAGATTGGATGCTCTTCTTGAAGAACACTTGCAATTCTCTATGAGATATTAGAAAGAAAGAGAAGAAGCAAAAAGAACTCTTGACATTCTGATGGCACAGCTAGCAGAAATAGCTAACCAACAGTCAGAACAAATCTCAGCACTTGCACAACCCAACCCCGAAGAACAGTGTGACGACATGACCACCATAAGTGGTCAACTGATAAGGGAGGGAACTGATGGCAATCTGACTGATGAAGAAAAAGAAACTGAAGAAGAAGAAGGTGAAGCAGAAGTAGAAGAAGAAAAAGAAGAAGATGAAACAGAAAAGATTATGCCTAAAGAAGAGAGTGACTGTGAAGGGGAGGAAGAAAACAAAATATGTGAGAATGTACATACAGAAAAAGAAAATGAGAAAAAGAATGAACAAAGGGATGGCGAGAAAAGAACTGAGAAAGGTGGGGAAGTAGTGAAAAACTTGCCATATCCCGAAAGCCCTCCGAAAGAAGATAAAGAAAAGCAGTGTGCAAGTATTAAATCTTCCAAGCTCCACAAGAGAAAGACATGTGAATACACTGACATGATCAGAGCAAAGAGAAGAAAAATCAAGCCAAGAAAATCAAATTTAGGGCCTAAAGTCAGATTGAGGACAAAGTGGTCAAATGTATTTCCTATCAAAGACCCTTGTGAAGCAAATGAATTGAGAGCAGACAACTATGAATCTTCCAAAGAAGCCAAAGAAAAGAAAAATCAGGCCAAAGAAGACATCAGCATGGTCTAATTCCAGAAAGAAGCCCAAATGGTTAGAGTCAAATCACATTAAAAATTGTTCCGTGGCAAGAGTATGGGAAGGCTTACTGCCCAGAGAAATCAAGGGTGCAACACAAAAGCTCACCAAGGGATTCCATTTTCAGCCACCTTGAATGAACCAGGTGTCAAGCTATATGACGTTAAACGAGCGCTTCTTAGGAGGCAACCCAGTGTTTTAGTTATTATTTATGCGGTTTACATTTTAATTTTGTTTGTGGTTTGTATATATTTTGTGTTAGTTAGGTTTGTATGTGGTTTAGTTGAGGAATTAAGGTAAATTGGGTTGAGGGAGTGTGATCAAGAATAGGGTAAAATTTGTAGACACTAGAAAATTTGACTAAGTGTTGCAGAGTTTTGGTTCTGTTTTATGCGCTTCACCTGCGCTAAGCGTAGGCAAAGCGCAGAAAATAACAAAACTTACTGTTTCCTGCGCTTTGCCTGCGCTCAGCGCAGGTGACGCGCAGGAATTGCGATTTTGATTCTGCTTGTTGCGCTCCACCTGCGCTGAGCGCAAGCTGAGTGCAGGTACGCGTTTCAATTTAAATTCAAATTCTGAACGAGGGAAGGGTTACTTCACCCATCCCTCTGTCTTTCCAGAAATTTTGGAGCGCAAATCCCCTGCAAGAGAAACCCTTCTTCTCCCCTTTCCACCATTAAAACCTCTTCTATTCCTAGTTGGCTGCTATATAAGGTATGTTTTGTGTTTTTCTTTCGATTTCACCGTTTAAATTCCTCTATTTTTGTGTTTTGCATGCTGCATCAGATTTCCACCTCCAGGAGTTCTTATATCACAATGTCAGAGGACCCTACCCAGGCATGCCACCGGAAGCAGTTCCAGACATACCTACAGCGGCATGGGGACAATCCTATTTTTCTGGGGGGAGTGGAGCAGCTGGAGCTACACAAGCGTGAAAATGTTGTTTTTCTTTCTTTTTATCTTTCACTTACCTTATGCAGCATTTACGTAATATGGTGATTAGGATTAGTATTTTTAACTTAGGATTTAGGAATTAGGAAATAAAGAATTTGATGATTAAGGAATTCAACTCAATGTATCAAAGCTAGTCATCCAAACTAACTGAATTAAGAAAAGAAAGAGGAATTAAGTGGTTGAATTCATAATCAATTAGGATTAGGATTTTGTGCAGGAAAGTTAATTAAGGTAGTTAATTGTACAATAGGTGATTTACTCAAGGAAAAGCAACCATGAGCCTGTGAGTTTGTGTGACCAAACACTTTGAGAGTTTTTCACTGTTGATTGTCAATTGCTATTGCTTGAGTTTTTTATTTTATTACGACACATGAAAAGCATGGAGATGACTAAGGCAATTTGTTTAAATATGTAAATTACTCAGTGCCAAATAGCCAACCTGTGAATAATATTTCTTATTTTTGATTGCCCATTTGAGCCTGAATTTTTCTTGGATTTTGCACCCTAGCCTTTTTATTCATTATAATCCTTTCCCTTTACACACTTAGGGATAGAGAACATAGGTGCATTTTATTCAATAAGAATGAGTAGTGGTTGGTTGATGGATATTGAAAAAGGGCACAGTGAGTAATGGAATTCACTCCTTATTATTATTATTAAAAAAAATTGTATATGTAAAAAGGAGTGAATTCCCAAAAGAGGCTAAATTTTGTGGTAAAATGTTTGAATTCAAGAATGAGATGGTGAATTGAGAGTCATTTGAGAAAATTGTTTAACTTGTAGTTATGCTCTCTTTTCTCTGAATTATGTTTCTTGATATATCCTGAAAAACTATTAATTCTTGATAGTCAGGCCTCATTACAACCCAAGAAAGACCTTATGATCCATGGTGATTATGTGTTGTATGTTAACTGAAAACAACTAGAAATTTTAATTGTTCAATTATAGTGAAAAAATTGAGGGAAACACTTACCTGTGAGAATTGAGAGAATTTCCTTGATTTTGTCATTTGTTGTTTTAATTGTTGTTCTTGCGAAATTGATTGCACTTTTATCTTGTTCTAATTGATGATTGGAGTCACCATTTGGTTCTGATTATTAATATAAAATTTGGAAAGTGATAGTTGTATAGCAAGAGATACTTGAATTGTTTTCTTGTTGGTGAAATTCTTAGTTAGGATTGTAATTAACTGTTTGTATTTGATTTCTTGCTTGAGGACAAACAAGAATCTAAGTTGGGGGGAGTTGATAAGTGCTAGAATTAAGTAAATTAGCATGTAATTACAATACTTATTAGTAATAAATTGTTAAATTATTAATCCATTTTCACCCTTCTTAGCTTAAATTGTGGCTTTGATGTTTATTTGAATTTAATATGAACTTGATGCTATTTTAATTAGATATTTTGTGAATTTGTGTAGAGAATGGAAATGCATCAAGTGAGCAGGGAGCTGAATCAAGAGTAGTGCAGAAAATGTCTGAAGTTGCTATTTCTTGCGCTTCACCTGCGCTGAGCGCAGGCAAAGTGCAAGATTGACCCTTCAGTTACTGTTTCATGCGCTTCACCTGCATTGAACGCAGGCAAAACGCATGATGCATAACCTAGCTCTATAAAAGCTGCAAATAAGAAAAGTCTTGGATAGTCTTGGACAGTTTTACATAGTTTTTTTACAGTTTTACAGAGTGGTTTTCACAAAGAGTTTAGGGAGACGCAAGAAGGAAGACAAGAAGCCATTCCAGAACAAGATAGGGGGAATTCAAAGAAGCTAGAAAGCCTAGTTGGATCTTTTTCATCTTATTTCTATTGGTTGTAAGTGCTACCATGAGTAGCTAAATATCTTGTTAGAATTGAATGTAGTCGATTCAAACCCTAATTGTGATTTTGTATCCTTAATATTTAGGAATCTCCGTTTTATCAATGAACTGATATTTTTATTCCTACTCTTAATGCTTAACTTCCTTCTTGTAACGGAGTTAGATGCGAATTCTTGAATGCCTAGGGATATGGTTCTTGAATTCTGATTTGGGTAAAAATACTCAATAGAGTGAATACCTAGGGATAGGGTTCAACTATTGATAGCTTTTAACAACTGATCTTAAAGTTAGGCAATTTTTTAAACATCCAAGAGATCGATGTTTAGGGAATTGTTCTAAGAATTTCATAGTTGAGGGATCAATGTGAATGAAATTTATTTGTGCTTCAGTGTTGATAATTCAAATTCTTAAATATTATTGATTTTCAAAATCACAAGAAGGGCGCGATAGACGAAATTCAATCATAGTTCTTCCAACTAAATCTTTCTTAAATCTTTCTTCTTGATTTAATTTCTTACTGCACTTTTATTTAATTTTCATCATAATCATACCAAACAATCTCTTTTATTTACTCAATAAGATTGGCTGCTAAGAATTTAAGTTGTACCGTTCCTCGTGGGTACGACAACCCTTACTTTTCAACTATTATACTGATGTCATATTGGTATGCTTGCCAAGATCTCAACAAGTATTTTTGTGGTAATCTAAGTCATTATAGATCATTCTGTAATGTGGATAAGTTCAGCCAAAAGGTATCACTACATTGTTTATATGTATAAGATATGTACCCTTTCTCTACTGGTTCCACTACTTTTACATATTATATATTTGTTTTATTCATCTCATTACTTTCAGGTTAGGATTCACATGTTCCTAGATGCCCAAGCTAAGGTTGTGATCAAACGATAAAAGACTGATACAGGTGCAAATGGTATTAAAAAATTAAGAATTCATATGCCTGTTTGATATTGTTGGTTCTATGCTATTTCTTGGTGTGATTCTACTCTCATTCTGTTTGATTCCATTTGGATTTTGGGTGCTGTTAATTATCTGTGTTGCACAATTTTTGGTAGTGATATTGGTCAGCAAATGGTTTTGTTCTGCTGCTGTTATTTTTCCAGTGTGGAAACAATTGTGTTAAATTTCATATTGGTGTAATCATTAGTTTTATTTTAAAGGTCCTAGTTTAGGTGAAGAGTTGGTATTTAAATCTCAATAAGAAGCTATATGGGTATATATAGCCACTTGACTGGTGTAATAGAAAAAAAAATACAAAATTCGAAATGACAAGTGTGTAGCACTTAAAGAGAAGTTGTTGAAATGATTCGGTAAATAGAAGCACAAGCTTAAATCTATTACAAGAGGGATAGGTACTTTTAAACTCTTTTCTTCTTCTTGTCATTTGTTTGTTTTCATATCTCTTATGTCAAGAACAACATACTTAATCTGGATTTATGGAGGAATCTGCGGATGCTGGAATATTATTAGAAATATTCACATGGATATGTTAAATTGAATGACAGTAACTATAAGTTACTTGTCAAATATATTTCTATTCAATTTCTATGCACATATATGCTACAAATGTCAGTGAAGTTAGTAGGAAATTGCAATAAATTGATACACTGACATTGAGTGAACTTGATGGCTACTATTCTTCTACATGCAAGTTCTCTGGCTAATTAAAATTTGTATGTATAAGATATGCACCTTTTCTCTACTGGTTCACTACTTTTACATATTAGATATTTGTTTTATTCATCTCATTGCGTTTCAGGTTAGGATTCACATGTTCCTAGATGCCCAAGCTAAGTTTGTGATCAAATGATAAAAAACCGGTACATATGCAAATGGTATTCAAAAAATAAAAAACATATGCCTGTTTGATAATGTTGGTTATATACTGTTTCTTGTTGTGGTTCTAATCACATTTTATTTGCTTCCATTATGGATTGTATCTTGTAAGCTTCCCCTTCAATAATTGACTTTGGCAGAACTTCTTCATCATCATAAGCTTTCGACTTGATGCTTGGATCCTCCCTCCCTGCACATTTCAATAGAACTAATAAAAAGTTTAGTAATTAATGGGTGAACACAATTACTTGTCGCCCCTATACCAACCATTTGATCTACCAAGACCATCTCCATGGAAAAAGTTCTTTGGGTTCATCAATGGGATACATCTCCCAAACTCTCATACCTCTCACTTTTAACCTCCAATTTTGCCTCCCAGTGAAAACACTGCCCACAAGATCATATACCCCAGCCTTTCTATTTTCAAAATACAACACAACAACCTTGATTCCAAGAATATTGAAGACTGACACAAAGACATACCTCCCGAATCCCATATTTATACTAAAACTATGCCTCACCAAATTGAATTTCTTTGTGAAATGGTAAGCATTTTGGCTCCAAGATTTTTAATTTCAAATTTTGTCTGACAAGTGTCACCATGTATGTCTACAAACTGCCAAGTGTCACTATGCATGTCTACAAAATCAGATAATTCTATTGGCATTGACAGGTGTCACTATGCATGTCTACACAAAAATCGAGAATCTCACCATGCATGTTTAGATTGGAGATGGAAAAAAGGCTAGTTGACCAAAATATCACAAAAGAAAAACTATGACATGTGTAACATGAATAACTGACACGGGGCAAGGCAATTAAATCAATTAGGTTGGAGATGAAAAAAAGGCTAGTTGACCAAATTAGCATGAACAGTAAAAAGTTTCGGACCAAATAAGGGTGGTTGTTAAATAATAGATGAGCCGATGAAAATATATTGTGAAATCAATAAAAATGAGCCAAGTGTATTCATGTCATTTTTCATGGTTGGTTCAAATGTTACATGCTTGTTTCCCCTTAAGTAAAGTCTTAGGTTCAAATCTTATGAAAAAAATTCCCCCTTTGGGAGAGGTAGCCCACCATAACGTGAATGTTCTCTTAAACCAAAAAATATCACTTTCCTACTGTTTTTTTTTCTTCATGTGATTTTGTATTTCTGCACCAAAAATATAGGAATTGATAAATTATAGTTTTATAATTGACAATCAGTACTGTATGGATAATTAAGGAAATGAAGATTAAAAGAATAAATAAATAAAGATTAATTGATACTTTAGAAAACAATTTATATTTTTATTTAAATCACAAGTATATATTTTTAAAATTACATTAAGATAACTAACATATATTCATTTGATTGGAAGAGATTCATTCCCATAAGGATGAAATTATGAATTTCTCGCCTATTAAGTGAGAGTATACTTTTTTTTTTTCTTTTGGTGGCCTTGTGAGAGTAAACATAAAAGTTAACAAAAGGGGTATAAATTTATCCTGAACATGCATACTTATAATGCAAATATCAAAGAATTCAACTGTAAACTTGCAAAACTCAGATTCTAGAAGAAGATTATTCAATCATATCATTTAAGGGTCTTCATTAAAATCAAGTAGTCAAGATTACACTTCTATTATTAAGTTGAAGTTTCTTTATATTACGTATATGAATAATTTCCTTACTTTACGTCCTTGAATTGTCTCCCATGACAGAATAAGGCATGTTTTTGATAAATCTAATGTCGACAGTTTTGGATACACGATAAATTAAACTACCGCTTACTGCATACTATAAATTAGACTCTTCTTATTTTTCAATTTACAATCTCTCATATGCACAACATCAACAAAATGATGCCTCTAAGCACATATTTCCCAATTGCTTTAATTACTACTTTTTTATTTTCATTTACATCTTCTGCAGTTGATACTCATGAAAACTTCCTTCAATGTCTTTACAATCATGGGCGTAGCCAAGGGGCCACGACCCCATTAAGTACTTATTAAATAAGAGCTTATGTTATAAGCACTTAAATAAGCTGTATTTCTAAACGGGGCCTAAGTACTTCTTTACGACTCATGCTATTTATCTTTATTTTGTCAAAAAAAAAGTTTAAACTTTTTATTATTTCATTTTTGTCAAAATTATACATAAGATTTTATTAGAAATAATAGTCTATAACAAGTAAAAAATTAAAAGGGGAAACATACGAGCATTTCAAAGAATATGAAAGAAGGGAGAAAATATCATTAGGTAACATAATATAACATTAAAAAAGATTTTGTTTGATTTGAATATTTTTTTAGAATTAAATGAGAAAAAACTAAAAATTTGATTTGTAATTATCTCAATTAAATAAAAGATTTAATGAAAAGGAAGTTGAACTTCTTATATCCGGTTCAACTTTAGATCCCAAAGATTTTTTAAAGTCATTCGATATTGAACAAATTTATCAACTTGTTGGGAAATTTCATGCAGATAAAGGAACGAAGAGTTTCATTTAAATAAAATTTACTATTTTTAACTGAAGTTATTTAATATTTTTATCATAATATTTAATAGGTTAAATATGTTTTTAGTCCCTTAAAATATAGCGAAATTTGGTTTTTGTCCTCCATTTTTCAAAATCACATGATTTTAGTTCTCGTCGTTAGTTATATTTCGCTAAGTGATGACATATTAATATTTCTTGTAGATTTTTCTATGTATTTTTCTTTCGAAATTTCCTATAGATTTCAAAATTTAAAAGAAATTTCATTTAAATTCTAAAATTTGCGGGAAATTTATTATATATTTTTTTTATAAAAAAGCAAAGAAAATTTATAACAACATTTTTATGTAAAAAAAATTGTAGTTTTTTTGAAAATTTACTACACATTAATTTTCTAGAGAAAAAATCGCAAGCAGAACTATAAATTTTTACTCGAGAGGAATCGTAGTGAAACTGTGACATGAACTTAACATAGTACGGTTAATAAGGAGGACTAAAAGCATGTAAAAAATAGAGGACCAAAATCAAATTTCATGATATTTTGAGGGATAAAAACATATTTAACATGTTTTGATATTTTATTCCAGCCTCCAAAAGAAAAATTCCTGGCTACTCAATTGTTTTCCGTCATTCCTCAAACACCTCTTCAATCTCTAAGGTTGTTTACACCCAAACCAACACCTCTTACTCACCTATACTCCACTTTTCCTTTCAAAACCTTAGATTCGCTACCAACTCAACTCCAAAACCCCTTGTAATTGTCACACCTCTGGAACCTTCTCATATTCAAGCAACCATAATCTGTTCCCAACACCATGGAATGCAGATTCGAATTCGAAGTGGTGGCCATGATTTTGAGGGTCTCTCCTACGTTTCTCAAGTTCCATTTGTCATCATTGATCTCATAAACCTAAGAGAAATTGAAATAGATGTACACAACAGAACAGCATGGGTTCAAGCAGGGGCAACTGTTGGTGAACTTTACTACACGATTAGCCAAAAAAAGTAAAACTCTTGGCTTCCCTGCAGGTGTCTGTCCCACTATGGGAGTTGGTGGGCACTTCAGTGGTGGTGGCTATGGATTCTTGATGAGAAAATATGGTCTTGCTGCTGATAATATCATTGATGCCCACATAATTGATGTGAATGGTAAGCTTCTTGACAAAGAAGCAATGGGTGAGGATCTGTTTTGGGCTATTAGAGGAGGTGGAGGTGCCAGCTTTGGAGTCATCATATCATGGACGATAAAACTAGTTGAAGTTCCATCCAATGTGACAGTATTTAGAGTTCCAAGAACATTGGAACAGAATACAACCAATCTTATCCATAAGTGGCAGCTTGTGGCAAATAAACTTGATGAAAACATAGCCATTAATGTTGTCCTGCAGAGGGTAAATTCAAGTGAAAAAGGGGAGTCAACAATACATGCCTTGTTTCAATGCTTGTTTCTTGGAGGTGTAGATCAGCTCATTCCCTTGATGCAAAAGAGCTTTCCTGAATTGGGTTTGATCAGAGAAGACTGTACTGAGATGAGCTGGATAGAGTCAGTCCTTTTCACTTTTGGATTTCCAAGGGGTCAATAATCCCTTGAAGTTTTGCTGAACAGGTCTCAAACTACAACGGATTCTTTCAAAGCAAAATCTGATTTTGTGAGAGTTCCCATTCCTAAAATTGGCTTAGAAGGGATATGGTCAATGTTTGGTGAAGATGGGGCTGAAGGTGCTATGATGGTACTCTTTCCTCTTGGGGGCATAATGGATAAGATTTCAGAGTCTGAAATTCCATTTCCCCATAGATCTGGAAACTTATACCTGATTCAGTACACGGTGCATTGGGAACAAGAAGGGGATGAGATAGCACAAAGGCACATCAACTGGATTAGAAGACTTTACAGTTATATGGAACCTTTTGTTTCAAAGTCTCCTAGAGCTGCGTATGTTAATTATAGAGACCTTGACATTGGGGTAAATAACGAAGGGTACACAAGCTATAAACAAGCTAGCGTTTGGGGTGTTAAGTATTTCAAGAACAACTTCGTTAGATTGGCACATGTGAAGACCAAGGTCGACCCTCGTAACTTCTTCAGGAACGAACAGAGCATACCCTCTCTTCCATCTGGTTCAAAATGGTCCAATTATCCACCATCTAAATGAAAATATGATCCAATCCATCCAACATTGGAAAAAAATAATTGGATTGGACTATATGGATAATTTAATTAAATGGATGGATAACAATCCATCCATCTATCTATATTATATATTGTAAAATTCACTTGAGTTTTACATTAAATACATATGTAATAATTATCATAATATCTATTGATTTATTCTATTATATATATAGTTTAACTTAAAAAAAAAGTGATGAATGCATAGTTTCACCTGTTCATATTCCAATGAGTTCTTTTAATAATTTCTTTATCTCTTAACAATTTATATCTTTATCAATTCTTCTTCTACATATTTTGCCTTTATATAATAAATAAATTAAAATATCAAATTAATTGAGTTATTTATATCTATATCTATATCTATATCTATATATTATAAAATTCACTTGAGTTTTACATTAAATACATATATAATAATTAGCGTGATATCTATTGATTTATTCTATTAAATATATAGTTTAACTTAAAAAAACATTATGAATGCATAGTTTCACATGTTCATATTCCAATGAGTTCTTTTAATAATTTCTTTATCTCTTAACAATTTATATCTTTATCAATTCTTCTTCCGCAATTTTTTGCCTTTACATAATGAATAAATTAAAATATCGTTAATTGAGTTATATTTCTAATTTTTATTCATACATATAAATTTTTATTTTTATGAGTTTAAAATTAAAAACTAAAAAATATATTAATATATTTAATTTAAAATAATTAAGTCATTTGTATTTTGTGCAATGTAAGTGCGTGTATATATATACTACCTATTTCAATTAAGACCTATATTTGTATTTTGTGCAATGTAAGTGTCTGTATATATATAACTGCACATCTAAATTTAATAATAATAATTGTTTACGTAATTTTAATATTTAAATTTTATGTATAATCAATATTAATAACTTTATTCATAAATAATGACAAAAGACATTGCATCACGAAATTAAATGTGACAATTAGACAATTAAAATCATTTTTCATTTTTCATTATATATTGAATAGATAAAATAGCAAGAAAAATATAAGCTGAAAAGGTGTTTAAAATCATGACATAAAGATCTCATCGTACCAAAAATATCATTTTTTTTAATTTTTAAGGAACAATGATTGTAGTAATTTATTTTTATTAATAACATATTATGTTAAAGAGTGATATGATGATGGTGATAATTATGATGATGAGGAGGAGGAGGAGGGTGAGGAGGTGGAGGAGGGGGATTATTTTCTTTCATACTCATAAAACCTATATTTATGTAATATATAAGTGTGTATATATAACCGCATAACTATACATAATTACAGTTATTTCATATACTGGACGACTAATTAATATGTTATGATACCTATTAACCTGCGCTCATTGTTTAAAATATTTATTAGATATCACAAACAATAAAAATTTAACATATTTAAAAGTTATTTATTAACCTACTAAATCAAACATGGTCACATTTCATCTTCCGTGCTTTCGCTTTCTTATACTCTATGTATATATAAAGAACACTCATACTCAAACATTTATATTGAGGGAAAAAATAGTCCGATAAAGTTATGTATCATAAAAAAATTTCTTTTATAAACTTACATATTACTAATTTTTTTAAGAGGATATTCATTAATGTTGGTGAATCTTTTACAAAGTATGATCGGAAAATGAAAACACAAATTTTTTTTTGCATACATGACACTCAAGATACGACAGAGAAATTAATTAATTGGTACATATTCTATATATGTGTATATATATTTAAAATTTACTCATACAACATTATAATTATCAATTATAAATAAACTCGTGCGTTGCACGAACGATATTTCTAATCTATAATATTTTTAAATCCAATAGATCAATAATAAAAAAAATAAAAAATCTAATACACCATCAAATTAAAGCTTTATGAATCAAAATTAAACTAACCTAATTCTTTCCGAATCAAAAATTCAAAATTAAAAAATCAAATCTGAATTCCAAATCAAGTCCCAATCCCAAATCACTGGTACGAAGTTACGAACCCTAATCTTCTTCAAAACATAAACCCAAATCAGAGAGGCTCTGAGTTCCCCACCCTCCTCGATCAGCTCTGTGCCGTGTCTCTGCCACGTCTCTTCCACCTGTCTCCGATCAGTTCGTGCCGCGGTGCCATTCTTCGTCTATCACGCTCACGGTGAGCAGCTCTGCGTCGCGCGCTGTGAGGAACTCCCGTCGCGCCGCGGTGAAGTGTCTTCTCTGTTGTCTGTCCATCAAGCGACCTCGCCTGGGCTCCATCTCCGGCGCTGGCTGAACCTGCGGATTGCCCTTCACGGCTTCACGTCCTTGTTCCAAGGGGTAAGGCTATTTCCGTGCCACTTTTCCTCTGTTACTCTGAATTAAAATCTGTGAATGAATGTTTGTTTTGCAATGGGTATGGTGCTGTTCTGTGACTCATTACGGTCATGAAAATTGGGAATGAAATTATGTGTTCTAAATTGAAAATTGATACTCTGTTGCTGTTAACAAAAGAAAATTGGGAGGAAAAATTGAGTTAACAATATTCTGTTAACAAGAGAAACCAAATATTAGAACTAAATTCAAGAGTAGCTCTTTGGATATTCCATCTTGCAGCTACCAACAGACTAGATATCAGAGCCCAAATTTCTGCCAAACTGTTGATAGTGATTCTCAAAAATTCTATGAAGCCAGCAACTAAATTAGAATCTTCATGTCTAATAAGTCTTGCTGCAGTAGACTAACTAGGATTTGTATTTTTGTTTAAAAGTAGATGCCATTTATAATGTGCTGCTCTACTGATACATACCTGGGCTGTAGTAACTTCAGATTTTGGATCTGTCCTGCAAATTTAGAACAACTATGATGTCATTTTTGACTTGAGAGGTTTTGAGAGGATTAAAATGGGAAGATCCCTATGGGGTTGTTTAGTAAATGTAGTTATCTGGTGCCTATGGTTGGAGAGAATGCCAGAATTTTTATGTACAATTCTTTACCATTGTGTCTCTTATTGGATGAAGTATTCTTTTGGCTTCTTTATGGTGCCCTGTTTATTTTGAGGGATTCCTTTGATAGATATGGAGATTGGAGAGAGATCAGAGAGCTTTGCTTAGTTTGTGTCTTTGTTTATAGGCATTCTTTAATCTAAAGTGATTTATTGAAAATTTGGTTTTTGATAGAACCCAATGGTGCATGTAGCTGACATAACCTAGTGGGGCAATGTCTGGTTGTTGTTTATTTTTTGTGGATTTATTATCTTGAACTGATACACTCTCCTACTTCCTTTTCCTAATAGTTTCTTATTCTAGGAATGAAGGGGTTTAGTACAAGAAATGATCCTTAAACTTATCTTTTGTTTTTTTTTTCAATAGATTTTCCCCCATCTTAGTTTATCCTTTAGTTAAATGATCTCCAAGGGGTGCAAACGGGTGGTTTAATGAATGTGTTTGAAGCGAGTTGTCTCCTTTTATGGGAGCCAACAAATGATACTTTCTCTTTATATGTAATTGTTCGTTGTGTTGTAGTTGTTCTAAAGAAGTCCATGATTCAATTTTACATTGGTCAGAAGCTAAAATAGCATATTTGCATTTGGAGTCTGCTAGTTTGGAGGAGTGCTTAGTGACTGATAATAGGCAATTCAGTAGCAGTAAGCAGGGAAGAGGTTTGCAGTGCTCTGCTTTGATGATAATTAAAAAAGAAAAAAGTGCAGAAAAGGCAAGAAACTGTTTGCCCAGAAATTCAAAACAACTTACAAATTTCAGGAGTTGAAAAAATCCTGTTGGCTGGTTGGTTTTTCCAAAGCTGCTTGAATTGGAAGTTGAAAATTTTTAATGAGAAAAACAGTAAAGCTTCAAAATAATAATGTCTAGCTTCAAAATAATAATCTCATCAATTACTGAATTGCCAAAGCCAGAGCTACCTAAAGTTACTGTCCCAGAATTGCCAAAGCCTGAGCTACCTAAAGTCCCTGAAATTCCTAAATCCATTCCAACCACCAGTCCTTAAATTCGAATTATACCTTTGGTTTTGCCCCAAGGTCATAACTGGGTACTATCCTATTCTGTATAATTTGTTATATGCTATAGCCACATGAGAGTGGTTGTCACAGTTTAGTATGAATCTTATTAATAGTTTGAGCTTGTTTAAATCGATTATACTACAGCATATTGATTGATGTATAAGTGTTGTGAATTTAATAAGATTGTAATTTTTATGCATAAATTTCTAAGATTTTCAAATTCTAATATAGATTGAACTGTTATGTTATTCCGTTCTGTCAAATAAAATCTAACACAACTCCAAATTCAGCTTCCCAATTTTCTGTTGAGAAATCTTGCTCTCTAGACTGCAAAGAACAATGTGGTCTCTGGAGGATCTTATAACAGATTATTTCATTTCTGGGTTTATTTGCATATATCAAATACTTATATTAAAACATTGATAAAACCTTAACACATGAGTGGAGCCAAGAGTTCCACAAGCGTGACTAACATTTACTACACATGAGAAGCATGACCACACACCTTATTATGTATAGCTTAGCCCTCTGCTCCCTAAGGACACCTCTAAGTCCTCTGCTTGAAAGCCTTCTCTATGAGCCTCCCATGGTAGCACTACCCATCTTCATTTCTAGAGCTGAACTGTTTTTCTGTTAGAAATGAAAATGGGGTTTCTTTCTTTCTTACTCTCTGTTGAGCTTAAGCTTAAAGGCTGAAGCTTTGAAAATGTGTGACTTGGTTTAGAATTGGTGAGAGAAGAGGGGTTCTTATAGGACTTGAGGGATGTGGTCAAGATAAATCTTAAAGTATTAAAGATTTATTTAATAAGTAGAGCTCTCTGTTTTGTTTTTTTCCCCTTTTTCTCATCAATTAGACTTTGCTGAAGTGGTTAATACATCACATTTATTTATTTAATAAGTTTAAATTTATTCCATGTAATATTCAAACGGGCGGCTAGTGATTCTAATACGTTGTCAATGAATTTTTCTTTAATTGAAACAAAAAAAATTATTGGAACAAAGGGGAGAGAGAGAGAGAGGAGAGAGAAACAGAGAGAGGAGAGAGACACAGGGGAGAGAGAGAAACAATGAGAGAGAAGAGAGGAGAGAGGGAAACAGAGGAGAGAGAGGGGGAGAGAAAAACATAGGAGAGAGAGAAACAAGGAGAGAGAGAGGAGAGAGGAACAGAGGAGAGAGAAATAGAGGGGAGAGAGAGGAGAGAGAATTTTAATAAATGAAAAATATATAGAGAGAAAATATTTTAAAAGAATAATAAAAAATATTTTTTTATAAAAAAAGTATGGATGAATTGGATATCCATCCAATCCATCCATAAAATAATTGTATGGATTGGATGGTTTTTATTTAATAGGTCATGGATGGTTTGGATTTTTATAATATATTTTTAGTGGATCATAAATGGATTAATGGATTGTTTCAATCCATTCATTATAATCCTGATCCAAATCCACCCAATCCATCCATTTGCCACCCCTACTTCCATCTTGAGGACGCAAATAGAAATCCCACATCAATAAAGTCTGTAAAGATTTCATTATAATAACAATCGCGATATATGTACTGCGTATAATATCTACCACATGAGTACACTAAAGACACGTAGGATAGAATAGCCAGCGCAACAACACACGTGGACATTAAAAAAATCAATATTAAAAAGTAAAATATAAAAAACAAAAGGACAAAAATTGTCTCATTCTGTTTCTCATTTGCGACCTATTCAAGCGAAAGAAATCGAACGGGGAAGAAGGAGAAAACGACGGTAGAGGGCGCAGCCATCAACCCCCGGACTGAAACTAAGAAGAGGAGGAAAGAAATTGTGGTCGTGGTCGGCGGAGCGGTGGAGGAGTAGAAGGGGAAGCGGAAGAGGTGAGGATTTGAACCTTAATATGTTATGCATAGTGAGCCGGAAATTTTTCCCCTTTTTTCCATATGTGGGTCATTATGATGAGTTGTTCTTGTTACAATGGGTTGTGCAGAAGAAAACGTGCTGGTTCACATTTTGCAGTATAGATAAATTTAGATGAGCAATACTTCCTATGCACCGTGTAAGTTTCCCTGTCCCAGCCTTGTGGTGAAAATCAACCATTTAAGTAGAGCACTTTGCAAGTCACAACACAAACAAGCACACATCAGTATTGTGCTAAACTATTAGATAATAATTGCAACATGGAAAGTTTTGGAAGTGAAGTCAATGTTCTTACAATAGTTGATGTTATGAACCCTTCTCCGTTGATTCATTAGTCACTGTTATATGATTGAAGTGGCTTCATTACTATTCTGTTCTGTCTTTCGTAATTTTAATTATGTACATTGCATGTGTAAGGTCAAATGGATGGAATAAATATGAGTAGTAGGTGATAAATCTATGAATCCCATGAAGTGAAATTTGAAGAAAAAAGTCAATTTTATTTTTCTGGTATGGAGTGGTTAATGTAGTTGGTTATGTTGGTTAACTTAGTTTCTATGTTGGTGACAGTGTCAGTTTTGTCATTTAGTCCATGCAGAAGTAAATGGGACTTGTATATATACTAATTATAATGTAAATGACATTCCCCTGTGACGATTGCACTTACTTTGTAATTTGTTTATTGATTTGTTGTGAGTATTGTGTTGTATCAATGGGAACACTGTCATCATAATAGATGTGCCCCTGCTGTTATGGACAATAACATTGTTAACTTCCCTTTGGTGTAATGCATTTATCGCAGAATGGATCATGTTAATGTACCACTTGAAGTTGTGGCTGTGGTGAATGAAGGTGATGAATTTCGACAGAGTGAAAATGTAAACATTACTATGGATGGCCAAGACGTTCACATGGAGGAGGCAGAAGACAATATAGAAATTGAGGCTGGCATGAGGTTTGACAATGCGGAAGAAGCTAAGAGGCTTTACCAGGAGTTTGCAATTAGAAAAGGATTTGCTATTGTGACTAGGAATTCCCGAAAAGGACCTGATGGTAAGGTGACATACTTCATTTTTGCTTGTTCAAGGCAGGGGACTTTTGTTTCATCCACACCCACTGATGTGAAGGCAATACCATCTAGAAGAATGTATTGTACAGCTCACATCACTGTGACTCTGCGTAAAGATGGGTTTTGGTACATCCAGAAATGTGTACATGAACATAGTCATGACCTGAGTCCTGGAAAGTCGAGATTATTTGCAAAGAATCGGAAGATGAGCTTGCATGTGAAACGACTTGTTGAATTAAACGATGAAGCAGGTGTTAGGATAAACAAGAGCTTCCGATCTCTAGTTTATGAAGCAGGAGGATATGAAAATGTCCCATTTGTTGAAAGAGACATACGGAATTACATGGGGCAGAAAAGACGGACCCTCAGCAAGGATGGTGATGCCAAGGCCCTTCTAAGTTACTTTGCAAGAATGCAACAACAAATCTCAAATTTCTATTATGAAATAGACTTAGATGATGAAAGTCGCTTGAGACATGTATTTTGGGCAGATGCAAGGAGCAGGGCAACATATGAGTATTTTGGAGATGTTGTGTCATTTTACACCACATACCTCACCAATAAATATGACATGCCTTTTGCACCATTCGTTGGGGTGAATCATCATGGCCAATCTATTTTACTTGGGTGTGGATTGGTATCATCAGAAGAAACATCATCCTTTGTTTGGTTGTTTGAGACATGGCTTCGATGCATGGGTGGAAAGCCTCCGGTGGGTATTGTGACAGACCAGTGCAAGGCAATGCAAAAGGCCATTGAGATTGTATTTCCCACTACTCGACACCAGTGGTGTTTGCAGCACATCATGAAGAAAATTCCAGAAAAGTTGAAGAGTTATCTTCAATACAAGTCAATGAAGAATGAGTTGAAGTGTGTAGTGTACGACTCACTAAGTGAGGCTGAGTTTGAACCTGCATGGATGACTTTCATCAACAAATATGGATTAGAGGATAATGAGTGGTTGTCGGGGCTGTACCATGATAGGTCCAAGTGGGTTCCTTGTTTGTTGAAGAAGCATTTTTGGGCAGGAATGTCAACCACACAGAGAAGTGAAAGTGTCAATGCATTTTTTGATGGATATATCAATGCATCGACAAACCTACAGGAGTTTGTTAAACAGTATGAGAATGCTTTGCATCAAAAGGCCGAAAAGGAATATGAGGCAGATTTCCAGTCCTTTAACACCATACTCCCTTGTGGGTCAAATTCGCCAATGGAGAGACAATTCCAGGATGAGTACACACATTCTAAGTTTAAAGAGGTTCAGATTGAATTTAGAGCAAAGATGAATTGCATTGCTGCTTGTGAAAGTGTGGATGGATCCCTATGTTTGTATAAGGTGATAGAAGACTTGTATGTTGGTGGAAATCCTAGAGAGGCGAAGTATGTTGTTAGGTTCAGTCGTGACCCGGTTAGTGTGGAATGCAACTGTCTCCTATTTGAGTTTAAAGGGATCCTTTGTAGGCATGCCCTGACTGTTCTATCTCAAGAAAGAGTAAAGGAAGTGCCGAATGTGTACCTATTACCCAGGTGGAGCAAAAATGTCCGTAGGAAGCACACTTACATTAAGTGTAGTTATGATGCCAAACAACATGGCCCAAAAATGTGTCGTTTCGATGAGTTGTGTAAAGACTTCTATATGGTGGCTGAAATAGCAGCTGAAACTCCAGAGGGCACAAGTCTATTAGCACAAACTATTCTTGGTGTGAAAGATAAAGTGAAGGCAATTGGTGCTTGCACACAAAATTTGTACTCAAATGAGGAAGTCCACCGTACTGAACAAGTTGAAGAAAGAATTTGTTAGGCTGCAGATCCTGTTGGTAAAGCATTAGTTCGAATGCCATTGCATGTTAAGCGTAAGGGGAGGCCACCATTAAACAGGAAAATGTCAACAATTGAGCGAATTGTTAAGAAAAGGAAGGCGTCCACAAAACACCAGCAACAGGTGAAAATCCATGTGAGTGCATGAAATTTTGACATTGAAAAGTTAATTTTATTATGCCTTTTAACCAATGTTTTACAAACCGTTTGTTGACCAACTGAGTAGGAGTTAGGTAGAAAGATAACGGTGTAGTTAATATTGACCATGTCAACTTATCATTATACATAGGACCGTGCAAAAAATCCATTTGAACCAAACCGCACCATAAACCCAACTGAACCAAACCATAATTATCCAAACTGCTGAACCTAAATTAAACCATTTGAACCTATTTATAAAAAATAGTGCTAAATTGAACTGTTTACTTATCCAGTTTAGAAAACCAAATCCAAACTAATAAAGTAATAATCCATAACAATCTATAAAGAAAAAAAAATCTGCTCTCTACCTCTGAGTTCTCTCTCGTGACTCTCTCATGCTCTCAATTCTCATCCCCTTCAACCTCCAACCCTAAATCCCCAAATCAATTCTGTGATTGAACCCTAAATCCTCAATCGCACATCATGCAGGGATTACAAGGTTGCAATCGTTCCCAAATCGATCTTCACTGAGCTGAAATTGCATCATTCGCGGGTCTCTGAGCTACAAGGTTGCACAGATCGCTCTCTGAATTTGCTCTGAGCTACAAGGATTGGATACTGTATTGTCCATGCTCACTCCATCGTTCTTCACTGAACCCTAGTCCATGCTCGCTCCTCTCCCTCTTTGACTCGTCGTTCCCTTTCGTGCAAATCGTAGTCAGTCAGTGACTCGTTGTCCTCGTCTACATCTTGCTCTCACAGGTATGTTCACTCCTCGGCTTGTCCTCCGTTAATCATGGTCAAATTTTCTTGCTGTTCTACTGAAAAATTTGCTTTGTGCCTCGTTTCTCGTGTGCCAAAAAAATTTGCTCTGAAACTTTCTCTGTTCTACTGAATATACTACATTGTAAAATATATGAATGCATGAACCCTATAGACATGGTTGGTATCATGGGCTTTCCATAAATAATGATATAATGTTGTTCACAAGAAGCACCCTGTTGGAGGAATATTGTTCACAAGAAACTTTCTTGCTCCTAGGCTATAAAGTCTCTGCCAGAAACAAATAGATGAAAGAAAATTCCCGTTAGTTTGTGATATTATTATTGACACATGGAAACAAGAACTCTAGTATAAATTTTTGAAAGAAAAAAAAAATTATAAGGAACTGTGTGATATACCCCTAAGAAATGCTTACAAAATCAATGTTGACCCTTTCTTGTTATGAGTTATTTTTATTTTTATTTGTATAAACTATAGGGAAGAGTCCTATTCGGGACTTAGTCACAATTAAGGCTCATTTCCTCTCCCTAAGAGTTTGTTATGAGTTATTTGGTACTATTAGATTTTGTAAACCAAATTTATGGTGATTGATAAGGCATTAAATTGTGGTTGAGTCTTATGACTATATAACATGGGTTGATGAATTTCTGTAAAGCTATTTTCTGTGTTTAATACTATACAATCTGTCTTTTATCTGGACATGAGATTGGGGCCTTGGGCTTTTATGTTTTTGCAATCGTGTATATGTATATTTCTGGACATGAAATTGTGATTTTGAAGCTTATTGGTGAAGATTGATTACCTCATCTTGGCGCTACAATGACTGAACATAATTTATAATTTCATCAAGCATAAGTGCCTTACCAGTGACCTACAAGAAATAAACAATTCATAGACATAACCAAATTAGTGAAAGTACACATTTACAAACATAAGCAAATGCCAATTTAACTTGAATTTTGCATTTGAAACTTATCTACATACCTTATTGCAACCTGGTACAAGATCTTGGAGAAGCTTCATCCTCTCACTGATTTTCTCCCTCCTTACCTATTTTATAGAAAGTTTATATAATGTCAATTCAACATGACATGTTTGTTGGCACACATTCATAGAAAAACAAAAGGCAGTAATTCTTACACGTTCTGCAAGACTATAGCTGTCAGTAGCTTGGCCTCTTCTTGCTCTAACATGAATGTAATCTTTTCCCCATTTGGGGTTTGCTCAGAGATTGTAGATTCCTCTTGAGAATTGGCCACTTCCATTCTATCCTGATCCTGTAATGGACTATTCTTGTTCTCCATTTGAGATTCAAATGTCTTGAGTGATGGACTACTTGAGACTCTTGTTAGTAGCTTCCCATTTTCCATTACTGGTGCAGATCTCTTAGCTAATTCACCATTGTTCACAACCAATTGGCTACTCCGATCATTAAAACTCCTGCTCCCAAAGCAAGAAAACTTTGCAGCCCTCTCAGCAAAACCAGGATCAGCTGAGAATTCTGCCACACTGGAATTGAGAGCCATTGGTTTAGGCAAATTCTCTTTCACCAAATGGTTCATCATTGGGGCAATGTTGAGCTTTGGAGGAGAACTCAAAGGAGTGCTGTAACATGAAGTGTTGGTGCTGTTATTCCCACCATTCATGTAAGAAGATGCAACAACCAAAGGCTGAGAATGTGGTGAGAACTCATCAGAGTTTCCAACAGCTCCTAATTTCCCTATCAATTCCCTCATCACAAAATTCTCATTGGACATGTTGGGGTTATTGGATGCTGCAGGGGATGAGACCATTGAACTAAGTGCAGAATCAAATTGAAGACCATGATGATCCGTTGACTTGTCCCTAGTTTTGTGTTCAATTTAGAGCCTGTCTTCCAATTCCTTTTAAATTCATGTGATACTCAATGGGGTTGATTAGTTGTCATTTATTTTGATTCTGAGTTTATTTTGAACAGAAAGACATTGTGTTAGTGTGTTCACTTTTCAAAAGGATAAGCTGTGTCAGTGTAACTTAAAAATAGCATGATTGGCAATGAGGAGGATAATAGTTATTTACTATATTGCTGATAATAATATTTGCTGTTTTTTTCTCTCCTTCGGATAAAATATTCTATTATATTCTTCATTTGTATAATTGGTGTTCCTAAATTTTGTAACTAGCCTTCTGCTAAATATATCTAATTATGACTGCTAATTAAACACCAAATCTGCTACCAATCTGCTAAACACCAAATCTGCTACCAATCATCCATCCTTCTTTATTTATCAATACATACATATGTGCTGTTTTTCATTTTGGAAATTGGAAAATATATTGAGAAAAGTTATCTATCTATTTGGGGATTGATTCATGCATTGGAGGGTGGATTGAAGGAGTTCTTCCTTGCAGTTTTCAGAACAGTCTTGTCAGCCACTATGAAATATGCTGCTCCAGCAACTGCAAATTAACATAATATGGTTAGTTAGATGATTATGAAGAAATTAATTAGCTAGATATGAAGGAGACAATAATTAATTAAGGTAACCTGTGGAAATGATGAGAGCTTGAGCAGTGTGATTGAGGTTTTGCTAATTATATGATGAGTCTGCTTGTTACACTTGTTCAATATAGTTTGATAACTCCATTTGCTTTTTCTTACATTACAATGTCTCTATTTGATTTCAGATTTATGCATTAGGAGCAATCATTATTTCAAGATGGGTTTGGGCAAGGTAGAATGAGAGGAAGGACAAAGGGAGGTCTCCCAATGACGACAAGGATGAATGGAGGTAGTATGATATTTAGACAGTGAATAGAAATTTCATTAGCTTTATACATTACTATTTCAATGTTTTCACATTCCCTGTGTGAATGGAAACATGTTTCATTTGCCAAAAAGAGCCAAATATAGTTGAAGATGCTCTCTGTCTTTTTACCAAGAGTTATTACATATTTGGTTTAATTCCAAAGGATGACATTGATTCTTTCTCTTATTTTTGTATTGAAATATTGTGCTACCACAGGTCAATAGTTCAATTTTACTCTGTTATTGAAGAGCAGTTGCTTCTCATTAAACAAATTGACTTCAATTTTATTAAACAATCCATCAAAATAATAGTTTCTAGTTTAGAAACAGGTTCTGAAACCAGTTTCAAAAGTGGATCAGAATCAAGTTTCAAAAGCCAAAAGCTAGTTCAAAAACAAATTAAAAAATAGGTCTAAAAACTGGTTTTTTAAAAAATGGATCAAAAACCGGTTCAGAAACCGGTTTTTGCACTTAAAACCACTTGTTTTTTCACTTAAAACCGGTTCAGATCCAAGATCCAGATCAAAACCGGTTTAGATCCATGAACCGGTTCGAAATTCATGAACTGGTTCAAAACCGGTTCGGAATCCATTAACCGGTTCAAAACCAGTTCGGTTAAATCTAAACAGGTTTGGTCATGAGAAAAGTGGATCAGTTTTTTTAAACTTATCCATACATTTGGTTGGTTGGGGTTTGGTTCAGTTTTAGAAATATTTGATCCATGCACAACCCTAATTATACACTTTATTTACTAGTAATGGGTACATTTACTTGAGGATGATTCATTATGAACTGTGAAACTGTGGTTAATAGTTTGTACATTCATGGTTAAAGACGGTAAATGGGTGAATTGCATTAGAAGAGGTGGTCATAGAGAGTGAACTAATGGATACACATTTTTCTTTGTAGGATACTATACAGGGAAGATCTGTTGTGTCCAATGGTGCGATGTTGTAGGTGGAGTTATCGTTGGAGATTATGAATCAATGGACACCGACAGTCTCATAATCATTTCCTTTGGTGTGTGTACACACAATGATTAATTTGACTTTGTAATGTTAACATGCTGTTAAAGTACTGCGTTGTTGTCATGTTTCGCCTCTTAATTACAACACTTTTTGTAATTGGTGAAATAAGTACGCAACGATTGCATGCTTTAGTCTCAAGTATTCCGCTTTAAGTGTCGATATCCTCTTCTCAAGATCGTTGTTTTTTGCAAGTAATTCCTTATGTTCATCATGCAGACTCTCTATGTTATAAATAGTTTGCCTCCAATGAGAAAAACCACTTCCAGCCTGACACAAAGCTTCCTTCACAACTTCATGTTGAACTTCTTCATTTGTGGCAGCCAAATCACAAACTACATATTAGTAACAATGGTCCTCAGACTATTAGCACCTTTACCATTCTATTTTGCAACTACCTAATATTATTACAAATTCAAAGTAATATCAATATATTACATAATAAGTCTTTACCTAATACTTCTGAAATGCACATGAAATTTGTCTTCGTCTAATCCCACCATTTCCCAATATTAGAAAACGAGGAAAGCAATCTACCCCAACATTTCTTTTTTCGTCTTGCAATGTGAGGTGGTCCATATCCCATACCTGCAAACACAATGGCCAAATTACATTGCCTTCATTTAACTATTTCTAACATAATCATTCAATTGTGCAATCTAAAAATTAATTTAATATGCCTTCATTAACTGCCAAATACATGCAATACCGTCGTGCACCCTGTTAAGTGAATCTGATGAGCATTCTTCGCCTCACTCAAACAACCACTGGTCCTACTTAAGCTACACACCAAGTCCTCAAAAACAACACACCCCCAACTATATTTGTCAATTGACTCGAGGTCATCTAACTTTTTTAACAATGATTCACTAATTGTGGGACTTGTTTTAGGGAAATAAAACTCCAAAAATCCTAACAGTATACACAACCTACAAAATTCATCCACATGCTCATCTCTATCTACTTCTCTTAGTTTTTCATACACACTTGCAACAGTTACTTTTGCCCTCCAAACAACCCCTTTTGTGTGACTATCACCTACTTCATCAAACACAACTTTTTCTCCTCCTATACGTAACCCCAACGCAAAACATACATCCAACGGCGTAAAAGGTACTACAATGCTTCTTACTCTAAATCCTCCTCCACGCTCATCCCACCTTACAACTAATTCTCTAAGCAATTTACCCGAAATGTTCAACTTCTTAGGTATTTTCATTAGTCACTTAAATGATGTGTATCCTATCTTCCTTATTTGCACTTCCGATAAATTTTTATTAACTTTAACAAGCAAATTTGGATCACGTGTCCTCCTGCACCTTACCTGTTTCACATAACCAACAAATTCATCACTGCATCAACTACCAATTAGCAATAGTAGAATTGTCATATTATAAAACTTTCAACCAAGGCATACCTTTTTTGACTTTGCGGCCAATATTATATCTTCTTCATTACTTGTTTTCCTCATCTTCACATCAAGTATGTTAAAAGTCCTTCGTTCTGCCTTTAAAAGCTATCCTGCCTACCCAAATTCCTCCACATCATTAACTTCTAAAGCCTTTATTCATGCAATAAGTCATTCTTAAATTCTACTAGTTACTGGTTAATGTTGCTAGATTTTGTGGTTAACACAGTTGAAAATTTGGTTACTATTTCAGAACACAAAACTTCACAACTCTTATTGTTTCTTTTCTTCACCAAAGATATCACATAACATACTGGGACTTCAGTTCAACCCAAACAACATACTAACTTAGTTTTGTTCAACATAATACCTACATACCTATCTTAATTCCTCATTTTCACCACCATAACATAAAAGGATCAACAACACATTGATTTCATCCTACCAATCTTACCTTTGTCTCCAATTTTCCTTCCTCCAAGTTCGCCCGTTACGGTCTTCCAAGGAGGGGATGACGTAGTTTTCCTTCCACGATGATTCTCTTCACACTTTTTTGCTTCTGGAATTCTCTCTAAAGCTTTCTATTTACCCGCCCCTTTTTTCGATTTCCTTTTTCTCTTTCTTAAAGCATGTCACGACAAAAACGAACACTATTTGCGGGACTTTAACATTTCCGTTATAATAAACTGCTTTATTATTTCTTTTAGGATAAATGTTTATATCCCGCAAACAGTGTCTCCCGCTTATGTACCGCGGGCACTGTTTGCGGGCCCCTCTCCTTTTTTTGTTTTTTTGTAATGCGGGCCCCCTCTCTATTTTTTTTTCTTCAAACCCATTTTTTAAAATAATTTTTATTTTTTTATTTTATTATTATAATTAGTTTTAGTTCTATGTTAACACAAGGTAAATTAAGTGTCCAGAAACGGTGAACATATTACAAAATGAGGTTAATGGTGGTTCCATTTGTGGTTAATAGAATATATGATTTTTGGTTAATTGCAACTCCTGTTAACACATGGTTAATTATGTGTCCAAAAACGGTGAACATATTAGGAAATCAAGTTAATGATGTTTCCGTTTATGGTTAACAGAATATGATTTTTGGTTAATTGCATCTCCTGCTAGCACGAGGTTAATTATGTGTCCAGAAACGGTGAACATATTAAATAATGTGGTTAATGGTGTTTCCTTTTGTGGTTAACAGAATATGATTTTTGGTTAATTGCAACTCCTTTTAACACGAGGTTAATTATGTGGCCAGAAACGATAAATATATTTGTAAATGGGGTTAATAGTGTATACATGGGTGGTTAACATAGTGGGATATTTGGTTAATTGAATTTGTGAGGTTAATTGTGTACACAGAAACGGTGAATGCAGTAGTATATTTGGTTAATAAATTAAAAAATAAATAAAAAATTTAAAAAATGAGGTTAATGGTGTTTGCGTTTGTGGTTAACAGAATAGGATTTTTGGTTAATTGTAACTCCTGTTAACACGAGGTTAATTATGTGGCAAAAAACGGTAAACATATTTGTAAATGAAGTAAAATGATGTATACATTGGGGGTTAAAAGAGTGAGATATTTGGTTAATTGAATTTGTGAGGTTAATTGTGTGCATAAAAACGGTAAAAGCAATAGTATATTTGGTTAACAAATTAAAAAATTAAAAAAAAAATAAAAAAAAAAGAAAAAAGGACCGCAGACAGTGCAGTACAATTGCACGTCGCCCTGTTTGCAGTATGTGTATCATTACTCTTTCCTTTAATGTGTATCGAATGTAGTAGGAGGGTGCCTAATAAGTTGAGCTATCATTTTTCTCTTTACATGGCTTAAACATGTTTTTTTGTCCTATAAATATACCAAAATTTAAATTTAGTCTCTCTAAATTTTGGGTTTATAAATATGTTATCAACACCACCTAGCATATTCTTTATTATAATTTGGTAAATTTCATGTAGGTTTCACTAAAAAATCTAGATATATACACTTTGTTTTTGGGGAGATACATGAAATTTAACCAAAGGCCAAAACTAAAGTTTTCATAAGATAGCACTTTTGGTCTCTACTTTTATAGACCTATTAACTCAGGTGTCAAATGGATTCTACAACTCATTGCTAAGTGACATATTAGCCTTCAACTTGGACGATTAATTTGTATATGAATGGAAACACAAGAGGAATTGGGGGAAACATAAACATTGTGTTTGAGGTTTTAATTAGAACAAGTCAAATCTGATTCAGTTAGTAAATTAGGGAAGGGTTGGATTCCCACTAAATACACTCTTAAGGAGTTAAAAACACTAAATTCTAAATAGAACTGCCCTTGACAATAGGTGATACTTGTAGTTTAAAAAAAAAATATTAGTTTAACTTGTTTCTTTCTGGGTGACTATTTGGATTGGATGCTACAACATATTTCCCATTTTTACTTTTAATGACTATAATTAAAAGCTAATTTTACATAATTCCCTCAATTAAAATATTTTCAACTAGTTTAGGAAAGTTATTTTACCTATTATTTATTAATACATATTTTGTACATCTATTATTATATCTATATTAAAGCTTAACCGCAAAATATGACGTCATTTGTACACTATTTTTGCCACCTTACTATTTTATCCTACGTGTCACCATTTCAATCTTGCATCCTTTCACTTTCTCAACTTGCAATAATCTCTCCACTTGCTCTTCTCTTATAGTAATTAAAATTCACATGATTTATCATTTAGTTTCCTTTATCCCTTATAATAAAGGAAGTTGAAAAGCTTTTACTCAACTTAACATAAAAACATCTATTATATTATCATTATATTTTATATGTTTAATATTATGTTTTTATTTAAAATATTTATAACATTATTTATTCATCTGTATAAATTTGTGTACATTTTATCTATTATCTATTTATCTATTATTATTATTATTATTATTATTATCTATTATATATATTAAAGTTGAACAACATGCTATAGATTTATCACATCAACTCTGAAATCACCATCCATGTCTAATTTTGCTACAACAACAATAATATGAGGGGACACATCTATATTTTGACTTTCCTTACAATATATATATATATTATAATATATAATATACCCACTTATAATTCTTAATATTCTTTTAATATTCTAAAATTGTCATTCTTAATCATTATTTTATCATTATCCATCATTATGTCAATGTAAGTTATAATTTATAAATGAAATTTATTACTTTATGTACAATTCATTGAAGGAAATCAAACCACCACCAATCTTTAAATCACCTCTAAATTGTATGAAATTAAAAATATTCTTATTATCATCACTTCATACTTTTTCCCCCTTTATTGAAAATGAATTATAAGATTATAGCACACATGCAACGCGTGGGTCTATATTTAGTTATACAATATTTTTGAAAGAAAAATCTTTAATGTCATAATAAAAATTTATTCGAACGTGGCAAGATGCAGCATTTCACAATATACCTTTTATTTTGTCCGATTTTAGTTAATTTTATTATTTTTTATTTTTGTCTAAAAAAAATATTTTTATCTCTATAAATGTGGGTCATTTTATTCTTAGTCCCTATAATTTTTTTTTTATTTTTCATCCCTAAAAATTTCTCGTTAGCCTTTTTGATCCCTATTATTAACTTTAAGTTGATGTGACTAACGGAGAGTCACATTAGCCTACCAAAAGTGTTGTTTCTGTCTAGCTTAAATTTGTTTTAGTCCCTATAAATATGGTCATTTTGTTGTTAGTCCCTATAATTTTTTTTTTTGTTTTTCACCTCAATCTCATCCCCATCTAACATCCCGTCCTTTTGCTTCTGTTGTATTGTTACACTTGAAATTCTTGAACTCCCCCATGGGTTTAAAAAATTAAATTCTTTATGTATTCAATTATTTGAAATTTCAACACATTTGGATTCACTATATAAAGGGAAAAAAACTGTAACGACCTTTTTTTTCCTCTACAATTACTTTTTCTGTCAATTGACCAACAAAATTTTCATTTGTGAAAGTTCCAAAATATAATGATTCCAAAATAGACATAAAAAAGAATTATAGAGAAAAAAAGGTCGTTACAAGTTTTTTTCCCTTTATATAATGATTCCAAGTGTGTTGAAATTTCAAATAATTGAATAAATAAAGAATTTATTTTCTTAAACTCACGAGAAATTCTAGAATTTCAAGTGTAACAATGCGGTAGAAGCAAAATGACACAGTGATGTTGGATGGGGATGAGATTGAGGTGAAAAACAAAAAATAATGTAGCGACTAAAAACAAAAGGATCATATTTATAATAAGGACTAAAAATAAATTTAAGATGAGCAGAAACAACACATGTGGCATGCTGATGTGGTAACAACAAGGACAAAAAAGGCTAATGAAATTCTTAGGGATGAAAAACTAATTTTTTCACAGGGACTAAAAATAAAACAACTCATATTTATAGGAACTAAAAACATATTTAAGACTTTATTTTTTTCATTAGTTAAGATTAATTTTTTAACTTTTCATAAGTAATTTTTCTTTCTATTTAGCAACGCTCTTATTAAAAACATAGTGAGTGATGCATTTATGATTAAATTCCTTTTACATTCATAATAAAAGTGGATGTACTCATTCTCTATATATGGATTGATATTTCAGAAATAAATTTTAAATTTATGACATTATTAATTCAAATTGAGTGATTTAAATATTCTTTCTTAGTCTAGATGATTTAGTCATTTGTTCCATTATAAAAAGAGTCAAAGGGAGTAATAAGTAGTTAAAATATAAAATGTGTATAATTACAAAGGAAATATATATAAATTATAGAGATATAAATTTTTAAATTATGAAAAATATTATAAAATGAATTGTATAAATTAATAATGCATCACCATGCATGAGTATTAATTTAATATCAAGTGTCAAAATTTAAAGTTATAAACTCCAAATTTAAAGTTATGAAATGTTTTAACATTGTTATTTAAATTTAATTTTTTTATACTGAGATTTGAAATTAGGATCTTATGTAAACTTACCAAATCCTCCACCAGTATGCTGATCCGATCGCAATGAGTTTGTTATTTAAAAATATGATTAACTAAATTTACAAAATTTTATTTTGGAGAAAAAATATATAAAATAATAAAAACAGAGATACTTGATATAAAATGTTACTTGACATATCGAGACTATAAATTAAAAAATCTTTATATATAAGAGTGAAGACTCAAATATATATATATATATATATAGAGAGAGAGAGAGAGGGTCTGTTTGGTTCAAATAAGGGGAGGGATTTAATGAAGGAGAGGGGAGGGGAGAGGAGATATACTTTATCTTGTTTGGTTGGAGAAGGGAAGAAGAGACATTTTTTGTTTGGTTCAAGGGGAGCAAAGGAAAAAATAAAACTAATTTTTTTTAATACTCTTATACTTTTATGACATTCAACTTTATTAATGAGCTTGTAGAGATATTTAAATAATTTTGATCAGTTTATTTTAAACTCACTCCTCTCCCCTCCTAATTCCCCACTTTTGGGAAGTAAAATGCTTGGCCCCCTCCCCTCCCCTTCCCCCTTCAAAAAAATTGAACCAAACATAACAACTCTCTTACCCTTTGTTTGTTTTTATAGAAAATGGGAGGAAAGAAAGAGGGAAGAAATTTGAAGGTTTGGTTATTTGTGTTTAGTAGATAAGAGAAAGAAAAATGGGCTCCGCGTGTGTACTTGTCATCCATACCCCTTAGAAAAATATTACTTTATTATCTTCTCTTTATTTTAGGGGCACTTTTGTCTTTCTATATAAAATATATTTTCTTTCTTCTCACTTTCTCTTCAACCAAATAAAGGAAGGAGAGAAATCAACAATTCTTTCTTTCCTCTTTCTCTTAGATCAAACAACGTAAAAAATCCATTATCTTTCTTTCTTCCCTCTTTCTCTCTTCACACTTTCTTCCCTCCTCCAAACTGTTGTGCCCAAAGTGGGTTGGTGTCTTCCAAAGTCCCATATCGGGTAATTTGAAGAAGGGAGGGGGGTAGGAAACTACTATAAATAAGGTGTCCTAGTTTAGGTATACTCACCACAACACTGGTCTTTGGGTGTATTGGGGACTTGGGTAGTTGTGTGTCAAGAGAGGGTTTGCAATTTTTCCGTGCAAAAACTGTGTAAAGCGGGTTTGTAATTTTCTCCTTTTAAAAAATTGTAAGTGGAGTAATAAAATTTTGTGTGTTTGTGGATATAGACAAGAAGTGCCGAGCCATGTTAATTTATGAGTTTGTTTTTTTATTTTTCTGTGGTGGGTGTACTTCTTGGTGGAAATTTCTCTTTCCCTTTAGTACCCAACACAAACAAAGGGTTAAAATCCCCGGTCTCTTTAGAAAACCAAGAAACAACAAAATATGTCTCTCTCTTCCGCTAATGCTGAGTATTGATTCATGACTACCACTACTTGGGAACTCAAATGGCTAAAAGCTTTACTCATATCTCTTGGAGTTGATCATCCACATCCTATAAAACTCTACTATGATAGTCAAGCAGCTTTTCACATTGTTGCCAATCCAATTTTTTCATGAGAGCACAAAACACATGGAAGTTGATTATCATTTTATCCATAATGAAATTCTCAGAGGCAATATCACCACTAACTATATACCCACTCACAGTCAACTGACAGATATTAGGCAAGAAGCAATTTGAATATTTTCTTTGTAAGTTAGGCATTTGAAATCCTTATACTCCAACTTGAGGGGTGTTATATAGGAGACAAATATCTCTTAAATAACATAGGCAAAATATCCTACTGTGATATTCTGTCATATCTACAAATATCATGCTTAGTTGTAAACATGTAATTATTTGTAAATTAAGGCATACATTTAGATAGCTATATTTAGAAGCAGCGTGAAATCAATGTTTCTCCTTGTGTATATATGTACTGGTTTTCTGTGGAATAAGACTATCCCACCATTCCAAATCTCTTCTTGTTACATATTCAAGCAACCATAATCTGTTCCCAACGCCATGGCCTGCAGATTGGAATTCGAAGTGGTGGCCATGACTTTGAGGGTCTCTCCTACGTTTCTCAAGTTCCATTTGCCATCATTGTGATGGGGAAACAACAACAAAATAATAATATAGAGCACACTTAAACAGTTAATGCAACGGAAATAAATCCCCCTAACTTGCAAGAATCGATGAGGAGCAACAACAAATAAATAACAATAATGAATTACCATAATCACAAACAAAGACACCAAGATTTTAATGTAGAAAACCCCTCAAAGCAAGGGTAAAAACCACGGATCGTCCAGACCAAAGAAATAGTTCCACTATGATTAACAAATGGTACAAAGGAGTCTCAATCAAGTGCACAAAACAGTGCTAACACCCAGCCAAACAACAAAGCAGTAAAGCTTACAAATAGAGAACAAGGAAGATGAAAAACCCCAAATACACAGCTACTGTGTGAACTAAATATCTCCCTACTCAGATCTCGTATCAATGATCCAACCGTTCAGAATGAAGAACCAGAAGTTCTGAACCTGCTATCAAAATTTCAGCCCGAGCCAACGGTAAACGAATCTGCAGTAGTGGTTTTACAGTTGCAGCTCTGTAAAAACGAGAATGACTTTCTCTTTTCCCCTCTCTAAAAGTGCTGGTATTCTCTATGACTTCAGACATTCCCACTTCCCTCTTGCTTACCCATTCAGACCTTCTCCATTTAGTTAAGTGAGACATTAAGTGAGCTTATCAATTTGGGTCTTTTCTCCACATGGGAAGGGAGCCCATTACCCAACACATTGATCTCATAAACTTAGAGAAATCGAAGTGGACGTAGTAAACAGAACAACATGGGTTCAAGCATGGAAAACTATTGGTGAACTCTACATAGGGTTAGCTAGAAAAGCAAAACTCCTGGTTTCCCAACAGGTGTTTGTCCCACTGTGGGAGTTGGTAGGCATTTCAGTGCTGGTGGCTATGGATTCTTGATGCGTAGATATGGCCTTGTTACTGATAATATACTTGATGCTCACATAATCTATGTGAATGGTAAGCTTCTTGTTAGAGAAACAATGGGTGAGGATCTGTTTTGGGCCATCAGAGGAGGTGGGGGTGCCAGCTTTGGAGTCATCATAGCATGGAAGATAAAATTAGTTGATGTTCCATCAATTGTGATAGTATTTAGAGTTCCAAGAACATTGGAAGAAAATGTAACCAATCTTATTCATAAGTGGCAACTTATGGCAAATAAACTTGATGAGAATATAGCCATCAATGTTGTCCTACAGAGGGTGAATTCAAGTAAAGAAGGGGAGTTAACAATACAAGCCACATTGGCACATTCCAATCCTTGTTTCTTGGACGTGTAGATCAACTCATTCCCTTGATGCAAAAGAGCTTTCCAGAATTGGGTTTGATTAGAGAAGACTGTGCTGAGATGAGCTGGATAAAGTAATCTTGCATTTTTGGATTTCCTTGCTGAACGGAACTCAAACTGCTATGGGTTTATTCAAAGTAAAATCTGATTATGTGAGAAATCCCATTCCTGAAATTGGCTTAGAAGGGATATCAGATATGGCCTATGTTTGATGAAGATGAGGCTCAAGGTGCTGTTTTAGTACTATTTCCTTATGGAGCCACAATGGATAAGATTTTAGAATCTGAAATTCCATTTCCCCACAGATCTGAAAACTTATATGAAATTCAGTACTCGGTGAATTGGTTGCAAGAAGGGGATGAGGTTGCACAATGGCGCATTGGTTGCAAGAAGGGGATGAGGTTGCACAATGGCGCATTGGTTGGATTACAAGACTTTATACTTATATGGAACCCTTCGTTTTAAAATCTCCTAGAGTTGCATATGTTAATTATAGAGACCTTGACATTGGGGCTAAATAAAAAAGGCTACACAAGCTATGAGCAAGCTAGCATTTGGGGTGTTAACTATTTCAAGAACAACTTCAATAGATTGGTACATGTGAAGACTAAGGTTGTCCCTTTTAACTTCTTCAGGAACGCACAGAGCATACCTTCTCTCCTGTCTGGAGGAACACAAATAGGGATCCCAGGGCACAGTAAAGGTTTCTATAAAATTAGCTCTCTCTTATTTTAATTTTAAAAACTTTTTGTCTCACTTCAATGATGTGTGAAAATGAAGAGAAATTCTATTTGTACTCTAAGTTTTAACAATAGGTTTTTATACAATGTGAAAGATGAGAATAGAAAAGAATAGGGTGTGGAATGTAATGAGTGATATGATGGAGAGAGATAAAAAGAAAAAATGTATTTTATACTCTTATGAACTTTTGTATGGATTCGTTGGATATAATATGTAACATTACAGGTAAGTAAAAGAAAGATAGTAAGGAGAGAAAAGGTGAAAAATGTAACGTAGAAGAGAGAAATGAAGAGTACAGTACTAAAGTTAATCATATCCAAAAAAATATTCTTAATAATGACTTTAATATTTTACTACTAATATAAATGTCAATCATGATATCATCTTCATTGTTTGTTCAAAATATACTATTATTATTTATGTTATACAAAAGTTAATAGTATATATAAATAGGCTATTATGAACCAAAAGATTAAGCTATGGAGTGGAGGACACAAATGGATATATTTTTAATACGTTCCCTCACGCAAAGTCTATTAGCTTGAAGTATGGACATTGCATAGGCTCATCACCTACCTTGTGCTAAAATTAAAACTTCTTTTTATTGGAATAATGGCGACAACAAGCATCGAATTGTTGACCACTTGATCATAGAGGCTCTCATACTATATCATGAACCAACTATCCCAAAAATTTAAGTTGTTGAGTAGAGAACACATGACTGAATATATTTCTAACATACCATTGTTTTCGCCCATGCACAACCAACTATAACCCAACCCTAAAATAATCCTTCATGAATCACAAAAATAAACAAAAAAAGAAATAGACAAAGGCAAGCACAAGTAACTCCCCCCCCCCCCCTCCCCCAAACTCTAATACTTTATGTAAAAAATACATCCCTTATTATAAGGAAACACTATGAGTATGTTTGGCAAAAGTAGCTGATAAGCTAGCTGCTAGCTGATAAGCTCCGAGCTTATAAGTTTCGAGCTGATAAACTAGCTTATTGAATTAGAAGTGTTTGGTAAAATTAGCTGATAAGCTAGTTGGTAAATGTAAAATGACATAAAAGGGCATAACTATATACATTTTATTATATAAATTCTATTTGTGTTTTCTAGAAAAAAATATTATTATGTAATTATAATTTTATATTTTTTTTAAAAAATAAATTCTTATTAAACCTTTTAATGATAAAATATTTAATTAAAAATTGAAATAAATAATGAATTTGATAAAATAAATAGTATAATATAAAAATAATTTCTTAAAATAGTGAAAAAAAAATAATAATTCAATTAATTCGTAATTTTGCAAATTACTTATTATATAAATAATAATAAATAAAAAGAAATTGAAAGATTTTTGTCACTAAAATTGAAAATAGATCATACTAATAGATAAAAAAATTAAAAATAATAAAAAAAATGTATTAAAATATAGGTGGCTTCTAAGGTACAAGTGAACAATAGGTCATGTATTCGGTACTATATAATTTTGACTTGTAATAGATAGTAAGCAACCGGTTGGAGAGTAGAGTTTGATATTATCAAAATTACCCCGAAAGTCCAAATAATTATTTATGGATCATTGGACTGAAAATGACACATGAGACCTTGCTCCCAGCGTAGTACAGAGACATGCAGCCACGTTGACACATTTTCTGACAATTTTCCAAAATTGGTGCTACACCTGTACACCATACATACTTGAAAGCAATACCATGGCTTTCACCCACTTTACTACAAATTTTTCCAGCATTACAACCTAAACATTTGGAGTCATAGACCACTTGGTTTACCAGGCCAATTACCCATTTGAACATCATGAATACACTTTAAACAAACATATTTTTTTTACCCAAAAAAACATGATTTTTAATTTTATTCTAAAAATATATTTAATATTATAAAAAAACATGGAATTAAATCATCAGATCAATAAGTTAATTTTAAATCAATTAATTATAATTAAAGCTTAATTACACTTTTGGTCCCCCAAGTTTAGTGTTTGTTCGATTTTAGTCCCCTACTTTTTTTTCCTCGAATTTAGTCCCTTAATTTTTAATTTGTGACAAATGTAGTCATTTGTTAACTTTCCATCCAATTACTAGCAGATTAATCTGACGTGACAGTCAATGTGTGACCTGGATTATTTAATTAATAATATGGACCCATATTTTATAATTATTGATAATATTTTTTTAAAAAAAATATTTAACAAACAAAGTTAAATATTGTCAAAAAGGGGGAGAATTTGTTGCTGAACTTTGTTTGTTAATTTTTTTTTAATATTATCAATAATTATAAAATATGGGTCCACTTTATTAATTAAATAATTCAGGTCATACACTGACTGTCACATCAAATTTCTTTGCCAGTAATTAGGTGGAAAGTTAACGGATGACTACATTTGTCACAAATTAAAAATTAGGGGACTAAATTCGAGCAAAAAAAAGTAGGGGGACCAAAATCGCCCAAACACTAAACTTGGGGGACCAAAAGTGTAATTAAGCCTATAATTAATAATGCCATAATTTTTTAATTCTATTTCAAAAAAATTCTTAATATTATATAATTAAAATAGTAGCAAAACTATTCCTAATTAAAGCCAACATTAAAGTATTAACTCATGCTCCAATAGTACAAGAGGTTGGTGACCTTTAACGGACCCGACATTCCCACCCAAAGCTTGTATACTCATAAGGAAACTAACTTGAATTTTCTGGATTTTTTTTTAAAATTGAGAGCTATTTTCCATGATTTTTTTTATTTTCTCACAACTTAATTCACTATAATTTGATTTTAAATCAAAAAATCACAAACTTGATTTCTAAGCACCTTTCACATCCCCACACACTCCTACAAATCAGTTTTCAAGACCCATTCTCCTGGACATGCAAAAAGACCTTTTAAAATGACACATTCATGATCCTTCAACTGCACTCCCAAATCATATGTGTTACCTTCAATCGACGCGACATTTCTACCCATAGCAAAACCACTCGTAAGGAAGCTAACTTGAATTTTCTGGATTATTTTCACAATCAGTAACTATTTTTCATGAATTTTCTTTGTTTTCTCACCATTTAATTCACTTTAATTTCATTTTAAGTCCAAAAATCACCAAACCTAGGTTTAAAATGCCTCTCATGTCACCCTTACTGCATGCAAAATTTTAAATAAAAATTTCAAACCACAAGTATGCATGCATGAGGCCTCTCCCCAAAGTTAGCACATTGGTTTAGGATTCTTGTCTCACTCACAAATGTTCAAAAGGCCAAAAATCGCACTTTTGAATTTCGTCACGAAAACTCTCCACATGGTTTCTAATGGTTATGAGCCATCAAAAACCAAATTTCGTAATTTTTCACTAATGATTGCTATTTTTAATTATTTTTCCCATGTTTTTAGCTATTTAATTCACAATAATTACAAAACCCTTCAAAAAATCATGAAAATTCACCACGCGGGTCCTCTCACGTCACCCTTACTGCATGCAAAATTTTAAATAACAATTCAAACCATAAGTATGCATGCATGAGGCCTCTCCCCAAAGTTAGTACATTGGTTTAGGGTTCTTGTCTCACACTCACAGGTGTTCAAAAGGCCGAAAATCACACTATTGAATTTCGTCACGAAAACTCTCCACGTGGTTTCTAATGGTTAGGAGCCACAAAAACCAAATTTTATAATTTTTTACCATCATTTGCTATTTTTAATTATTTTCCTATGTTTTTAGCTATTTAATTCACAATAAATACCCTTTTTTTTTTCCAATACCTTCCATGTTTAAATGGTTTTTTAAATAGTAATATGTATAAAAAGTCCAGTAATTAGTTTCATCATACAAAAATCATGATATTTCACAATGTGTGGTGTTTTTTTGGCAATGAAAACCTATTTTTCGTTAATGTCCTTTTCTTTTTTACCATTTAGTTCACCATAAATACATTTTAAGTCCAAAAATCACCAAACTTGGCTTAAAAATACCCTTTTGTTCATGAAAATAATTTAGTTATGTATAGGTAGCATGTTGCTACATGAATTTATAAATATTATATTTAAATTAATTCTCATTTATAACTTCATTGTTTTTGCTTTTATAAAATTGGATAATAATCATTTTTAGAGTTTATGAATTTAATATTTAATAAATATTTTTTTTTAAATTTGATACATAAATTCTTGACTAATATAAGAAATATTTCAATACTTATTTAATTATATTATAACCACTTTTAGTATTATACATATTCTAAATTTATTTCCAGAATTTATAATTATGTTTTTTTTCATATATTCTTCCTTTTTTGGGGGGTCAGATTTCATACAGTCTTCCTAATCTTTTTTTTTTTTTTTGGACAAAATATATTCTTCCTAATTGAATTATTATTTTTCGGTAGATTCCTAATCGAAGTATCAAACTACCCCAAATGAATTACACTCAAACAATCGATTACTTCTTTCCCAGCAGTGCATTTTTTTTTATGAACATCCCATCCAAAGTAGGCCCGATAAACTTGCAGGCCTGATACATGTGCTGCCAGGATTGGTCCATTATCGCGAGTCAAAGGTCCACTAGCGTTGAGGCAATAACATAATTTGTCAGAATTCTATGTCACAATCAGGATTTTGAATATTTAATACATGTTCGTGGAACAAAACGGTAACAGGTCAACAATCTCCACCGTCTATTAAAATTTTATTGAATCGAACGGCAGCTACACTGTCTGGTACCGGTACCAGACCCATGGGTTAAAGTACCGTAGCCAACACCTAAAATATAAGAAATAGTGATGAAAGAAAATTAAATAAGCTATAAGCTACATGCTAGAAGTTAGGTGAAGTAGCTTGTAACTTATAAGTTAGAAGGTCTTAAAATAAGCTGTTTTGAGGTACCTTTCCAAACACTTTTGTGTTGGTCAAACTAACTTATAAGTTTGTCAAATAAACTAGTAGCTAGCTTATTGGCTTTGCCAAATACACTCTATATATATTCCCAAGACTTCACACCGCTAGCTACACCCCTCCCCCAACACACTTTGTATAAATTTCGACTAACCTATCTATTAAAAGAGCCGGTAAAAGCCCACAAAAACTCGAGTCTTTATTTTATAAGTCTGAATAACTCTCGCGCTTTTTAGTCTGACCCGCGCTATAGGTAAAAGCCCGCAACTCACAAAAAAACTCAAGCTACGCGCAAAAAATATAAGACTTGAGTCTTTATTTTAGAAATTCGAAGTACTCACAAAATTTTTAATCAGATATACAGAAACTCGCTACTTAAATCGATTCGGGCCGAGCAATCTAAATTGACAACTACACTTATATTTGGTTGAGTTTGGAAAACGTATGTTATCATCTTTAACCTAACCAAATATTCAAGAATATTTATTTATCAGAAAACCCTGCTTTTATAAGTATAATAAATTTAAAATTCTTTTAAGCTCAAACAACCTTAGTTAATCCGTTATATTCTCTTAAATACACCATTTGCATATAGCCTTACACCTCATGATAATTGCCATGCATGCTTGTGAGGGACGAAGCTAGAAAATGAAGGTAAGGATATCAATATTACAAATTTTTCTAGTTAATTAGCTCAAGTCAAATATTTTTTTTTATTTTAAATATGTAAATCAAATAAAAGTAGAGAATTAAGATAAACACTCATAATTTATATATTTATATATAGTATAAATAATTTAAAATTTTAATGAATTATTTTATTTATTCTTTTTTATTATTTATTTTTATTATTTCACTATTTATTTTAATTTTTAATAAAATATTTTCTCACTAAAATTTAATAAGATTTTAAATTTATAAAAAATATAAAGTTATAATTACCTAACATTATATATTTTACTAGAAAACAAAAAATAGAATTTATATTATAAAACTTATGTAAATATATTCTTTTATATGATTTTGTATTAATAAATTTTAATAAATATATTTTTTGTATAAAAATATTATAAAATTATAATTACCTAACATTATACATTTTGTATTAATAAATTTTAAGTTTTAGTTTTATTATGCAAATTTACTCAATATAATATATATATATATTATTATTATTATTAAAAAGGGAAAATTCAGGGGGCCATGGCCCTTTCGCCCTAGCCTCGGCCCTGATGCTTTGTAATTGTATACCTGTTTCCCCTACTATTCAACATATATATGATATGAAGTACTTCCTTAGTTAAAAGCATTACCAATCATAAGCCTAAATGACTAATTAATCAGTTATTAGATTAAAGTTGATAGCCTATGATTAAATTATGGAATAAAATCATATCAGCATACGTGTAAGTTGTAGAAATTAACATTGACAATCTAGATGCTTGGAAAAGTCCATCGTGACTCCCAAGTTTGGAGGTATATATATACATAACTTTTCCATTAAAGCTTGTTATAGAACGTTAGTCTTGAAATTTCCTAATAAGTATTGATGGTTGTCTCCATGCTCAAGTTACGTATGTTGACAATTAATTTGCTGGAATTTTCATTCTGACCTTTGACTTCAAACTAAATAATATACCCTATAGAGCAAAATGGGAATGAGAAAGACCACGAATCTTTCTATTTTTTTGTTCAAATTAATAATTAGGAATTTATGAAGATTTAAAACCGAATAAATGAACAAATACATCCTTATACATTTTCTTGAATTAAAATAGAGGAATGTTAAACAGAGTGCTACCAAAATTTCATGCATATTTGTTGAACTAATTTTTTCATTAGCTTACTCTTTAACTCAGTGTTAACAATATTGATTCTTAGCTACCGTAAAAATTAAACAACAACATTATTTTTAGCTACACTTTTAAAAATATGCTAAGGTTTTTCCCAAACGTAATATTCCCTTAATTTCATTTTTTTTTTGTCGTTTAATCGTGACATATGAATTAATAAATACAACTATACGAAGGATCTTCACTATAATAGCAAATAGTCAAGATTGGCATTGTAAGGCAACATGCACGGAGGGAAAGTTGGTCATCGTACCGTTATTACGTTGAAGTTGCTCTAATCTCTATCACTATTATATAAAATTGTAAAATAACTCTCAAGTGTTTATATACGTGTATGAATCGTCTCCCATGTGGCAGAATAAGTCATGCTTTGATAAATCTAATGTCCACACTTTTGGATAATAAATCAGAAAATTTCTAATTACACCTACCTAGCTACTATAAATTAGAGACTTCACCACTTCTCAGTCCTCAATTTCCATTATTTCACAATTCTATCAACAAAACAAAAATGAAGCCATATTTTGCTGTTGTTGCAATTGCTCTTTTACTTTCATTTACATCTTCTACAGCTGATAATCATGACAACTTCCTTCAATGTCTGTACAATCATTCCCCAAACACCTCTAAAGTTGTTTACACCCAAACCAACACCTCTTTCTCACCTATACTCAACTTTTCTATTCAAAACCTTAGATTCGCTACCAACTCAACTCCAAAACCCCTTGTCATTGTAACACCTCTTGAAGTATCAGAAATTCAAGCCACCATAATCTGTTCCCAACGCCATGGCATGCAGATTAGAACCCGAAGTGGTGGCCATGATTACGAGGGTCTCTCCTATGTTTCTGAAGTTCCATTTGTTATCATTGACCTCATAAACCTTAGAGAAATTGAAGTGGATGTGGAAAACAGAACTGCATGGGTTCAAGCAGGGGCAACTGTTGGTGAACTTTACTACATGATTAGCCAAAAAAGCAGAACACTTGGCTTCCCTGCAGGTGTGTGTCCCACTATGGGAGTTGGTGGACACTTGAGTGGTGGTGGCTATGGATTCTTGATGAGAAAATATGGTCTTGCTGCTGATAATATAATTGATGCCCACATAATTGATGTGAATGGTAAGCTTCTTGACAGAGAAGCAATGGGTGAGGATCTGTTTTGGGCTATTAGAGGAGGTGGAGGTGCCAGCTTTGGAGTCATCATATCATGGAAGATAAAATTAGTTGAAGTTCCATCCACTGTGACAGTATTTAGTGTTCCAAGAACATTGGAACAAAATGCAACCAATCTTATTCATAAGTGGCAGCTTGTGGCAAATAAACTTGATGAGGATCTAACCATTAGGATACAATTGGTAAGGGTAAATTCAAGTGAAAAAGGGGAGTTAACAATCCAAGCCACATTTGAATCCATGTTTCTTGGAGGTGTTGATAGGCTCATTCCCTTGATGCAAGAGAGCTTCCCAGAGCTGGGTTTAGTCAGAGAAGACTACACTGAGATGAGTTGGATAGAATCAATCCTTTATCTTGCTGGATTTACAAATGGTCAAAATCTTGAAGTTTTGTTAAACAGAACTCAAAGATCTGTGTTGTTTTTCAAAGCAAAATCTGATTATGTGAGAGATCCCATTCCTGATGATGGGTTAGAAGGGTTATGGCCAATGTTTTATGAAGATGAGGCTCAAGCTGCAGTGTTGATATTCAATCCTTATGGAGGAAGAATGGATGAGATTTCAGAGTCTGAAATTCCATTCCCACATAGATCTGGAAACATTTACAAAATTCAGCACTTAGTGTATTGGCAAGAGGAAGGGGATGAGGTAGCACAAAGGCACATCAACTGGATTAGAAGACTTTACAGTTATATGGAACCTTTTGTTTCAAAGTCTCCTAGAGCTGCATATGTCAATTATAGAGACCTTGACATTGGGGTCAATAACAATGGTTACACAAGCTACCAGCAAGCAAGTGTTTGGGGTGTTAAGTATTTCAAGAACAATTTCAACAGATTGGCAAAAGTGAAGACCAGGGTTGATCCTCTTAACTTCTTCAGAAATGAACAGAGTATACCTTCTCTTATGGTGAAGGGACGCAAATAAAATTCACTGGAGCAGCAGAGTTCCTAATAAAATAAGATGCATTCCTTGGAGCAGCAGAGTTCATAATAAAATAAGCTGCTTTAATTTGTTATTTTGTTTTTATTTGTATCTAAGGCAGCATTCATCATTCCCTAGTTATAATATGTGAAACTATTTTGCTGGCTTATGTTAATTTGTCACAGTTTTTCCCATTCATTAATTCCATAGTGAAAGGCCTTAATAATTTTCTGATGGTGCCATTCCTTAGTCAAAAACCCCATAACTTTTGCTGAATTAATCTTTGTAACTATACTCATGAATCATGATACGGTTTTCAAAGATTTTTTTTTTTTTAATCATGATAGGGCTTTCAAAGGTTTTCAAATATAACATTATCTTTTTTTTTAGCTTTTGGGCTTGGGCCTTTCTTTCTTAATCTATAACAATATATAAAGGGAATATCCTCTTTTTGGTTTCCACTTTTTCTTTACAATTATAGTCTTAATAATTTAGTTAAAAAAACACATAATAAAAAAAGACATAAATAACGGAGGAGGGCTGAGGATGAGAGAAGACAGAAGGGCATGCAGAGGGTTTACCGCTGTGGGGGATGGTCACGCTCTCGCCAGCAGTGCGGGTGGCGGTGTGGTCCTAGCGACGGTCATGGGTGGCTTCGATGGTGACTCTCTTTCTCTTCTCTTCCTCTCGCTCTTTCTCCCTCTACAAGCACCGAATTGCACAATCAACGATCTCTCCATTGTTTTTCATCTTAGTTTATGAGGTACCCTCTCCTCTTTTCTCTTTTCATTTTTGCTTTATTATTTTTACAAATTTCTTTGATGTGGTTTTTTGTTTCCTGTTTCATTGATCCCACACACCATGGCGATGCAATCTCTTTGAAAATTTCCCAACTAATTTTTCTTCTCTGTTTTATGGAACTAGCAATTTTCATGCTTTAATCCCACTGGATCAACAAGTTTCATTCTTTTTTCTGTCACGGTTTTCTTAGATCCAAAAACTTCTCACCAATTTGGTTTTTCTGAAACATAATAAAAATTACCTTTTCATCCTCTCGGTTACCATAACACCTATTGATCCACCTTCTCTTTGCAACAATCATCCTCGATTTGGATTTAGGGCTTTCCATTCTTCCTTTTTCTGATATAACGCCTTTTCCCCTTTTTATTTTTAATGATTATTTTTAATGCTTTGGAAAAGTTCATATTTAAATCTGTACAATTTAACTATTATTACTTAACTCTTCTATATTTAAATTTGTATAGTGATTTAATTGTTTGTTTTTTCCTTTTATCTTTTGCAGTTCAAAGGAGAGACCCAATCTTGGGTAAGTTTTGTGCTCCCATAAAGTTAATGTGATAAAATAAATTTTGAAGTGTAGTTGCTGAAAGAATTGAGAGTTCTCCTTTGATCTAATAGTTCCAAATCAAAACCATTTTTTACAGTAGTTATGCAATAGTGTTGTATAATATGATGATGCATTATATGACGCAATTGTACTTGGCTCCGTTTTTAGGGGTTGCTTTTGAATTTGTAGCATAAAATCAGTACTTTTTTGTGTATTATATATAGTTTAATTTGTCTTCTGTTATAGAGTGTTTCCCAAACATGGATTCAGGGAAGTGCAAACCTTCTTCTAGTAGTATGAGTGTTGCACCTTTGAGTGTTCCAAATTAGGTGGATGAAAGGGCTCAGCCCCTCAAGGACATGGGAGGTGTTGAGACTGATGTGAATATAGATCTCAGGGAAGTTTACTTTTTAATCATGAACTTTTTGTCTGCTGGGCCATGCCAGAGGACTTTAGTACACTTCAGGAATGGACTTTTAGAGCATCAACTTCTACCTAGAAGATATCATGCTTGGTTTTCATGAAGTGGTGAGTCCAGTGGGGGATGATGTTGGTGTCCTTTACCATTAAATTACAATGATTTATCCCATAGGTATTTTTGTTTTTATACATGCTTTTGTTTTGTTTTATACTAATTATTTACAAACTAGATTGAGATTAGATATTTGATGTTTTATTTCCATTTTGTTACAGTAAATAAGGTTAGGGTTTTAGGTCATTAGGTGTGGCTTTTAAAAATTTGATTTCATTTTTTGTTATGGCTAGCAATTTGGTGTTCAACTTCACTTCGAATGATGATAAGCATTTAGTATGTTTATAAACTATTTTTATTAAATTCCAACAAAAATATGTTTAAATCAACCTAAACTTATTTTTCCTTTCTATTTTTCTCATTGTGTAGGTTGTTTCATAGAGTTCCAATGTCTTTAATTTTAGCCACTTTCTCTTTCCATTTCAAAATATCTGTGATTTATGTTTATGGATGAGGATTGGAAAGGTTATTAAGTAGCCATAATTACAAAAAAAATGTAGTTTTATTTTACTACACTACCCTTCAACTTTCAGGGACAAACTTTTGTCGAGGGTTGATTTTTATTTTCACATGTTCTTGGATTGTGAAAGGCGCAACTTTGTAGTTCAAGTAATTATTTTATTTAGTTTGCATAAAATATCTCAGAGGGGACTGTGTTTGGCCCTGCAAAGAGGCTTCTGTAGCTTTTTGGCTTCATAGAATACAATTTTTACCATGTGATGTCATGATCACATGCTCCCTCTCACTTATCTGTATTCAAAGTGTGCTTACAAAAATACCATAGGGATGTATCCAAGTAGCAAGTGTGTGAAATCGAAAATAATCTAATATGACTCATGCGGCCTTTTAAGTCATGTAGTCAAATAAACAGTAGAATTTTCTAATATGTATATCCTTATTGCATGTTCCTCTTCTTTAGAATTTTTGTTTTAAATTGTGAAATGGAGAATTTTGGAATCCCATTTGTGTTTAGGTTTAGAAGAGCTTATGTTTAAGCTGTTTGTGTTTAAAATTTAGTGATGACTGCTATATATACCTGGTATTTCTGGGTTTTTTTTTTATTTCTATCTTAAATTGATTTGATGCTCTCTCTCTGTTTTTTTTGTATAAATTAGAGTTGTCGAACTCTTTCAAACCATGTCTCTTTCTAGTCTTTTCCATTGCTTTATCTGGTAGAGAGTTGGGGATTCATAAGAGTTTGGATGAGCTAAGGACTGATTTGGCAGATTATATTGTTGAGTTATCAAAGGCATCTGTGAAGAAGTAGGGAGTCTTTGTCATTGCTTTATCTGGTGGTTCTCTCATTGTCTTAATGGGGTATCTCTATCTTATCTTTTTGAAATATTGTTTCTATGCTTTTATGATCATTTGGTGTTGGGTTTAAACATTAAAACTTATCATTGCAAACAGAAAACTCTGTGAAGCTCCATATAACAAGACTATGGATTGGTCCAAGTTGTATATCTTCTATGCTTAGTTTTTAAGAAATCAATTATTTGGGGGTGATTTTTATGCATGAAAAAGAAGGGGAGCTAGTTATGGCCCATGATTGATTGTGAGGAGTATAAAGAGAATAGAGAAAGGAGAAGATGTCACTGTAGCATATATTGACCTCTTGCATCCTAAGGTATGCTTCAAATTAATATTATTATTATGCTTACAAGTTGGCCTATCAACCTACGTATTGTTGAGTGAAAAGCTTGGATGAACATTCCCATTGTTAATTCCAGAGATACCATGGAATCTTAATTATTCATTCTTAACCATTTACGATAATAGTGTTTTGTTTTTTTATCTTTACTACAAATGTATTTTTTTCTTGCTCATCTATTATTGGTTTACAAAAGTAAAAATGAGAGTTAGAAGGACAATAGTTTTGTTGTAGCTGGATTGATTTTAACTCGATGGATTATTGGATTGTTTTTTTCATGGAGTCTTGTAACATTGACTAGTGGTGTGCTCTTTTTGGGGTCTTACTCTTTTCTATTTCTCAACGCCCTTAGCTTTAAGGTTTGACTCCAAGGAAAATTGAGTTACCATTTATTTAATGTTATTATAAGGTATTTCGGCCCACGGTTTCAACCTATTAATTATTTTGGTTTTTGAAGTTGTTAATTATTCTTTTAGCCTCCTGGCTGCAAGATTATCCTAAATTTGGTCTATTTGTTGAACATTAGTCTTTTATAAAAGTATTTTATAAAGGTCGAGCTTTAGATGGACAGAAATCAGATTGGATAATGCACAAGTATCACTTTTAAACAGATGAAAATGGCACAATCTTGCAGCCAAGAGGCTAAAAGACTAAGGTTTTTGTCCATCTAAAGCTCGACCTTTATAAAATACCTTTATAAAAGACTAAGGTTCAACAAATAGATGAAAATTAGGACAATCTTGTAGCTAAGAGGCTAAAAGAACAATTAACAACTTTAAAAACCAAAATAATTAATAGGTTGAAGCCATGGGTTGAGATACCTTATAATAACATTAAATAAATGGTAAATCGATTTTCCTCGGAGTCAAACCTTAAAGCTAAGGGTGTTGAGAAATAGAAAAGAGTAAAACCCCAAAAAGAGCACACCAGTGGTTAATGTTGCATGACTCCATGAAAAAATCAATCAAATAATCCATCCAGTTAAAATTAATCTATAACTATAATAAGACTATTGTCCTTCTAACTCTCTTTTTTATTTTTGTAAACCAAGAATGGATGAGCAAGAAAATAATAAATTTTTAATAAATATAAAAAAACAAAAGACTATTCTTGCAAATGGTTAAGAATTAATAATTCAGATTCTGTGGTATCTCTGAAATTAACAATGGGAATGCTCATCCAAGCTTTTCACTCAACAATACATAGGTTGATAGGCTAACTTGTAAGCATGATAATAATAATAATAATAATAATAATAATAATAATAATAATAATAATAATAATTTGAAGCATACCTTAGGATGCAAGAGGTCAGTATATGCTACAATGACCTCTTCTCCCTTCTATATTCTCTTAATACTCCTTACAATCAATCTCGAACCATAGCTCAGCTCCCCATCTCTTTTCATGCATAAAAATCACCCCCAAATAATTTTTTTCTTGAAAAAAACTAAGCATAGAAGATATACCACTTGGACCAATCCACAGTCTTGTTATAAGGAGTTTCACAGGGTTTTCTGTTTGCAACCGTAAGTTTTACTGTTTAAACCCAACACCAAATCATAAAAACATAGAAACATTATCTCAAAAAGATAAGATATAGATACCCCATTAATCAAATGAGAGAATTACCAGATAAAGCAATGGCAAAGACTCCCTGCTCCTTCATAGATGCCTCCGATAATTCAGCAATATAGTCTGCCAAATCAGTCCTTAGCTCATCCAAACTCTCATGAATCCTCAACTCAATACTAGATAAATCAATGGCAAAGACCACTAGAGAGAGACATGGTTTGACAACTCTAATTAATATACAAAAAAAACACAGAGAGATCATCAAATCAATTTTAGATAGAAAAAAAATCATTGAAATACCAGGCATATATAGCAATCATCACTAAATTCTAAACACAAACAACTTAGACATAAGCTCTCCTAAACCTAAAACACAAATGGGATTCCAAAGTTCTCCACTTCACAATTTAAAACAAAAATTCTAAAGAAGATGAACATGCAATAAGGATAAAGATAATAGATAATTTTATTGTTTATTTGACTACATGACTTAAAAAGGCCACATAAGTCATATTAGATAATTTTGGATTTCACACACTTGTTACTTGTATACATCCCTATGGTATTTCTGTAAGCACAATTTGAATACAGATAAGTGAGAGGGAGAATGTGACCATGAAATCACATGGAAATAATTGCATGCTATAAAGCCAAAAAGGTACAAAATCCTCTTTGCAGAGCCAGAACAGTCCCCTTTAAGATATTTTATGCAGACTAAATAAAATAATTACTTGAACTACAAAGTTGTGCCTTTCACAATCCAAGAACATGTGAAAATAAAAATCAACCCTTGACAAAAGTTTGTCCCTGACAGTTGAAGGGTAGCATGGCCAAACAAAACTACATTTTCTTGTAATTATGGCAATTTAATAACTTTTTCAATCCTCATGCATAAACATAAATGACAAATATTTTGAAACGGAAGGAGAAAGTGGCTAAAATTAAAGACATTGGAACTCTATGAAACAACCTACATAATGAGAAAAATAGAAAGGAAAAATTAGTTCTGGTTGATTTAAACATATTTTTCCTGGCGTTTAACAAAAATAGTTTATAAACATACTAAATGCTTATCATCATTTGAAGTGAATTTGAACACCAAATTGCTAGCTCCAACAAAAAATGAAATAAAATTTTGAAAAGCCACACCTAATGACCTAAAACTCTAACCTTATTTACAGTAACGAAATGGCAATAAAACATCAAATATCTAATCTCAATCTAGTTCGTAAATAATTAGTATAAAAATAAAATAGAAGACATGTATAAAACAAAAATACATGTGGGCTAAATCATTGTAATTTAATGGTAAAGAGATGCCATCATCATCACCAACATCATCCCTACTGATTCACCACTTCATGAAAAGCAAGCATGATATCTTCTAGGTAGAAGCTGATTCTCTAAAAGTCCATTCCTGAAGTGTACTAAAGTCCTCTAGCATGGCCCATCAGACAAAAAGTGCATGATTAAAATGTAAACTTCCCTAAGGTCTATATCCACATCAATATCAACACCTCCCATGTCCTTGAGGGGTCGAGCCGTTTCATCCACCTGATTTGGAACACTCAAAGGTGCAACACTTGTACTACCAGAAGAAGGTTTGCACTTCTTTGAATCCATATTTGGGAAACATTCTACAACAAAAGACAAATTAAACTATAGTACTTAAAAAAAGTACTGGTTTTATGCTACAAATTCAAAAGCAACCCCTAAAAAACGGAGCCAAGTACAACTGCGTCATATAGTGCATCATCATATCATACAACACTATTGCATAACTATTATAAAAAAATGGTTTTGATATGGAATTATTTAGATCAAGGGAGAACTCTCTATTCTTTCAGCAACTACACTTCAAAATTTATTTTATCACATTAATTTTAAGAGAGCACATAACTTACCCAAGACTGAAGTTGTGGCTTCAATCACAAGAAGGGGGGTTGAATTGTGATTGAATAAAATTTCTGCAATTTCTTTGTACATTTTTTCTGCTCAAGGTTTTGCCTTGGCTTAGTACAAAGAAATAAACTCACAGAAGGTAATGGTTAGCTGATTTTAATTTCATAGAAGATGTATATTTAGTTATGTGCTATGGCAGTGATAAATAATAATAAAGAAAGAGTAAAGAAGATGGCACACAGAAATTTTATACCGGTTCACCTCTTCCAACCTGAGGCTATGTCCAGTCCCTACACCTGTAGGATTTTCTCACTCTATTAATCAAATTACAATCTTCTTAGGTAACCTTACCACTAGTATTCTTTACCTGCCTCTTCAGGCTAACAATAGCCTAACAAACTCAGATTTTCCACTGAATACTTACTGCAGAACCTTCTGCAGAAGATTCAGTCCCCAGAATACTGCAAGTACCTTCTGCAAATTCTGTAAACCAACTGAGATCACCAAATCTTAGTAAACCTCACTAAAAACTCTTTCCCTTGCTGCTCAGAAGAAGGATATGCACCTGCACACCTCTCTTGAAACTTTTACAATGAAAATGAGAAAGAATAAGAACATACAAGGCTCAAATCAATACAATCCTTGCACAGCAGAAGGAAAATGATGAACCAAGACTCTCTCCAAGGCTTTTCAGACTAGAAATCATAGGAATGAAGGAGAGAGAAAATTTCCAGAAGATAGGAGAAGTGAAACAACAGAAATATATGTATCTTCTGGAGTGAGGTGCCTTCCAAGTGTGGAGGAACTCTCCTTTTAAAGAAGGTTGGAGTGGAAATAGCCATTGGACACCCAGCTGGCTTCAAAGTCATGTCCCTTTCTAAGCTGCAGCATGTGCAGCTTTACAGCTGTCAAGTTTGACCAGCTCTTCCTTCTGCAGAGTATCTTCTGCAAGCTATTTTTGGGCTATTTCTCAAAGCTTTTCTTCTGCAGACATGATAAACTCTTCCAGTATAGTATTTTCACTTATTTTAGAGTCAGCTGGTCCACTGGAATTATGAGAAGATAAGAAGAAGAAGATTAATTTGAATTTTGCCTTATTTGCACCTTCTGCATCAATTCTTTCCTTCTGCAGGATATCTGGAATTGCATTCTTCTTGTAGATCTTTTTGAAATTCATCATTTGCTTGATTGAGAGTATTTTTAGGTCTGTTATGTAGCTGTAACCTTAGAAGATAGAGAATCCAATCTGTCCTTTGGTTCCTGACATGATTTGCTCCTTCTGCAGACTTAATGATCTAAGGTTTTTCTTTAGGACCGCCATCCATCTTCTGATAATCAATTTTATACCTCACGGAAAATGTTTTAAATATATCTTGATTCTTGACAGCGTGAGATGAGCTTTTCTCTTTCTTTTACAAAATGAATCTTCCTTCTAAAGGAATTTTATTATGATTTTCTTCTTCTAGAGGGATGTTCTTATCTCCTGGAGGATAGCAGTATCCTTCTCATGATTTCTCAGTATGCATTATATCTATTCTTCACAGATTTGTCATTCTTATCAAATCTGAGACTTATCTTATTAAATGAGTGGCATTCATTTCTTTCTTTTGCTGATCAATTGTACCTTCTGCAGATGCTTTCCTGTATCTTCTGAACATTCACTTGAACAAAATCATTAGTCCTTAAAGTTCAGAATTATTCCAAGTAAATCATGATTGGTTGTCATTATTAAAACACTTTTTAAGGGATTCTTGGACCTTACAATCTCCCCATTTTTTTATGATGACAACCTATCAAGTTTTACATTGTTATAATTCTGAAAAAATACTCCCCCTGAATGTATGCAGGTATCTTTGAGAGATATGATTGATTTAAACTTACTTTCCTGGCATTCAATTTACTGTTAATCATATGGCTGAGAATGTAAGTTTCAAAATGCATATTTTGGACTATGTAGTGCATAAGTCTTTAAGATATACATGTGATCAATCATAAACCAATTGATATATATTCTAATTAATCAGTCATAAATTACTCATAGCAGCAAGAGAAAGCACAATTCAATTGAGCATCAAAAGACAATTCCATTAATCACATTTAAACAAGACATGGATCATTCAGTAGTCATTCCAGAAACATGAGACATAATCAATGTCATACAAAAAGTAAGCCAAACTGAAATTGATTTCTCCTACCAGATTCCTAAGACATAACAATGTTAAACAACCTACTACTCCTACTACTTCTCCCCCTTTGTCATCTATCAAAAAGAAACTAATATGGCCCAGGAGAAGCAGAATCATCATCTTCTTCTACTTGGAGGGTGAAGAATGATCAGAAGATGATGAGGTAGTTGGTTGGAGGATATTCTGAGGAGGTTGGTATTGATTGAATGGCATCTGAGGTGCTTGAGGAGCAATTATAGGCAGAACAAAGGTATTAAACCAAAATTGGTGCTGTGTGAACCTCCCAATCATCTCATTCACTGAATTTTGGAGGATATTGACATTGGAAAACAGCTTCTTGATGTTTGCCTTTATTTTCCTCACTTGTCTCTCAAGTGCTTGGGAAGATGAGGGTATAGGTTGTGCAGTAGGGGCAACATCTTCTGGTTCAACATCCTCTTCCTTCTGCAGAAGATCAGAAGGCATATCTTCCTTTTCAGCACTTAGTTGCTGGAGAAATGTTTCCGTGGATGAGAGATGGGAAGAAACAACAGGAATATTGTCTTTGAGAGGAATAACAGTAGGAATGGAAGAATCCAGAATTGGGGAAGCAAGGAATTGATTTACCAGATCAGTTCCAAAGGTTCCTGCAGAAGGAGTGGATTGATTTTCTTCCTTCTGCATAGATTCCTTTGCAATCCCTTCTTTTGCAATAGCTACAACAACTGTGGGAGATTGATATTGAATGGGAGGTTCAGACTGAGTGTTTGCCAGCATGGCCAAGGTATTGACAGCTAACCCTTATGCAGAAGCTAGTGATGCTTCCCTTTCTTCTTCTGCAGAATCACCTTCTCTGGAAGCAGTGTTCAAAGGAGAAGCATCTTCTTCTTCTTCTTCTTCTTCAATATATGATGGTTCTTCGAAGGGAAATGGAGGAGAGAGACATTCTTGAACATCCTTCTTAACTTCTGAAGAAAATGTCTTCTGTACTTTGCTAGGCTCTCCTTCTCCAGAAGATGCAGTCAAACCTTTCCTTTTTCTGGAGAAGGTCTTTAGCTCTTCTTTCTTCTTCTTGGTTCTTGGAGCCTTTTCTTCTTCTGAAGTTCCTTCTGTTTCACTGCTACTACTAGAGAATAGCTCAGAAGGTGTGGGGTGTACCATCTTCATTTTCTTAATGTTCTTTCTATTAAAGAAGGTGCAACTGTCTTCACATTCCTCATCCTCAAGAGGCATATTATACAATCTGAAGATTTTGGTTAACAGCATGTCATATGGTAGGCTTGCATAAGCTCTCTGTGGATTGGCTGAGTAAATCATGCTTCTAAGAAGCAGATAGGATAGAGAAAGTGGTTTTCCAATCAACAAATGATACAGAACCAGTAAGTCTTGGTCTGTAACCTTCTCAAGGGTTCCAGCTCTAGGAAGAATGGAGTAACAGCACATTTTATGGAATAGTCAACAAATGGGGATTAGTTTACTTGAGACAATAGGTAGGCCAGGTTGGCTGAGGACTTTTCTGACTACTTCTTCTTTGGTTATGCTTGTAGAAGCATACCAAGTGTCTTCATATAGATGGTTTTCACAAGCAGAAAGATTAAGAACTTCCTCAATGATGCTTGGTGTGAGTATGATGGTTGATCCTTTGATGTCAGCAACAAGTGAGTTCCCGTCACTCTTATAGTTACTTGCAGCTGCATAGAAGGCTTTGATCAGCCTTGGATAAATAGGTTCCCTAAAGACAAGAAAGCCCCCCATCCTTGCTTTTGAAGAAAGTAATTAATATCCCATCCTCCTCTTCTTATCTCCTTTAACATGAAGACTCTGCCAGGAATGATACTTTTCCATTTCCACTTTTCAGAGAATGCCTTGAGCATCTCTGAATCTTCAAATAGATTAAGATCACTATCCTATGGATCCTCAGAAGGATCACTTTCCTCTCTGCTATCTCCTTCTGAAGCATTTTTCTTGTCTTTTGGACAAGCTTGAGTGGCAATGGGAGAAGCATGTTCAGGTGGAGAGTCAATCCCAATGGTATGGAAAGAGGCCTTATTCCTTTTAGACCTTCTAACTCTAACAACAGGGATAACAGTAGAAGGAACATTTGAGGAGGAGGGAGCTGAGACAGGTTTGGCTTTGGTGATGGCTGGGGAAGGTTCAGCTGGTGTTGATTTAACTGGTTCAGAAACCGTTTCTTCAACTGATAGTTCAGCAGGAGTTGATTCTTCAATGAGAGGTTCAATTGATAGTGGTTCAATACGTAGGGGTTCAGAATAGGGGACTGTCTCCATTCCAGTAGCTTCATATTCCTCTTGACTTTCTTCATCTGAGAGAGGAGATGAAGTGGAGACATTTTTGCAAGCTATTGAATTCATTCTCATTTTAGATTTTGGAACAGATAAACAGAGTACGTGAGGATAAGGATGCAGCTTGTTTTAGGAACGAAAAGAAGGTTTGGAGATGAAGAGGCTGATTTCCTTAGCTGACATATAGTTCTTCTAACTAGCCGTTTGATAGAAGAGAAAGAACATGATAGTAGGAGAAGGGGAGAGAGAGTAGTGCACATTTCTATATTTTGGTTGTTCCAAACGGTCAAAAATTTAATTTCCTAATTAGTGTAACCAACTTCCTTTTCGAATTAGAGGGACAAAAGAGCCCTTTTTCATCTATTGCACTTAGAGAGCTAGGCACCCTGCAGCTCATGTAATGTCACTTTCACAGTTGACCTAGGAGAGACAGTTTGAGAGGTTTTGACAGTGACCTTTCCTTGTATGACCTTTTAGGATTTTGGAAAGCTGTCATACTAGGTCAGAGATGATTCAGACTTTGGAGAAGAACACTCTTCTTCTTGAAACAGAAGGAAGAAGTTATGTAGATTTGTGCACAAGGAACAATTCCTACCTAATACTGTTCCTTTTGCAGAAGATATAAATATCTTCTATGTTCATGGTAGAATTAAAATTCAATCAAAGCAATCAATTTATTTAAAGGCATTCAATTTAATAATCTGCACATATTTAATTTCTTTCTAATAAACACAAACCTATCTTCTACAAGGGGTTTAGTGAAAATGTCAGCAACTTGAAGCTTGGTTTCTATGAATTTAAGTTCAATCTCATTTTTCTGAACATGTTCCTTAATGAAATGATGTTTTATATCAATGTGTTTAGACCTAGAATGTTGTATAGGATTCTTGGACAAGTTTATGACACTTGTATTGTCACAAAATATAGGGATTTTTTTGTATCTTAAGCAATAATCCTCCATTTGATGTTTTATCCATAACATTTGAGAGCAGCATCTTGCAGTAAATACATATTCTGCTTTTGCAGTAGATAAAGCTATGGTAGGTTGCTTCTTACAGGACTAAGAAACCAATGCTTCTCCAAGAAATTGACATCCACCACTTGTTCTCTTTCTATCTAGTCTATCTCCAGCATAATCAGCATCATAGTATCCTTCTTGTTGGTTATACCCTTGAGCCACTAACCTTGCTTTGTTTCTGATTACATTACCTTCTTCATCCATTTTTTTCTGGAAACCCATTTAGTGCCAATAATGGGGTGATCTTCTGGAGAAGGTACTAGTGTCCACACCTTGTTCTTCTCGAATTGATCCAGTTCTTCTTTCATTGCTTCTACCCAAGATTCATCTCCTAGGGCTTCATTTACATTCTTTGGTTCAATTTGAGACAAGAATGCCGAACTGTTCTCATTATTTCTGAGTTGTGATCTGGTTTTGACTCCTTCTTCAGTGCTTCCAATGATTTCTTCATGAGGATGATTGGTGATTAGCTTCCAGCTCTTAGGAAGACTCTATTTAGCTACACCAGTATCTTCTGCAGAACCTTATGCAGGAATTTCCTGTTCTACTGTATCTTCTGGTGAGCTTTGTCTGTCAGAAGATTGCTTCTGCAGCAGCTCACCTTCATCATCTGATTCTTTTCTATGTTTTTCTTGACAAGAGGGATTAGTATCATTGAAAACTACATGCATGCTTTCTTCTATGGTTTGATTCTTGATATTATAGATTCTATATGCTTTTGAAGTAGTAGAATATCCAAGAAAAATTCTTTTTTCATATTTTGCATCAAATTTTTCAAGATTTTCCTTGTTGTTCAAGATGAAACAATCACATCCAAATACATGAAAATATCCAATGTTGGGTTTTCTTCCCTTCCATATTTCATATGGAGTTTTATTTAGGATGCTTCTAATGGAAACCCTGTTAAGTATATAGCAAGCAGTTGATACAGCTTCAGCCCAAAAGTATTTTTGAATGCCACTATCACTTAACATGGTTCTAGCCATTTCTTGGAGGGTTCTATTTTTCCTTTTTACAACTCCATTTTGTTGTGGAGTTCTAGGACAAGAAAAGTTGTATGAAATTCCATTTTCATCAAAGAAGTTCTTAAAAGAGTGATTTTCAAATTCCCCTCCATGTTCACTTCTTACAGAAGCTATCAGTTGGCTACTTTCATTTTGTATCTTCTTGGAGAAGATCTTGAAGGCTTCAAAGGATTTATCCTTAGTCGTAAGAAATAAAACCCATGTGAATCTAGAGTAGTCATCTACAATAACAAGTACATATTTCTTTCCTCCTAGACTTGGTGTTTTAGTAGGTCCAAACAAATCTATATGCAACGATTCCAATATTCTTTTAGTAGTAATTACATTCTTAGGATGAAAACTTGATTGTGTATGTTTTCCTTTTACACATGCATCACACATTCTATCCTTTTCAAATTTGATTTTTGGTAAACCTCTAACTAGATCTAGCTTAGACAGTTTGGAAATGCTTTTCATGTTTAGATGACCTACTTTCCTATGCCATGTCCATTTGTCATTTTCAAAAGAAGCAAAACATGTATGATCAGATAGTTCTTCTAAGCATATGCTGTATAAGTTTTTGCTTCTAATACCAAAAAATATGACCTTCTTTGTAGATGCTTCTCTAATTTCACATATGTTGGTTGAAACATAACTTCATAGCCACTGTCACATAGCTGACTTATGCTAAGAAGATTATGTTTTAACCCTTTCACATAATACACATTATTAATTTGAGTAGAATTTTTCATACCTATCTTTCCAATACCTTTGATGTGAGCTTTGTTGTTGTCTCCAAAGGTAATTGTTCCACCTTCCATTCTATGAAGAAGTATGAATTTGCTCTTGTCTCCAGTCATATGTCTTGAGCAGCCACTGTTCAAGAACCGTAGCTCTTTCTTCTTGAGGGATTTTCCTTTTTCCTACATCAGAATAAAGTAATGATTTAGGTACCCAAATATTTTTGGGTCCTGAAGGGTTAGATACCTTTCTTTTAAAGCTCCCTTTTCTTTTGTAACAATTATGAGCAATGTGTCCAATTTTGTTACACCAAGAACATTTAGGAGGTTGCCTTTTAGCAGGAACAAAGACTGTTTTCTTAGTGCTTGATGCTCCAATTTCATGAAATCCTAATCCTCTTTTATCAGTGGTTTCTCTACCATTTCCTATTAGTTTATTTAAGTTATGTGTACTGCTAACAAATCTACTTAAGTCTGTTTGCAGTTCATTAATCTTCTTCTGCAGAAGATAGTTTTCCTTCTGCAGTGATGCGGATTTTGTATCTTCTGCAGGATTCTCTTTTATTATCCTAACCTGTTTAGACAATTTAAAGTGTGATTGTTGAAGACATTTATTGGTTTTAATTAGTTTATCATTATCTTCCTTCAATTTTTCATTTTCCTCTTTAGATTTAATGAGTTGTTCTTTAAGAAGTGCACATTTTTGTGCAAGTGTTTGAGAGTCAGATAGTAAGTTTTCAAATTCATCTTTTAATTCTCTATATGCAGTAGGAGTATATGTGATTACCTCACTTCCTTCATCATCACTTCCAGCCATGAGACATAGGTTTGTTGCTTCTTCTCCAGAATCTTCTTCTGAGGAGCTGTCTGAATCATCCCAAGTTGCCATCATAGCTTTCTTCTTCTGAAAGGTTTTTGAGTCTCTTTTCAGCTGTGGACATTCTGATTTAAAGTGTCCTGGCTTGTTGCATTCAAAGCAAATTATTTGTGCTTTGGAATTTTCAGCTTTCTGTCCATCCTTCTTGAAGTTTAAGCTTTTCCTTCCTCTTCCTTTTCTTCTTATCAGTCTCTGGATTTTTTTTTGAAATGAAGGCAAGTTCATCATCCTTCTCTGATGATGTCTCTTCTTCTTCAGAGTCATCTGCTTCTGTTGGAGTTAAAATGTTCCTTCTAGAAGTGCTAGCTTTTAGAGCAATAGACTTTCCCTTCCTTGGTAGTTCATCCATGAGCTTTTGCTCATGAACTTTTAGTGAACCAAGCAATTCATCTAGCTTTAAAACAGCAAGATCCTTAGCTTCTTGGATTGCTGTTACCTTAGGTCTCCATATTCTTGGAAGACTCCTAAGAATTTTTCTAACTTGCTTTTGGTTTGAGTAACTTTTTCCAAGAGACTTTAAGTCATTTATAATGACAGGGAATCTACTGAACATTTCATCAATAGATTCATGTTCAACCATGCTGAACATTTCATATTGATGAATCAATATGTTAATTTTTTATTCTTTTACTTGGTTTGTTCCCTCATGGGCTATTTGGAGTGTATCCCATATTTCTTTGGCTGTTGAACATCCAGCAACTTTATCATATTCTCGCCTGCTTAGTGTACAGAGAAGGAAGAATTTGGCTTTGGAGTTCAGAAGATACTTTTGCTTATCTTCTATGGTCCAGTCTTCTCTTGCTTTAGGTTGAGGAGCTTCTACTTGAACTTATGATTCTCCTTCTTTGGGCTGGGCAAGACTTCTTGTTCTTCTTACTACTGGAATGAAATTTCTTTTCTCTACAATATCCCAAAGATCAATGTCTTGGGATTCTAGAAACAATTTTATTCTATCCTTCCAATAGTAGTAATCCTTTCCATCAAATGCTGGTGGTCTATTTGTAGATGAACCTTCTAGTATGAACATTGCAGCTCCATGATTTGCCATTTCCCTTGATCTTTTCCTCTCTTACTGTTAAGTAAGTTCAACCCTAGAGGTAAACACTGATACCAATTGAAGTTGTGGTTTCAATCACAAGAAGGGGGGTTGAAATGTTATTGAATAAAATTTATGCAATTTCTTTGTACACTTTTCTGCTCAAGGTTTTGCCTTGGCTTAGTACAAAGAAATAAACTCACAGAAGGTAATGTTCAGCTGATTTTAATTTCACAGAAGATGTATATTTAGTTATGTGCTATGGCAGTGATAAATAATAGTAAAGAGAGAGTAAAGAAGATGACACACAGAAATTTTATATCGGTTCACCTCTTCCAACCTGAGGCTACGTCCAGCCCCTACACCTGTAGGATTTTCTCACTCTATTAATCAAATTACAATCTTCTTGGGTAACCTTACCACTAGTATTCTTTACCTGCCTCTTCAGGCTAACAATAACCTAACAAACTCAGATTTTCCACTGAATACTTACTGCAGAACCTTCTACAGAAGATTCAGTCCCCAAAATACTGCAAGTACCTTCTCTAGATTCTGTAAACCAACTGAGATCACCAAATCTCAGTAAACCTCACTGAAAACTCTTTTCGTTGCTGCTCAGAAGAAGGATAGGCACCCGCACACCTCTCTTGAGACTTTTACAATGAAAATGAGAAAGAATAAGAACATATAAGGCTCAAATCAATACAATCCTTGCACAACAGAAGCAAAATGATGAGCCAAGACTCTCTCCAAGGCTTTTCAGACCAGAAATCACATAAATGAAGGAGAGAGAAAAATTCCAGAAGATAGGAGAAGTGAAACAGCAGAAATATATGTATCTTCTGGAGTGAAGTGCCTTCCAAGTGTGGAGGAACTCTCCTTTTATAGAAGGCTGGAGTGGAAATAGCCGTTGGACACCTAGCTAGCTTCAAAGTCATGTCCCTTTCTAAACTACAGCATGTGCAACTTTACAACTGTCAAGTTTGACCAGCTCTTCCTTCTGTAGAGTATCTTCTGCAGACTGTTTTTGGGCTATATCTCAAATATTTTCTTCTGCAAACATGATAAACTCTTCCAGTATAGTATTTTCACTTATTTTAGAGTCAACTGGTCCACTGGAATTATGAGAAGATAAGAAGAAGATTAATTTGAATTTTGCCTTATTTGCACCTTATGCAGTAATTCTTTCATTCTGCAGGATATCTGGAATTGCATTCTTCTTGCAGATCTTTTTGAAATTCATCATTTGCTTGATTGAGAGTACTTTTAGGTCTGTTATGCAGCTATAACCTTAGAAGATAGAGAATCTAATATGTCCTTTGGTTCCTGACATGATTTGCTCCTTCTGCAGACTTAATGATCTAAGGTTTTTCTTTAGAACTGCCATCCATCTTCTGATAATCAATTTTATACCTCACATAAAATGTTTTAAATATATCTTGATGCTTGATGGCCTGAGATGAGCTTTTCTCTTTCTTTTACAAAATGAATCTTCCTTCTAAAGGAATTTTATTGTGATTTTCTTCTTCTAGAGGGTTGTTCTTATCTTCTGGAGGATAACAGTATCCTTCTCATGATTTCTCAGTATGCATTATATCTATTCTTCACAGATTTGTCATTCTTATCAAATCTAAGACTTATCTTATTAAATGAGTGGCATTCATTTCTTTCTTTTGCTGATCAATTGTACCTTTTGCAAATGCTTTCCTGTATCTTCTGAACATTCACTTGAACAAAATCATTAGTCCTTAAACTTCAGAATTATTCCAAGTAAATCTTGATTGGTTGTCATTATTAAAACACTTTTTAAGGGATTCTTGGACCTTACAAAGACCGGGTCTCTCCTTCGAGCTGCAAAAAAGGAAGACTGGAAAGCTCTGAAATTGAATCAAGGATGGTTATTGCAAAGAGAAGATGGATCAAGAGGTGTTAGGGTAACCGAGAGGATGAAAAGGTAATTTTTGTTATGCTTCATAAAACCAAATCGACCGGAAGTTTCTCAATCTAAGAAAACAGTGACAGGAAAAAGAATGAAACTTGTTGATCTAGTGGGATTAAAGCACAAAAATTGCTAGTTCCATAAAACAAAGAAGGAAAAATGGTTGGGTAATTCTCAAAGAGAACGCATCACCATGGTGTGTGGGATCAGTGAAATAGGAAACAAAAATCTACATCAAAGAAATTTGTAAAAATAAAATAAAGTAAAAAAGGAAAGAGAAAAGAGGAAAGCAAGATGAAAAAGAATGGAGAGATCAGTGAGTGTGTGATTTGATGCTTGTAGCGGGAGAAAGAGCGAGAGGGAGAGAATAGAAAGAGAGTCACCATCGAAGCCACCCATGACCGTGAAGGGAATCAAGCATGTGGTCAGGGTGCAACGGAAATAAATGGATTCCCTCCCTTGTTATAATCGTTTTGTGAAAACACGAATCAAGGCATAAGAGGTATTGAAACGAAAGGTCGTACCTTATTAGGATTACAAACGAGGCAAAGTAGCCGCGTATCTATTGGTATCCACGCCAACAGCCAAACTAGGATACCCTCCTCAGCTCTGCTAGTAGCCTTAGAAAGTAAGAAGCGATTGCTCATGTGTATCTGGGGTAATGCATCTCATGCTCTATTTATAGAGTGGTGGCTAGGGTTTTACCCCCTTCACTCACTTAACCCTCACACTTATGGGCCTGGCCCATTATGTAATAATTCTAATTAAATTAAATTAGAATTATTATCCTTTTCCTAGTGGTTTGTTGTATGCGTGTGACCCAATAGGTTTTTAATATCTGGTTATAATATTAAAATAAAACCCTTTTATATTTAATATCATAAATAGTGAGCGGTATCTAGCAACACATCACTATCCAAATATTGAGATTATCAATAACTTTGATAAATCCTATTTTATGATAATAATTTATATGATTTGTCCCTTTGTCCAAATATCTAATTGAACACAAGGGCAAGGATTGTGTCAACCTTGTATAGTTCAATTTATATTTTCTTGATCCCCAAGTAGACTGTACAGAAAATAAATATCTCATATTTATCCTCCTGAGCATGGCTATGCATTTTGCAGTCTCATTTTATCAAGAGGCCTACAGATATAACTCCTGTTACATAGGATGGACAAATCCCATCTAGGGCACTCACATTCCTCCATATAATTTATTATATGTCCAAAAACCAACTTTATGATTACCCTCTTACAGGTAACGTTTGATGATAATTAAAACAAATAATTCCTTATGTAGGAATTGTAGTGATTTCAGGTCGATGGACTTAATCTAACACTTATCAATTTAAGAAACGTTCATGAAACTTTTGTAACAATCCATGCAACGTTTTTAAGGTGGGTCTGTCCAGTACACCATTACTCTTAATGTGTAACTATGTGAGAACATGATATCTCATATCCATGATCTGTGAGATGTGATCATCAATGAACTCACATACTAGTCTAAATGCATCTTTTTCCTAAGATGATACTTGACTGGGGACTATTTAAGAATAGTTCTTCATATGATCTCACGATCAAGTCATCTACTTGATTTCTTATGAAGTTTAAGCTTACTATTCTAAGGACAATAATTATATTCTAAAAGAATTAATAAAATGAAGTGCCTTTCTAAAATAATAATATGATACAAGTGATGGATGTTCAAAAACATATAGGTCTCTAGTGCATATACTAACAATCTCCCACTTGCACTAGAGCCATTCAGACATAACTCTAATGCTTAATGATCTAGTGTGCCCTTCATGCTTCTGCTGCACAAGGGGTTTTGTTAATGGGTCTGCAACATTGTCATCTGTATGCACTTTGCATATCTTCACATCTCCCCTATCAATGATTTCTCGGATGAGATGGAAACGTCTAAGTATATGTTTGGATCATTGATGAGACCTGGGTTCCTTGGCTTGTGCAATAGCCCCATTGTTATCACAATAAAGACTTATAGGATCCACAATGGTAGGAACTACTCCAAGTTCAATATTGAACTTCCTGTTCCAAACGGCCTCTTTCGCAGCATTTGAGGCTGCAATATACTCAGCTTCTGTGGTAGAATCAGCGACTGTTTCCTGCTTTGAACGCTTCCAGCTCACAGCGCCACCATTCAAACAAAACACATAACCTGACTGTGATCTTGACTCATCTTTGTTGGTTTGGAAGCTAGCATCGGTGTAACCCTTTACAACTAGCTCCTCCTCACCTCCATATATCAAGAATGAATCCTTAGTTCTTCTTAAGTACTTAAGGATGTTCTTGACAGCTGTCCAGTGACCTTCACCGGGATCAGACTGGTATCTTCTATTCATGCTCAAAGCATATGATATGTCTGGTCGAGTACATAACATGGCATACATGATAGATCCTATAGCAGATGCATAAGGAATCTAACTCATGCGATCTCTCTCTTCTTTACTGGAAGGAGATTGAGCCTTAGATAGGCTTATACCATGTGACATAGGCAAAAATCCCTTCTTAGAATCTTGCATGTTAAATCGTTTTAACACTTTGTCTATGTATGTACTTTGACTTAAGCCAAGCAATCTTCGAGATCTATCTCTATAGATCCTAATACCAAACACATAGGTTACTTCACCCAAATCTTTCATAGAAAAACAATTTCCTAACCAAGTCTTTACAGACTGAAGTGTATGAATGTCATTTCCTATGAGGAGTATGTCATCTACATACAAAACCAGAAAACCACTATGTTGTCACTAACCATTTTGTAGAAACAAGGTTCATCTTCATTTTTAATGAAACCAAACTGCTTAACAGCTTCATCAAAATGAAGATTCCAGCTTCTAGATGCTTGCTTTAATCCATAAATGGATCGTTGCAACTTACATACCTTTCCAGCATTTTCAAATATAACAAAACCTTCAGGTTGTCTCATATACACATCTTCAAGAAGACTTCCATTTAGGAAGGATGTCTTTACATCCATTTGCCAGATTTCATAATCATGGTAAGCTGCAATAGCAAGCAAGATCCGAACAGATTTAAGCATGGCAACTGGGGAAAAGGTTTCATCATAGTCTACACCATGAATTTGCTTGAAACCCTTAGCCACCAACCGTGCTTTAAAGGTACTTACATTACCATCCATGTCAGTTTTCCTTTTGAAAATCCACTTGCACCCTATGGGTTTTATTCCTTCGGGTGGCTCAATCAAGGTCCATACCTTGTTAGTGTACATGGAATCCATTTCAGATCTCATGGCATCAAGCCATTTCTCAGATTCTGGACTCAAAAGAGCTTCTTGTTTAGTCACTGGTTCATCTTGATCCATTAGCAATACATCCCCTTCCTGAGAACAAGGAAACCATATCTCTTAGGTTGGTGACGTATCCAATCTGACCTACGCAAGTCTTACGCTACTTGAGCAGGTGGCTCCACAACACTTTGTGGCATCTGCTCTTGTTCCATTATTGGCTTATTTCCACTCTGTGGTACTTGAATTTCTTCAATTTCTACTTTCCTCCCACTTAATTTCTTAGAGATAAATTCCTTCTCTAAGAATACAGCAGTCCTAGCGACAAACATTTTGCCTTCGCTAGGATTATAGAAATAGTAACCCTTAGTTTCTTTTGGGTATCCCACAAATAAGCATTTATCTGATTTGGGTCCTAGCTTATCTGAAACTTGGCGTTTCACATAAGCTTCACAACCCCAAATCTTCATAAAAGACATACTAGGTCGTCTCCCAGTCCATATCTCATATGGTGTCTTTATGACAACCTTAGATGGAACACGGTTTAGTGTGAAGGCTGCTGTTAACAAAGCATGACCCCAAAAGGAGTCGGGGAGATCAGAATGACTAATCATGGATCGAACCATATCAAATAGGGTTCGATTTCTCCTTTCTGAAACACCATTCCATTGAGGTGTTCCAGGAGGAGTGAGTTGGGATATTATCCCACACTCTTTTAGATAGTCATCAAATTGTTGGCTCAAGTATTCTCCACCTCGATCTGATCGAAGTATTTTAATAGTCTTGCCAAGTTGGTTTTGTATTTCATTCTTAAATTCCTTGAACTTTTCAAAGGATTCAGATTTGTGTTTCATTAGATACACAAATCCATATCTACTGAAATCATCAGTAAAAGTGATGAAGTATTGAAAACCTCCTCTAGCCATTGTGCCCATGGGCCCACATACATCACTATGTATGAGACCAAGAAGATCATCGACCCTTTCACCTCTTCTGGTGAATGGGGTTTTGGTCATCTTCCCCAATAAACAAGATTCACATGTCTCAATTGATTCAAAATCAAATGATTCCAAATAGCCATCTTGGTGGAGTTTGGATATGCGTTTCTCATTTATATGGCCTAGGCGACAATGCCAAAGGTAAGTTGGGTTCAAATCATTTGGTTTGACCCTTTTTGCATTTATGTTATAGATAGGAACTTCGAAGTCGAGAACATATAATCCATTGTTTAATTTTTCACATCCATAAAACATATCATTTAAATAAATCAAACAACTATTGTTCTTTATTATAAATGAAAAACCATTCTTGACTAAACAAGAAATAAAAATAATATTCCTACTAATGGTTGGCACAAAATAACAATTATCCAATTCAATAACTAGCCCAGTTGGCAAAGTTAAATAATAAGTTCCTACGGCTAAAGCAACAACTCTTTCTCCATTTCCGACTCGTAAGTCAATTTCGCCTTTAGCCAGTCGTCTACTCCTTTTTAGATCCTACACATTCATGCAAATGTGAGATCCACATCCAGTATCTAATACCCATGATGTAGAAGCAGATAAATTCACTTCTATAACATAAATACCTGAGGTGGAAGTCTCACTTCCCTTCTTTTTTATCTCCTCCAGGTACTTTGCACAGTTTCTCTTCCAATGTCTTGATTGGCCACAATGGAAACATTTTTCTTCCTTAGCTATCCTGCCAGTAGGCTTCAAAGCAGAGGTACTAGGCTTGTCTTTGCCCTTGCCCTTTGATTTGAAATAGGGCTTTTTGAACTTCTTATTGCCCTTGCCTTTTGCAGGTTGGACCATCAATATGGCCTTCCCTTTACCTTTATTAATGTTTTGCTCAGCTGTTCTCAACATGCTTAGCAATTCTGGCAGTGGTTTGCCAAATTCATTCATGTTGTAGTTCATGACGAATTGACCATAGCTGTCTGGCAACGATTTCAAGACAAGATCAGTGGCCAACTCTTGGCCTAATGGGAATCCAAACCTTTCTAGGTTCTCAATGTATCCAATCATCTTGAGTACATGAGCACCAACAGGATTTCCCCCTACCAGTCTACATTGATAAAGTGCCTTTGAGACTTCAAATCGTTCATGCCTAGCTTGGACTTGATAAAGTCTCTTTAAATGTACGATCATATCGTACGCCTCCATGTTCTCATGCTGTTTTTGGAGTTCAGCATTCATGGTAGCAAGCATAAGGCATCCTACATCGAGAGCATCATCCAGATGCTTCTTAAAAGAATCTTTGTTAGCTTTCGAAGCAGTTGCAGCGGGTGTTTCAGGAATGGCCTTTTCCAGGACATACAACTTCTTTTCATGCCTAAGTACAATCCTTAGGTTTCTGTACCAGTCTAGAAAGTTAGTTCCAGACAGTTTGTCCTTCTCAAGGACAGATCTCAGTGACAGGTTACTTGTTGTGTTTGTTGCCATGGTTATCTATTAACAGAAAATTATGCAAATAAGTATCATATAACAAACATATTCAACAAGGTCTTTAATCAAATATGCCTCCCACTATTTTGATTCAAAATAAGTACCCTCTATATAAAATCAGAAAATCCCATCACTAGATTTTCTAGTAGGCCAAGATCCATATTTCACCTAATTTTAAGTCAGCTTTGGTTGATCGCTTAGAAAAGGCTATTTAGGTAGGAACACGCTTTCCAATTGAATCTCATACAACTCTTGGATATATACAGTTAGGTGAAGAACTCTTATTCTAATTCATCTTATGAATTAATGTCTAACTTAGTGCCTCTAGGTTCTTCAATCCCATTGAATATACCTAGTTAAGTAAAAAACCCAATGAATAACAGTCGGATATTACTTTTTATCCTATCGCGTTTTACTAAAATAGATAAAGGTACCCTGCTTTGACAGACCCACACTTCATCGCCTCTAGTCTTAACGAGTGTTATTCATTGGAAGGCAAAACAGACTTAATATTCTCTTTGAGGGATTTAATCATTTTAATATTATTCGTTGTTAAACCATTTAACATACAAGCGTGCATCTCATACAAATACATGATATGGTTATGGCCTCCTAAAATTCCAATACAAAATTACATCACATATAATCTTGAACTCTCCATCCACATGTCTCCACATGCTCCTTTGACTCCATGCTCTTCCCGGTTACATTACATAACAAGAAGAAACCTCATTTTAACATACGAGGGGATAGAGATGAGAAGAGAATTACAAGAGGAATGTTTAGAGGTAAGGCACGACACGCAGGTCGTATTTAAATTAAAACAACTAAGTCCATAACCAACCATCATGCAAATTCAACATCCATTGATTATAAAACAAGTGATATAATAAGATGTATATATATATATATTAAGCGAGGTTTGATTATGCGCATACGAAAAAACACACTACGCAGTGTAGCAGGGGGGTCCCGCTGACCGGGGGTCAAGGGGAGGCCGCCCCTTGCAGCGCAGATCTACGCTGCAGCGCAGGTTGCAACCCAGATATTAGCGCTACATTTTTTTTAATTCTGAAATATGCGTTTTACCTGCGCTTCACTTCCGCTTCACATGCGCTTAACTTGCGCTCAGCGTGAGTGAAGCGCAATTTCGAAAAACAAAATCCCGTATACTGCGCTTCACCTGCGCCCAACGCCGATGAAGCGCACATAACAGCGTTCGTTTTGCAGACGTGTTTTTCAGCAGAAAAACATATTCAAAACGATTTAAAAGCCCAAAACATGTTTATCGCAAACCAATGCTCTGATACCGATTGAAGGGAATCAAGCATGTGGTTAGGGTGCAGCGGAAATAAATGGATTCCCTCCCTTGTTATAATCATTTTGCGAAAACACAAATCAAGGCATAAGAGGTATTGAAACGAAAGGTCGTACCTTATTAGGATTACAAACGAGGCAAAGTAGCCGCGTCTCTATTGGTATCCACGCCAACAGCCAAACTAGGATACCCTCCTCAGCTCTGCTAGTAGCCTTAGAAAGTAAGAAGCGATTGCTCATGTGTATCTGGGGTAATGCATCTCATGCTCTATTTATAGAGTGGTGGCTAGGGTTTTACCCCCTTCACTCACTTAACCCTCACACTTATGGGCCTGGCCCATTATGTAATAATTCTAATTAAATTAAATTAGAATTATTATCCTTTTCCTAGTGGTTTGTTGTATGCGTGTGACCCAATAGGTTTTTAATATCTGGTTATAATATTAAAATAAAACCCTTTTATATTTAATATCATAAATAGTGAGCGGTATCTAGCAACACATCACTATCCAAATATTGAGATTATCAATAACTTTGATAAATCCTATTTTATGATAATAATTTATATGATCTGTCCCTTTGTCCAAATATCTAATTGAACACAAGGGCATGAATTGTGTCAACCTTGTATAGTTCAATTTATATTTTCTTGATCCCCAAGTAGATTGTACAGAAAATAAATATCTCATATTTATCCTCCTGAGCATGGCCATGCATTTTGCAGTCTCACTTTATCAAGAGGTCTACAGATATAACTCTTGTTACATAGGAGGGACACATCTCATCTAGGGCACTCACATTCCTCCACATAATTTATTATATGTCCAAAAACCAACTTTATGATTACCCTGTTACAGGTAACGTTTGATGATAATTAAAACATATAATTCCTTATGTAGGAATCGTAGTGATTTCAGGTCGGAGGATTTCATATAACACTTATCAATTTAAGAAACGTTAATGACACTTATGTAACAATCCATGCAACGTTCTTAAGGTGGGTCTGTCCAGTACACCATTACTCTTAATGTGTACCTATGTGAGCACATGATATCTCATATCCATGATCTATGAGATGTGATCATCAATGAACTCACATACTAGTCTAAATGCATCTTTGTCCTAAGATGATACTTGACTAGAGACTATTTAAGAATAGTTCTTCATAAGATCTCACGATCAAGTCATCTACTTGATTTCTTATGAAGTTTAAGCTTACTATTCTAAGGACAATAATTATATTCTAAAAGAATTAATAAAATGAAATGCCTTTATAAAATAGTAATATGATACAAGTGATGGATGTTCAAAAACATATAGGTCTCTAGTGCATACACTAACAGACCGTTGTCGGGATTGCACTGCCACGCGCGCCGCTGGCAAGAGCACGACCATCCCCCACAGTGATAAGTGCCAAATATTAGTAAATTTCCATATGAAGTTATGACACTCATGGTTTTAATTGTATTCAATTGATATTAATTTTCTCCCAATATAAGAACTGTGAATCCAAGTAGGTGTTTTACGAGTCCTAACTTAATTCAAGTCATTTGATCCCATTTTGTGCTTGAATTTCAGGAAATCAAGAAATGAAGAAGGAAGGATACTTAGAAGAATCAAAGACGAGTCAAGAAAAGAAAAGAAGGAAAATAGCCTTTGCCTTATTCTCGCTTAAGCGAGCTAATCTCGCTTAAGCGAGAATTGTCCAGAGAGGGTGTATTTTGATTGTTATTCTCGCTCAAGAGAGATGATTTCGCTTCAGCGAGACTACCTTTCTTCACCATGAAGTATTCTACTCGCTTGAGCGAAAATTTTCACTTAAGCGAGAATCCACTTATCCAGTGACAAAACAGAGTTCGTAAAGAGAGTTCATCAATTCGTTAACTTCCACCTTCCTTTTTTGGAAACTCTCTGAAGCGGACGAGAAGAACGGAAGGCTGTGGAAGCGGATTTCTTTACTTCTTTTCCAAATCTTTGATTGTAATGGCTACCATGTGTAGCTAAACTCTTCTCTTGGGATTAAATGTAGTAGCTTCGAACTCGGATGTATTCTGGTGATATTTATATAGTAATCTCGTTTCTATGCAATATTGGCATTTCCGTTCTGTTCTTTATGCTTGATTCTATCTGATCAATAGATTCTTGATTTCGATTTTTATATCTAATTGGTAAGTATTTCTGAATATCAGATTTGAACGAAAATACTTGGTATATTGTAATACTAGGAATAGATTTCAATATATCGATTGTTATAACACTTGAACGTAATGCTGGATAATCTGTTGAATATATAAGGAATCTATATTCAGGAGATTAATCTTATGAATTTTATATCTGAGGAATCGGTATAGATGAATTTTGTGTGTTGCATCGATATTGCTAGATTCGAATATTATGTATTTATATTCATCCAGAATACAGACGAGCGAGATAGATGAAATTCAATCCCAGCTTCTCTTATTGAAATTTCCCTTAACTTTTCTATTGCTCTTGTATTACTTTTATGCAAATTTAGTTTAGTTTTATAAAAATCAATCATGAATCAATTTATTACCCTTGTATATACACTTAGTGAGCTAAACTATAAATTTTAATTGAATCCGTTCCTCGTGGGTTTGACACTTGTACTTTTAAATCATTATACTACAGTTGATAATTGGTACGCTTGCCAAAGGATCAACACACAACGGTAGAGCCTCCGCATGTCCCTCTGTCTTCTCCCATGTTCATCGCTCCTCCGTTCACAGCCACCCCCTTCGTCACCATCCCGCGCCCCAGGAGCAGACCTCCTCAAATCCTGAGAATAGTTTCATTAAGATGCATCGAACACGGAGAGAAAAGTCAAAGGAAAACAACAATTAATTTGAGAGGAAAATAGCAGTTAATGGGGAAGAGGGTGAGAGAGATGAAGTGGGTCATCATGATGGGCAGAGATGGAGAGAAATCAGGTAATGAAGCAGTTATTTCCATTATTGTGTATTTTTTTGGGTGTTTTTTTTTTACTTTTGTTACCTTCGTTCTTTTTTATTGTGTTTTTTTAACTAAATTATTAGGGGAATAATTATAAGGAAAAAGTGGAAACAAAAAAGAAGGTATTCCCTTTATATATTATAGATTAGTTATGTTTTCATTTAAATGTATATAAACAAAATTTAGAATTTTCCCAAAAAAAAAAAGAATGCGGATAAATAGGCACGACTGTGCCTGTCTTTCCGCTAGTTCTTAGTAATGAGAATCAGTTGACGAGAAAGATAACATTATCTAACTAATGACTAATAACAATTTGGGGACTTAGTGACAGTTATGGGAACATTTTGAGCTCAAATCAGCTTTGGGGAATTGCTTTTTGCACCCTTTTTTTCTTTTCACATCTATCCTTTTTCTACACTTTATTTCCCAAATTACCCCTTATTTTTTCTGTGTACTTGTGGCTTTCGGAAGCAGACCCCTTTTTCTACACTTTTTTTTCCCAAAATAGACCCTTATAAAATGGAAACAAGAAATAAAATAAAAACCGAATAGGCCCTATATTAATGGAACCCACAATGGTAATATCCAATGGAAAAATATAGTTTGACACCTCTTTGATGTGTTATATATCTTGTTAGATAGGAGAGAGATAAAAAGATAAAATAGAGATATGAAAGATATAATGGATAATGTGATATGAGAGGGGGGGGGGGAGATGAAGAGAAAATAAATGTGTAAAAGTAGGTGTAACAAATTAGGTGTGAAAATATGATGATTCATTCCAATTTTCTAATGGATAAAGTTGTTATAAACCTCTATTAGGTGAATATACTCCATTTGGAATGAAAGAGATAAAAATAGAAAGAAAAATGAGACATGTGTTGCGAAATATAGAGAGAAATGAAAAAAAAAAGTGAAAAGCAAAGTTAAAAAAGTAAATCTAAAAAAATTATTATTATTAGGAGGAAAGTGGCACTATGTGTCTCTCTATATATTTTAAATAAAAACAAAAAAAAGAAAAGAAAAGAAAAGAAAAGTAATTTTGGATAGTTATTTTATAGAAGTAGTAATTAAAAATTTAAAATTTAATATAAGGTTAAAATTGTCCAATGAAATGTGAAAATCAAAAAGCTCATGTAAGTATGATATAACAATGACTCATTTAATTTTTTGTATGCAATTAAGGGTGTGTTTGTGAGTTTAGAGAGGAGAGAAATGAAGGATTGGATGGAGAATGGAGGGGGAGAAGAGGAGGAAAAGACTTTATAAAATACTCAAACTCACAAACATAAAGGGGGAAGGACTTCCAATAAACCATTCCCTTTCCTCCCTTCCCCTCTCTTCCCCTCCAAATTTTAACTCACAAACACACCCTAAGTGAATCTCATTGGCAGCCAAAATATATTTTACAGAAAACTCCATAATGCGATTTCAGCCTGTGTCAAATGTTAGGTTTTTGGTTGAAAATCTAAAGTAGTATATGCGAGTAGAAAACTTGTTTAACAATGCACAAGTTAAAATACTAAAATTCATCAAATTTATTAATATTTTATTGCACGGTAGAAATTTAAAATTAGAAACTGGTAGCCCATAGCCGTTAAAATAATGACAAAATCTTGCAACTTGGTTCAAAAATTGTAGAAAGTTGTAGCAAAAACTAGGGAAGATTATAAGGAAGATGAGTAAAGTCGAATTATTATTAGTAAAATATCATTTAAATTTTATTTTTATTTTAAAAATTTAATATTAATAAATTTAAAATTTGATAAAGACAAAAAATAATTTAGGTGTAATTCATTTAAAAATAAGATTAATTATTTTATGTCAAATTTTTATACTTACATTACTTCGTAATTTTTCTATTAAATACTAAAATAATCAATTCACTAGTTAAATAATGTGATATTATTTTCATAATTTTGTATATTAACTTATATATAATTAAGATATTCATAAAAATCATAACTATATTATTTAATAGTGAATATTTACTTATATTTTAAATAATATTATATGTAAAAATAAAATAGTGTAATAAAGTATTAATTTATTTTTTATTTTTATAAAATTTTATAAATTTAATGTACTTCATAAGAATTTTTAATTCAATAATTAAATTGGTTAATTATAAAATGCTATTAAGTAGTATAAATATAAAAATTTTATAGGTGTCAGTGTGTCATTGTCAATTGATTATTCCAGTTATATAATTTAAAAATTTTCACATACTTATGAAAGTGGAAAGATATTTATTTATTCATTACAATCAACACCTCTCAAGCCTAAGGGTGTTAAAGACCCGATCCGTCCTTTAACCTGTCCCAACCCGTCCTACTTGGGCGAAGTCTGTTTCTGTCCTACAAGAAAAAATAGAACCAAATCAGGTCTCATTTTTTGACCCGGCATCGGGTTGATGACGGGTTCGGTTTCACCTCCGGGTTACCCGGTCCGTCCTTTATATACAAAAATAATATTTATTACTTATGATTTTCTATTATGTAAAGTGCTTACCTTATTTTTTCATTTTAGATAGGTTTTTTTGAGTCTAAGTTCCTTTATTTACTTTTAAAAATACATTATATACATAAAATTATATAGTGATATAATGTTATTCTTGGTTTAGTAATGTCTTAAACTTTAAAAAAGTAAAAATATTGCATACATTAAGAGATATTCTATTTTATGCAATATATTTATTAATTGTATGAACTATTTTCTTTTGAACATTGTTATATGATCAATTCATGATTATATATCGGGTTAACCCGGTCCTGTCCTACTCAGACCCGCACATTATCGGGTCTCTTCAGGTCTACAGACAGATTCGAGTTCATAGAATTGACCCGATAAAAAATTAAGGCCGGATTAGAGACAGATAAAATCAGTCTCAACTCGTCCATGAACATCTCTACAAAGACCATTCTTCCTCTGAGTCGCACAGTACAGATATACACAATACTCAATACTCAATACTCATAAAAGTCTTGTTTGACTTTGAAATTGGCGTTGTTCAGAAATCAGAATTGACAATATTTTATCAGCAGAGAATGTAGAAATCACTGTTACAATCTATCAATATATTCATACATCAAGAATTGTAACAGCTGACGTATGCCACCAATTCATTGAAGAGAAGAGAAACTTCTTTGCGTTGACGCACTATACCCACATAAGTGGATGCATTAGGGAAGGAAAGTGAATAATGACAGGAGAGAAAATATCAAAAGTAAAGGGCCAAAATTGAGGTTACGTAATGATTTTCTTTTCTTTTGATATGCATGTTTAAAATCTTTCATTAAGAGAAATTCTAAAGTTTAATCAAATTAAATAAATTATTTCTTTGTTTAATGATGTTCAAGAATCATAATCAGGAAGATAAGTTGGCTATAAATACCAGAGTTCCCATTTGAAAAATAAGTTAGGAAAACAAAAATGGCCACTTCAATTGTAAAATTACTTTTCCTATCTGTCACCATTTTCATCTCAATTTCCCCTGCAACTTCTAGTTCTGCAGGCCTTGAGAAAGGTTTCCTTCTATGTTTTCAGGCAGTTTTAGGAAGCAACACAACTTCAGGTGTAGTATTCACCAGAAACAGTTCTTCTTATGTACCCCTTTTACAGTCTTCTATAAGAAACTCCAGATTCTTGGTCAGTTCAGTCCAAAAACCAACCCTTATTGTTACTCCACATAACCTATTCCACCTCCAATTAGCACTTCTCTGCTCAAAGAAAAACAGCTTGCAAGTAAGAGTTAGAAGTGGGGGGCATGACTATGAGGGCCTTTCTTATGTCTCTTATTCTCATGTTCCATTCCTTATCATTGACCTTATCAACCTTAGGTCCATAAGCATTAACATGAAAGAAGAAAGTGCATGGGTTCAATCAGGTGCTACCCTTGGAGAACTTTATTATGCAATTGCAAATAAAAGTAAGGTCCATGGCTTCCCAGCTGGGAGTTGTCCTACTGTTGGTGTTGGAGGACACTTAAGTGGAGGTGGATTTGGTACCATTTTCAGAAAATATGGTCTAGCATCTGACAATATAATTGATGCTCAGATTATAGATGTTAATGGGAAGATATTGAATAGAAAACAAATGGGTGAGGATCTCTTTTGGGCTATAAGAGGAGGAGGAGGGTCAAGCTTTGGAGTCATTACTTCATGGAAAATCAAACTTGTACATGTTCCTTCTAATGTGACAATTTTTGATGTCTCAAGGACCCTAAATCAAGGTGCTAGTGACCTTTTACACAAGTGGCAAACTATTGCCCCCAAGCTTCCATCAGAACTTTTTCTCCACACTGTTGTGGGAGTTGTCAATTCAGCTTCTCAAGGTGGAAAAACTGTGATTGTTTCCTTCACAGGATTGTATCTTGGAACAGCTGAGAAACTCCTTCCTTTGATGCAAAACAGTTTCCCAGAACTGGGTTTGCAGCTCAACAACTTCACACAGATGACATGGATTCAATCTGTTCTTTATTTTGCAAATTTTCCAATAGATGGATCCTTGGAGGTTTTGCTTCAGAGAAACCAAACATCTCCAAGTTCCAAAGCAAAATCTGATTATGTGAAAGAGCCTATTCCATTACTTGGCTTAGAAGGGTTGTGGAAGATGCTACTCATGGAGAACTCATCACTGTTATTGATCCTGACACCATATGGTGGAGTAATGAATGAGATTTCAGAATCAGAAACTCCATTTCCATATAGAAAGGGGAACTTATATGGAATCCAGTATTCAGTGAATACAGGTTCAAATGAAGAAATGCAAAAGCATATAGATTGGATAAGAAGATTGTATGCATATATGGCAGAATATGTGTCAAAGTGGCCAAGACAAGCATATGTGAATTATAGAGACCTTGATTTGGGTGTGAATAGAGGAAACTCAAGCTATGAAGAAGCAAAATCATGGGGTTTGAAATATTTCAACAAAAATTTTCAAAGGCTGGCACAGGTGAAGGCTAGAGTTGATCCTGGAAATTTTTTCAGAAACGAACAGAGCATTCCCCCTTTATAAAAATTTGGTGCCAATTGACAAATTATCAATCATATATAAATCAGTGAAATTTGTAAACAGGGTATGTTATTTCTTAATAATGATTTGTAATCGGTGTAGTTATTGGTAAGCCATTTCAGCTAGATGAAAACTTAAATTAGTAGCTAAAATCATTTTAGTCATGTTTGGTAAAACAACTTTTTTGGATAGCTACTAGCTTTTCTTGAAAAGGTACTTGGGGTTGCTTTTTTAAAAAAGCTCCAATTTTTAGCTACTAGCTAAAAATTAATTACAAGTTTATCCCTCAACCCCTACTTATTATTATTTAATAATTAATGATGTCCTTATATGTCATTTTACCATTTTCAGCTAGTTTTACCAAACACATTCAATAGTTTTTCAACTTTCAGTTAACTTTAATCTTTCAACTAGTTTTTCAATTTTCAGCTAACTTTACGCTTTTCACCTAGTTTTACCAAACACTTTAAATTAAAAAAAAAATTGTGTTATGTAAAATTCTGAGCGGAGATATTATCAATCCGAAAGGAAGCACTACTGCAAAATTAAATTTTCATTTGGTCTCTTGTAATTTAGCTTATAACATTACTTGAATTCAATAGATTGATTTTAAACAAATTTTGAGACATAAAAATTTAGTGTGTTTCCCTTGATTGCTGGGCTAGGGACAACAGGGACAGACAAACATGAAAATATAATAAAGTCAGAAATGGAATTTTAGCTGAGAGCCAGAGACAAAAGTTTATGATATAAAACCACATAAGTTGTTGCAAAAACTTATTATAACCAAATAATAGAATATTGCAATTTTACTTTTGTCGTGAGCTGCATTGCAGAAACATTTCTATATATTTGATTGAAGATCTATATAAATGGGCTTTGCAGAAAATACTTTGACACTTTAAAGCAAGTAACAATTTGGGCAAATAAAGGTAGGAACAATAAATATATCTAAGCCTCGTAGAAACCTTGATTATTTGTAAGGGGAGAGGTACACGTGGAGTGGTTCCCGCCTCATAAATTAATTTGTTGGGTCGCCCCTCAATCAATGAGTTGAGAGTGAATCACATGGCCGGATATATATATATATATATATATATATATATATATATATATATATATATATATATCATATTTTCAGTTTTTCACCCAAAATATTAAATGGTTTTTATTTACTATAAAATCACGTTTTAAACGTAGACTCAGATTAACACTACTTTCAGTATCATTGATCTAAATTCACATTTGAAACATGATTTTAAGATAAATTAAATACACTAGAAGTATATAGGCCAATTTTATTTATAGAATTGTAAAAGTGAGCCAAATTATTTTACCAAAATTAGCCGGATTAGACTAAAATGTACTTTTAATCTATTTAAAAAATACCAATTTCCCACTTATTTTCATTTATTTGAATAAGATTTTTTGAAACACTATATATTTTCAATTTTTTTAGAAGTTATTTTAAGTAGTTCCTCAAAATTATCTCGTACAATAGTCTTAAGATAAGTAAAAAGTACTTTTAATAATTATAATAAAATTCTAAATAATATTACATATATACAAAGGAGCCCTTTTTCATGAGATTTTTTTTAAAAGAAAATACTTTTGAGAACTTTTAGTATATTTGTTTTTAAAATCATAACTTAGAAAAATATTTTTTTTATTATTTTGATAAGGTACTTGGAGTTTCTTTTTCAAAATAGGAAATGTAGTACATGAGGAAAAATGTTGAAACGAAAACATGGTTTGTAGACAAAAATTAGAGGTGTTCAATGGTGAGCTGATCAACCACCATCCCCTTAATTCCTTCATTCATAAATAATTGTACGCGTAAAGATGATATTCCAAGTGTCTTACCGGCAATAACAAGTAACCCTAACCCTTGATGCCGATTGGAAACCGACATTTCACAAGTGATCCAAACAGCAGATTGAAATTCAATATATGCATGGTTTTTGATTCAAGTATATAGGTGCGTCAAGTAGCTGGTGGATTATAGTTAATTGATAAATTGAACTTCAGATAATGGACAAATTAAAACAAGAAAGCAAAAAATCACATGGGCCTAAAATTAAATCTCTCGATGAAGAAATAATAAAATCGGATTCAACTTGAAATAATAAGCAATCAAACTAAGCTCCGAAAATATAAATTTTAATTTATAAACTTTAATTATATGTGAAATTCTACTACTATTTAGAGCTACGAATGAAGTCGGTCAATATATTTAAAGAACCCATGTACTGGTCCTATCCAGTCTTTTTTTTTTTTCCCTCAATTTTTAGTCAGCAGACCCAAACCCTGTTACCTACAGTCCTCACATAAAAAGAATCATATATGAGCATATTGGTGAGAAATTATTAAACTTTAGCGCCACTTCATAGTCCACTTAATAAATTAAATTAAAAAATAAAAAGCGCACGACGAAATGTCACAAATGTAGATTCCTTAAATGCAAAATGTCACACCGATTTGCTCGAAAAAGGTTATCAAAGTGATATGTGAGCAAAAGCAAACACAAAGTGTCCAAGCATATGCTAAGGAAGATCCCTTTCCTCCACTTTCCGCTTCACCTACAAAAGGCACACTTCATATGCTTCTCTCAAGTCTCAAGTGAGGCCTCACACAGAGTTAATTCAGCTTCTAGTTGTTCTCATCATCACCAATCTTTTCAGTTTCAGTTATCTTCCATACCCACATCAAAATGAGTCTCAATAAGTTCAGATCTGGAGGTGGTGGTTGCATCAAGGATGGTAACCAAGGAAGCACGGTGCTCCTCATATTGCTACCATAAGTTAGGTCATAGATATGTAAGTTCAGAGCCTTAACGTCGTAGGGCAACCATCATCCTTTGGCAATATTGTACCCTGTTTAATTAGCTTTATGTTTGTAACCACTCAAACATAAATTTGTTCAACAATAATATCCGTTTGAGTGCATTAAAACACTCATGCTAGCATATTCGCAAAATATGGCCTTAGTTTACTTTGTTATCTTACTGAATTACTCCCTATTTGTTTTATCAAGTTCCTAAAAAATGATTTTGGTGTTAACCATATGTATCCCCTATTACCTATTAGTAGGGCAATCCTATTCGGGGCTAAGTCATAGGTAAAACTCCTCACCCCTCTCTAAGAGTGTATTTAGTTGGGAATCAACCCGGGAGTTCTTCACACAATCTCAGTCTAGCTACGTTGATAACTGAGTCACAACTCTTTTAGTATCTAAAAAATCATTTAATATTTTAATTTTATAAAATTTTATTATTTACATTGTTTTATGGCCAGCGTATTTTTATTTTGTTATCTTGTTTTGCTATGTATTTTAATTTGGAATTATAGAGAAAAAGTATTTATGAATAGTTTGTCTTTACAATATACGATATACTTATTTATATACGACTAGCGAAAAAAATGTACAAAATATAGAAGGATAACCAAAGAATATATACATAAAAGATTTAATTATACTTAGATAATGACACTAATTACATTAATTAATTGATTGATTAATTATAATAATCACATTAATAATATTAAAAAATTCTACAAGAACAACTGTGCCTTGTACAAGAGAATTACTTCGCATTCGGACAGATTGAAAAAACTATATATTGAAATAAGAGCTATAGTTCACAAGAGAGTACTGTAAATTTGTAATTTTAGACTATACATCCCGTACGACCTCAAGTAACAACTTCAGATTTTTTATTTACTTTATAATAATCATAGTCTTTCTACAATCATCCAACTTTAAGATCTCTCAATCTTAACATCATTAAGCTCAATATCTCTCACTTAAGCTTTACAAATAATACGGGTACCTTATACAGATCTCTGAAAAGACAACCTCTTCTGAACTCTCAAAGAAACTCAATCAAAACAATGGATAATCACACTCAATGTGAATGTGAAGATGTTAGAAATCGAAGCTCATAGTCTAAGAGAAAAGTAATGAAACTTTTTTTATGCTATAGTTTCATTATTTTATCATAATAATTGCTTATTTAAATTATATATAAAAACAAAAAAATTATGTTACATGCATAACAAAGTTCATTAAATCTATTTGTGCTAATATTATTTTAATAATAATTTCTGTGTTAATATTTATAACCATTGTAGCAAATTTTATTTTCTTTATTTTTTTTCATTTCATAAGATTTTTTGATACACCTTTGCATTAATGCTTATTGATTTTTTTTCTAATGACAATTTTTTTTATCTTAGAATAAAGATCATATGAGTTTTAATTTGAAATTAAAAAGTCAAGTCCAATATCAAACTTTTACAATTATATTCCCAGCTACCATTTATATATATATATATATATATATAAATAAAGTAAGTTAAACAGTAAATCACAGCAAATTTGTTAGTCGATTATTTGTATCTATTCATTTATTGTGGGTGATAATTTTTTTGTTCTTTTAGTCATCAAATTAACTTATAAGTACTAAAAATAGATAAACACTTCATTTCTATATTGAAATGATTTTGAAATATAATACATAAAATGAAACTTTGATTTTCTTAGAGTCGGTAAAATGGGATAACTCGACCGGGCTAGCCCGCAAAAACTCCAAAAGATGTAGTGTTCAGGCACTTTTAAAATCCTGAATAACTCTCAGGCTTTCTAGCCCAGCTTGATAAAATCCGCTACCCGCAAAAACAGGCAAAAGGTTAAGCAGCTCACAAAAATTCGTAAAAAAAATGGGTTACCCACAAAATGCTCGTAAAAAAGTAATGTTTGAGTATTTTAGAAGCCGGAATAACTTCTAATTTTTTAGCTCAGCTCAATAAAGGTCACTATCTGCATCGGACCGGGTAACCCAAATTTCCAGCTCTAGGATATATATATATTAATAAACTTATATTGAGCGAGATTGCATATCATATTAATATTAACATGAATTATTAATGATATATAGAGGTGTCAATTTGGGTTGAGCTCGGTGAGCAATCTCGGCCCAACCCGACTCACCGGTGGATTGGGTTGGTAAAATATAGGCTCACATTTTCGCGGGTCAAAAGGCTCACATTTTCACGGGTCAAAAGTGAGTTGATCCACTTAACTTGCGAGCCAAAGTGGGTTCGAGCCGGGTTGAGGTGGGTTGGCTCACTTTTTTAATTTTTATTTAATTTATATATTTTTCAAGTCATTTTTATAATTTTTTTACTTTTTTATTATTTTTTAATTATTTTTATAATTTTTTAAGTTAGGCGAGCCAACCCACCAACCCGCGGTGGGTCGAGCGGGTTGGTATTTTTTCAGCTCACCAAAAAAGTGAGTCAACCCGACTCGGCTCACTTTTAGCCTAACCCGGGTGAGCCGAGTTGGCTCACTTTGACAACTCTAATGATATATATAAAAAATATTATGAATTAGAATATATGACTAGTGCATTGCACAAGTTAATACTAATATATAATAATAAATAATCTATTCTATAATAAATTTGTTCAATACCAAAGAGGATTATGGCTAAGTTGGTAACGCAATATAGAAAGAATTCTCAGGTTTAATCCCCGCTAACTACTGAAATTAAGTCCCGAATAGAATATCCTCGGATAACATAAGAGATACAAACAACTATGGTTAAGATAAAAAAAAAAAAAAAAAAAACTTTTCAATGGATTATCAGTCTCACTTGTTAGTTATTTCTTTTCCCTCCAAAATAGTAATTCTGTAATTTCTCGGAAAATTATAGGTATATTTGAAAGGTCACAAATTCACAATTACTTTTTTCTTTTCCTATACAACGCTGGCCCTGTACTCTAGTTTTTTTTTTTTTTTTTTCTAAAAAATGTAATTAAAATTCTCAACTTTGATCTCACGACATACATGATAGATAGATTGGTTGGAAACGACTTTATACATAGTGTCCTTTGATGGAGGCGGGAGGGACAACCTCACATGGCAATTCATAATTTTAGAAACAAATATGTATTTAGGTCGTTTGGAAATGATTTTAAGTGTCCTTGATGTAGATAAGGAATTGAAATATCTCAGTGCGAGCGGAACTATATTTTTCAAAGTTTGAACCTAGTTTGCACCTTAAATTTATTGTCTGAATATGACATGTTTACCTGATACAAACTTTATTTTAAAACATGAATTTGGCTTATTTAAAGCCCGACATGACTTGAAAATCTGTTTAAAAATATGTTTTATAATAAGGTACTTGGATTTGTCATAAACATGTATTTGAATGGACTTATAGGCTCAAATCTTTTATGTAATACAATATAATTTTATATTTATATAAGTTAGTAAGTATATAATTATAAGAAAATATAATCAAAATCTTTATGATAATAATAATAGCAATATAAAAAATATTAATATTTTACTTATATTTAGCTAAATAGGTCAGGCAGATAAGCTCAAAAGGCTTTTTCAATGGCTTGAAACCTGACCTGTTTAGCTTTATAAGTTTTTGAAAAAGTTTTGGTCTAATATATTTAATAAATTGAGTTGGGTTGGGCTGGACCTGATGTAGACTAAGTTGTAGGCCCCTAATTAACGAGTGGCCTAACGTACTTCTACCCCTACTTGGTTTGACTATAAACCAAATCTCTAAGTTATCTGTCGTCCTTATGAAACATGGTTGCTTTTTACATAAGATCTTGCATCATTAAAATGGCTTGAATGGAACAATTAAAACTAATGAGAACCATTATGCCAACATTGTTGTTTATTTTTTGTGTACAAGAAATGTAATGGGATCTGAATTTAAGACCTCATGATAAACTACCTCAATCCCACCACTAGGCCAACCCTAATGGGTAGTCCAACATTATTGTTTAATATATGAGTTTAATAACTATATATTGATAGTGTTAACTAATTTTACATAAACGTACATCACAAGAAAGTGAAATAATTACATGTATGTGTAAACATATTTATTGTCTCACACACATATATTATGCTATCAAAATATAATTTACTGGTTTGACCAAGGAACCGGTGACTTAATACTTTAACCAAGTTGATAAATGGTTTAAGATTTGATAAACCTCATGTAACCACTTAAAAAAGTCATGTGATCATTTTAAAAAGTCATATAACATAATGTTTTACTTTTAATTATTTATAATTGGATCCATTTATTAAGATTTATTCATTTCATTCTCACTTAAAAATAACATTGTCATTTTTTTTTCAAGTAACATCCTTACTTGATACATCTCTATTGTTAGAGTAGTTAAATCTATTACATCTTAAAAATAAAATATATTATTTTTAATTTATTATACATAAAATTTTAAATTCAAATTATTAAGATAATTATGATTTTTCATATATTTTTTTTTATTTTCTTAATTTATACATTTAAAATTTTATTTAAAATTTAAAAATTGAAAATATCTTCGACTAGAAATCCAATATGTAATAAGTTCTTGAGGTAGTAATAGGATTCACACATAAAACACAGCTGGGGAAACCTTGGAATTGAAAGCAAGTTCGTGTCTTGGAAGTATCTTGGAAGCAAGTTTTCCTTGCTTCTTAAGGAATCTTTGATCTTCATCCTTTGCCTATTGAGATGTCTGCAATTGTACCCATTATCCCAATCTTTCTACTTCACATTCTAATGGCAATGGCAGCCTCAGAACCTCTCCAAGATACCTATCTCCAATGCCTCTCCCTCTATTCTGAACCTTCTCCTCCAATTTCTGAATACACCTATTTCCCCAATAGCCCTTCATACCCACCCATCTTGGAGTCCTACATCAGAAACATGAGATTCAACTCACTCACAACTCCAAAACCAGCCTTCATTGTAGCCCCAGCTCATGTGTCCCACATCCAAGCATCAATCATCTGCTGCAAAAGCTTTGGGCTTGAAATCAGAATAAGGAGTGGTGGCCATGACTATGATGGCCTTTCATATGTATCACAATCCCCATTCATTATTCTGGACATGTTCTTGCTCAGATCAGTGGTGGTCAACTTGGAGGATGAAACTGTGTGGGTTGACTCAGGGGCAACAATTGGTGAACTTTATTATAGGATTGCAGAGAAAAGCAAGATCCATGGTTTCCCAGCTGGGGTGTGTCCCACTGTAGGTGTTGGAGGCCACTTCAGTGGTGGGGGTTATGGGAACATGATGAGAAGATTTGGCCTCTCTGTGGATAATATTTTGGATGCTCAAATTGTTGATGCTGATGGAAGAGTCATGGATAGGGAAACAATGGGGGAAGATCTTTTCTGGGCTATTAGAGGAGGTGGGGGTGCTAGCTTTTGTGTCATAGTTTCTTGGAAAGTCAAATTGGTTCCTGTGCCTGAGGTTGTAACTGTTTTTAGAGTTGAGAAAACATTGGAACAAGGTGCTACAGATATTGTTCATCAGTGGCAATATGTTGCTGATAAGATACACAATGACTTGTTTATTAGAGTAGTTCTTAGTCCTGTGAAGAGAAAGGGTCAGAAGACAATAAGGGCTAAATTCAATGCTTTGTTTCTTGGAAATGCACAACAGCTGCTTGATATAATGAATGAGAGCTTCCCTGAACTGGGTTTGGTTGGTGAACAGTGCATTGAAATGAGCTGGATAGATTCAGTGTTGTTTTGGTATAATTATCCAGTGGGGACCTCAACTGATATTTTGCTTGAAAGGCATCCCACACAAGAGAAATTCTTGAAGAGGAAATCAGATTATGTGCAACAGCCAATTTCCAAAATTGGCCTTGAAGGTATATGGAAGAAGATGATGGAACTAGGAAAGCCTGCTCTGACTTTCAATCCTTATGGTGGGAAGATGAGTGAGATTACTGAGCTGGAAACACCATTTCCACATAGAGCTGGTAACATATATAAAATTCAGTACTCAGTAAATTGGAAAGAGGAGGGTAATGATGTTGCAAATCGATATCTAGATCTGATTCGAAAGCTCTATGATTTCATGACCCCTTATGTGTCAAAATCACCTAGAAGCTCATATCTAAACTACAGAGATGTTGACATAGGTGTAAATGGAGCTGGAAATGCTAGTTATGAAGAAGCTAGTATTTGGGGTAACAAGTATTTCAAAAGAAACTTTGATAGATTGGTAGAGATAAAGACCAAGGTAGATCCAAGCAATTTTTTCAGATATGAACAGAGTATCCCATCACTTGCATCTGGGGCTAGTATAATATCAGAATAGAAGCTGCCATCAAGGGTTCTATAATAAAGGTCTGCTTGAGGACAAGAGCTATCTACAAGCATGCCAATGTCCTGAAAATCAGTTCAGACCTAAATTGAAGTTTGTCACAGAATTTGATTGGTTAGAGAAGCAATTATATGCTCCAATTGTATTTTCCCTGATTAAGGGACTTTGTTAAATTCAGTTGTAAACTATGATGCAGGAATGATGTACCGAGTAAGAATTTTATCTGGTAGCTAATGCCATTAGGCTATAGATAGCTAGCTACATAAAGAAAAGTGATAGTGTAATTTAAAGTTTTAGCAAAATTTTTACTTTGTTTTCCTTAATACATGTCTATTCCTGTTATTTCATTGGTTTTTTATATAAAAGTATTGGGTGATAAAAGATTGCTCCCATTTCAACGTAATAACACTTGTCAAGTGTAAACCTCCTACTTAAAAAAAAATTACATTGAGCCCTCAGTCAATGTTTTAAATTATGGTATGCAACTGAATTTGGAATCGTGATATGAAGATTTTAAAGGGAAACTATATTCGTGGTCATATCTGTCCATAATTTCAAGAATTATTATAGCAATTACTATTTAAAATCTTGTTGTGGATTGATATCAGTGGCACATTATTTTTTCTAAAATTCACACACATGCAGATACAAGAGAGGAAAAACCTTGTTTCACAACTAAATTATTTAACTTCACTCAATATTGTATTTCAATTTTATATACTCATAACGTATCATAACATTAACAATTTATAGACAAATAAAAATATTATAATAATATAAATCTTATCATAAAGAGTGTGTTAAATTGTTTTGTTGGTTAAGAGAGTTAATTTTTATTTTATTTTTTTATTATCTAAATTTCACGTTTTGCTTAATTTATTAGTCACCATCCAAATTTATGGTTCATATATTACTTGATTTATTAGGTCGATGATATATAATCATAATAATCATATCAGATGAACCAACCCAAAGGAGATAGAAGATTGCCGTATTCCTAGATAACATGTGATAATCTGTAAATAAAAATTGTGTCAGTAACATTTGATGATATTGATAACACTTAACCAACCTTTATTCCATCATTTTCATTATTTATCTCACTTTCTTCAGTAAATATCACACCATGTGTTTTTGTGTGATCTCTTCATTCAGTAACTTACGCACTTTGAGTTACAAAGAAAACAATATACTTTATATTAATCACATGGTTACATAGATATTTATTTATTAACATGAGAAAAGCCCAAGTAACTAACCGAACTGATGAAAGGCGTTTCAAAGCGCTTAGAGTTGTTGCGAACAACATGGTTGCGTTGTTGTTCATGTGTTGCATCCTCACGCAGCGTGCCCACAGAAACTTGTTCACTGCTCAACCTCTGCTACCAGAGGGACCTTCCCAGAGCCATGGATGCCTTGGACGCCATGGAAAGACACGGAGTTTGGGCTGATGCTATAACATATTCTGAGCTCATCAAGTGTTGCTTGGCTCATGGGGCTGTCAGGGAAGGCAAACGAGTTCATCGCCACATATTCTCAAATGGGTATCAGCCAAAAACGTTTTTGATCAACACTCTCCTCAACATGTATGTGAAATTCAACCTCTTAGAAGAAGCCCAGATACTGTTTGATAAAATGCCTGAACGAAATGTTGTTTCGTGGACAACTATGATCTCTGCTTACTCTTGTGCTAAACTCAATGATCGGGCCATGAAGCTTTTGATTTTTATGCTCAGGGATGGTGTCATGCCTAACATGTTTACGTTCTCATCTGTTTTGAGATCCTGTGAGAGGTTATTTGATCTCAAACAGCTGCATTCTAGCATAGTGAAAGTGGGGTTGGAGTCTGATGTCTTTGTTCGGAGTGCACTTATTGATGTTTACTCGAAATTGGGTGAGTTGCTGGAAGCTCTAAGTGTTTTTCGTGAGATGGTAACTGGAGATTCTGTTGTTTGGAATTCCATTATTGCTGCTTTTGCTCAGCACAGTGATGGGGATGAAGCTTTATACCTCTACAAGAGAATGAGGAGAGCAGGATTTCCGGCTGATCAGTCAACACTTACTAGTGTTTTGAGAGCATGTACTAGTTTGTCATTGTTAGAGTTAGGGAGGCAGGCACATGTCCATGTACTAAAGTTTGACCAAGATCTTATCCTTAACAATGCACTTTTAGATATGTATTGTAAGTGTGGTAGTTTGGAAGATGCAAAGTTCATTTTCAATCGGATGGCCCAGAAGGATGTAATCTCCTGGAGCACCATGATTGCTGGGTTAGCCCAAAATGGTTTCAGCATGGAGGCTCTCAAGTTATTTGAGTCCATGAAAGTCCATGGTCCAAAACCAAACTATATCACAATTCTTGGGGTTTTGTTTGCTTGTAGTCATGCAGGGCTAGTAAATGAAGGTTGGTACTATTTTCAATCAATGAAGAACCTTTATGGGATAGATCCTGGAAGAGAACACTATGGTTGCATGCTTGATCTTCTTGGAAGAGCTGGGAAGCTTGATGACATGGTTAAGTTAATTCATGAAATGAATTGTGAGCCAGATGTTGTGACATGGAGGACTTTGCTTGATGCATGCAGGTCCCATCGGAATGTAGATTTAGCCACATATGCTGCTAAGGAGATTCTAAAGCTGGATCCACAGGACACAGGTTCCTATGTATTGTTATCTAATATTTATGCAAATTCAAAAAGGTGGAATGATGTTGCAGAAGTTCGGAGGACTATGAGAGTAAAGGGGATAAGGAAAGAACCTGGATGTAGCTGGATTGAAATCAACAAGCAAATACATGCTTTCATTTTGGGAGATAGATCACATCCTCGAATAGATGAGATCAATAGACAGTTGAACCAATTTATTTGTAAACTAACTGGTGCTGGTTATGTTCCTGACACGAATTTTGTGCTACAAGATCTTGAAGGGGAACAGAGAGAAGACTCCCTTCGATACCACAGTGAGAAACTGGCAATTGTTTTTGGTATCATGAGTTTTCCAAAGGAGAAAACTATTAGAGTATGGAAGAACCTAAGGATTTGTGGAGATTGTCATATATTTGCAAAACTTATAGCAAAATTAGAGCAGCGGCATATTGTAATTAGAGATCCTATTCGATACCATCATTTTCAAGATGGGATATGCTCATGTGGTGATTATTGGTAGCTGATGAGATGAACATAAGACCAGGGCAGAATCTATGACTACCATTGGGCTCAAAGCAGCATAGTTAAATATACATTCAGCTAATATTGACTTGCAGCAGTGGCACTGCTGTTAGTTAGCATGTCAGACAGGTTGAATAAACTTGTTTCTCTGCTCCTTTCTTTGCTTGTATATTTGCTTTTGTTAACTTTTACTTTTATGGAAATTCTGAACCTAACTAATAGTGAATCAATACAATTGTCAATATCTTTGTATTTAAAACATAATGATTAGGATAGGAGGACTAACTAACCAGGGTTTAATCTGTAGCAGCCAAGGGAAACAGGGAGGGAGAGAATGGACAAGGAGATCTGGACACTGCCAAAGAGGGCTGGTCTTCCACTTAGAAACCAGAGAAAAATAGATGGAGCAACTTTCATATAAACATAAATATGTATTATTCCTGTTACAGCCATTAAACCCATTTACAAAGCATAGAAACCCTAATTAAATGCAAATCCTAACCCCTATAATAGATCTAATTCTAACCCGTTTATATTGCTACAAACAACAAGGCAAAATTATCTAAACAAGATCCAGCCAAGTGACAGTTCAGTAAATTTTACAACTTGCATTCTACTTGTCTCCCAAAATTAGAGAAATTTAACGCAGCTTTCTTATGAACTTAAATATGCACAATATGAACTATGCAAACCTTTGATGTGAATCTTTCTCTGATCCTTCTGGTGCTTATACATGTAAATCATTCTTGCAGCTTTTGATCCGATATCCAACAGTCCAGAGAATATCAATATTTAAGTCCTTTTGACAGGAAGGCAAATTTCTAAGGTAAAATACTTTTGTTTAGATGCTATGCATGGTAAAATTAATATTATGTTGCAAACTAATAGGCTACATATGATTATTTCTAATGATATTTTTGTTTGTGTTTTTTGAAATTCAGAGCCAATTAGTCATCTTTCTGCATTGTGAAGTCGCTCGGTAGCTTTTGAATTGGCATTTTTCCAGCAGCAATACATTTTTCCAGAATCTTTACATCAGTTTCTAACTACACATTTGACAGAAATGATAGTAAAATTTGTTGGCATTGAGTTCTTAATGCAGGTTTTTACGATTTTATCGCCTGAGGTTAAGTTTATTTTTATTTTTTTATTAGAAGGTCATTTTCTCCCATTTTCCCCTAATAAAAGATTTTTTTCCTGGCTTCTATGTGGATGTCAGCAATACTTTTGTTTATCTCTTGCAAATTTGTAAAGAGATTGCCTTGCTCTTTTGAGCTATTGTATTGTACTATTTAAAAACAGAAATATTGAATTGTTGTAAGTCAAATCACTTGTGAGGCTGAGTCTTTTACACCTCCCTGCTATCAACTCTATTTTTGTGTTTCCTTAGAAACAAATGCAAGTATGATCTTGCTTGTGGAATGGATCTTTGAATAACATCAAGGATACTGTATAACGTTTGACAAATGATGAGAATGAGGGATTAAATTAAAGATCAATACAGCTTTACTTATTCACTTTAAAGCCATTATATATATATATATATATATATATATATATATATCAAAATATCTAAAATGCAAATTTATGGCTATATGCCGAGAGAAATAATGCTATTTTCATAAAATTTAATTCAATTATAATTAGCATATTTTGATTACATCAAAACCACGTTATAAACGTGATCCAGTTTAAAGTAGCGTTGAATTGGATACACATATACAATGTGATTTTGAGCAAAAACCAAAACCAAACATGTTAGATGATTGTCATTGTTGTCCTTGTACATAAAAGATGTGATAATCATTGTAGAAAGAAAAAAAATATTCATTCATGATTTTTTTTTTTGAAGTAACTAATTTTTTTAAAGAGAGAAGTAAAAAACTATAATTGTTGAGACTTTGATCATTGAAATTATGATTACCTGTCTGTTTGGGATTCGGATTCGCTGCAGTTGATTTTTTCTACAGTTGCTGCAGTCAATAAATCCAGACCGCCCGATCATCGGATGGTCTGAATTTACTGAATGTAATGCAGTCAACTGCAATAAATTTGGATCCGTCTGTTTGCATACCTGTTACACACAATGTAAATCGATTCTATAGAATCGAAAATAATCCCATCCATCAAAATACGACTGGGATTTGTGTGGAATTGATTTTCACTTTTGCCAATTATTAACCAAACTAAGCATTACATTGACTTGCATGTATAATGAATGATAATTTTTTTTTTCAATCATTGATTTTTTTTAAATGAACGAGTATAACTTCTTATTTTGAAAGATTCAAACCCTATCAATTTTTTTAGTGTCAAATTGTTACTCTATTTTAAAATGAAATTATTGTGCTTTTTTTAGATTTTAAATTGAATAATAAAAGTCTAAGTTTTGTATGTATTTTACACTTCATTTATAATCTTTATTCAATTTTTGTTATTATACACGGTCCGCATAAAGAAATTTTACACAGACATCCAATGATATACTGTCATATCATTTATTGAAGTGTCACATTCATTAAATGATGTGGCGACACACCATTAGATATCTGTCTAAAAATTCCTTACACTGACTGTGTATATTAATAAAATCCAAATTTATAATATTAAAATAAGTTATATGATACTTAATTTTTAAGAGAAGCTATCAAGGAAGAGGCTGTTTGGATTACCGTTTGAAAAGCTAAAACGGGGTTTGAATTGGTCAAAATCGATTGTCAAAATTTTAAATTTTGTTTGGGTAAAAAACAGAGTAACAGTAAACATATTTCTTGCTGTACAAAACGTGGTTAGCCAGAATTGAATATGGCATCAATTATGAAAACTCGTTTGATTTCATTTACTGTTTTACCCCTATTTATATGTAAATTTGTTTGGAATGGTGTACTTTTTTATTTATTTAAAAATTAAATAGTAAATCCATTTTAGTAATTTTATGTTTAAAAGTAATTTCACTTTATCTCATCCAAACAAAATCAATTTGTGTAAACCCACTTTTAAAATTATATATCCAAACAAAAATCAATTCTCTTAAAATCAATTCTATCTAAATCAATTCTACCAAAATTAATTTTGCCCAAATCAATTCCTACATACTATAAACCAAACGGACATTAAACCCGAATAATTTATTGCCTCGTAAAATTTTCATGCTAGAGAGTCCTCGGTCAACACGTTATTAATCAAATCAGCTTGACAATTTGATTAGTCAAGCAAGCATTTGATCGCATAAGCTATAGAATAGAAACCGTTGAGTATATACGTTCATTGTAAGATTCTTATATTTACATGGGTGTAATTGGAAAGAAAGAAAGAGAAAACACGCCATCTAATAAACTTTTCATTCTTCTAAAGACACCGCTGTGATTTATACAAGCCTTAAGCATCATCACCTTTTTTTTTTTTTTTTCCCAATCAGCATTATCATCATCCATTTGATTGCATCTTCTTTTCCTCTTTTTTTTTTTTTAATTGATTAAGCTACTCTATATTTGTACTTGTGTAAACTGCTAAAAGAATTTGAACAAATCATTAAAATGTCTAATGAATTTTATTTTATTTAATCTTTTCACAATCTTGTTCTTGTGTCCCAGAGAAAGAAGTGCCGCATTTGAAGGGACATGCAACCAGTGAGAATGGAAAAATAACTACAAGTGTAGTGTAACGTCGTGCTTTTGACAATTCTGACGTTATGGTCAAATGTTTTGTGCTTTAAAAAACTTGTCTTTATCCACAAGCAGTAACTGTAAAAAGAACCCCTTGTTACGTTACATTACACGACACTCCTCTCAAAACTACAATTTTCCTCACATGGTCCCATCCCAAGTCATCAAACCAATGGGAAAATCAACTTCTTTTGCTCCTTTTTCTGGAACATCTCTTGTCCTTCTTCCTCTTCTTCTTGCTGTTTCTGCTTCCGTGGCAGCCCCAACAACAGAATCAGTCTATAGCCCTTTCCTCCAGTGCCTAAAAAACTACACAAATTTTTCAGACCAAGTCTCTAACACAGTCTTTGCCCAAACCAACTCTTCCTTTTCTTCTGTTCTCCAAGCTTATATTCGCAATGCCCGTTTCAACACCACTTCAACCCCAAAACCCTTAATAATTGTCACTCCTCTGCAGGAATCACACGTCCAGGGTTCTGTGCTTTGTGCCAAAAGCATTGGAATTCAACTCAAAATCAGGAGTGGTGGCCATGATTATGAGGGTATCTCATATATCTCTGATCAACCCTTCATCATCCTTGACATGTTCCAATTCAGGAATATCAGTGTGGATATACAAAATGAGGTTGCTGTGGTTCAAGCTGGTGCCACTCTTGGTGAGGTTTATTATAGGATTTGGGAGAAGAGTAAAGTTCACGGCTTTCCTGCTGGGGTTTGTCCTACTGTAGGTGTTGGTGGCCATCTGAGTGGTGGAGGGTATGGTAATATGCTGAGAAAATTTGGGTTATCTGTTGATCATGTTATTGATGCTCAAATTGTTGATGCCAATGGTAGGATTCTCAACAAGGAGGCTATGGGGGAAGACCTTTTCTGGGCCATTAAAGGAGGGGGAGGAGCAAGTTTTGGAGTTATCTTATCATATACTGTTAAATTGGTTCTGGTACCAGAAATTGTTACTGTTTTTAGGGTTGCAAAGACTTTGGAACAGAATGCCACTGAGCTTGTCTTCCAGTGGCAGCAGGTTGCTCCACATACTGATGATAGGCTTTTCATGAGGCTGCTCTTGCAGCCTGTGAGTTCTAAGGTTGTGAAAGGGCAGAAAACCATCAAAGCCACTGTTATGGCTTTGTTTCTTGGAGGGGCTGATGAACTTGTCACACTGTTGGGGAAGGAGTTTCCTGCTCTTGGTTTGAATAAGGGAAATTGTTCTGAAATGAGTTGGATTGATTCTGTGCTTTGGTGGGGTAATTTTGACAATGATACAAAACCAGATGTGCTGCTTGATAGGAATATCAACTCAGCAAGTTTCCTCAAGAGGAAATCTGATTATGTTCAGAAGCCTATTTCAAAAGATGGGTTGGAAGGGATATGGAAGAAGATGATTGAATTGGGGAAAACAGGATTTGTTTTCAATCCTTATGGAGGAAAAATGAGTGAGATTTCATCTGATGCTACCCCATTTCCTCACCGTGCAGGGAATCTGTTCAAGATTCAGTACTCAGTGAATTGGGAGGAACCAGGAGCTGCTGTAGAAACTAATTTTACAAGTCAGGCTAGAAGTCTATATAGTTACATGACCCCATTTGTGTCCAATAGTCCAAGAAGTGCCTACTTGAATTACAGGGACCTTGACATTGGTACCAACAATTTTGGAAAGAATGGTTATGAAGAAGGAGTTGTTTATGGAGTCAAGTATTTCAACAACAATTTTGACAGATTGGTCAAGATCAAGACTTCAGTTGATCCAGAAAACTTTTTCAGGAATGAGCAGAGTATTCCAACCCATCCTGGTAAGTAATAGACAATCAAACAATGAAACTCATTATTGAATTGATGCACTTGTTTGTTGTTATTGGTTGTTTGGCCTAATAGTTCAAACTGTTTTGGTAGATAATTAGATTATGATAGTATGGAATTTGAGTAATTCAAGACATCCATCATATTCAATATACATGTGGGGCTGTGAACCCCCTTCAGTGGATCCAACATTGGAATTATTGACTTGGGTAGACATTGTTAGTAAAATACTAGGAAATAGTTTGGAAAAAAAGATCCATGCAAGCTGCTTTTACAGCTCTTGCCTTCTTTATGCTTTTCTTCACAGTGAAGATATGGAATTTGACATTTGGTTGTTGTAAGCTAGAAAAGTTTTGGGGGTTAGTTGGTTTGGTAAGAGTGAAAGCAGGGTGAAAATAAATTTGAATTCTTGTCATTCATTTTTTTCCCTAACATTTTTATCCTGTCCAGTTATACCATGGCATAAGCTTGAACTTGTTACAATTTTCATAATCATGAACTAATCCTGAATGAGATAATGAGTCAATAGCCGAGAGAGTAAGGCCTTTATGGATTATGAAAGTGTTTCTCATCTAATCAACTTGGCATAGATAAATGCTGGATTTATTAGTTCAATATAGCAGCTAAATTTCTGCCACTGCATACACAAGAGGTACAAAGGCCAATACTATATTTTAGCACATCCTGTCACATTCTGTAGAACTTGCATTCATTTTAGTTATTTGATTTTGGCTTACATCCATACTTGATTGCTTTCTTCAATTTGCCTAATGCCATTTATCGTTCTAAATGATCTTTAAATACCAACCATTGTCTTTGGCCAAAGCAAATAAAATCAAATACCAATTAGTTCTTTCTACATACCTTGTCATTGATATTATTTCTGCCTGCAATGAATGTGCTTCTAGAAAACAGAAGATAAGTAATTAAAATGACTTTTTATTTTGTTATATCTTGATAGTGTGATCTCTTCTAACCCAAAATATAGGTTGCAGGACTCATGTTTGAATGTCTTTCCTTCACTGATTGCAGGATTGGGCTCTGGTGCTGGAAAGTCTGATGTTGGCAAATTGGTAGACTTCAGTCTATATAGGAAAGTGATGGTAAAGGTGGCATGGTTCCTCATCCTTGAATTGTTCATATAATAATTGTAATCATACATGGACTTAGATTAAAATTTCCTATCTCGAAGTTAAATTTGCTGTTTAATCTTAAAATCTGAAAGTAAGCTGTCTTTGAGAAGAAATCTGTCCAGGAAATAGCTATGCCACTGCCAGTAGATTACTAGCAATCACATTGACAACCGGTTTCTGTTGATGAAAAAAAGGAATAGACACTTCCATACAAAAGTAACACTCCTCTATATATTTTTTAGGTGTTATTTCATTTATATAATTTTGCTCTAAATTTGCTTCATCTTTAAAGTTTAAATTATTTAAAAGAATCCTTATTTTTGTAAACTAAATTTATAATTAAAATATATAAGAATAAACTAAATTTATAGTTAAAATATAAGAATGAATGAGTAATTTAACCTAAAATTAATATTCCTATCTAGGAGTATTTAACATTCAAAGTTTTAAAAAGACTAATATATATTTCTTTAAATACGTAATATATTACAGTTAATAGATATAACATTCAATAGTGATAATCAAATTCATAGAATGAATTATAATAGACATTTCTTATAAAATTTATATATTATATTTAATAAATATAGCATTTAATACTATTATCAAATTAATTTTCCTATATAAATATTTAAAATTTAATAGTCTAATAAATATTTCTTAAAATATGTAATTAATTTATTACATTTAATAGATATAAAATTATATTCCAATAATTATATACAATGAACTAATTATAATGGATATTTCTTATAATATTTTATATATTATATTTAATTATTTTTGAGTCAATATATATTATATTTAATAAATATAGCTATACATTGTCAAATTAATTTCACACTAGAGCACCGAACACGTGGATCAGCTGGTAAGTGATTGTTCCAACTTAACAGGTGGTCTCGACTTCGAGTCTTAAGTATAATGGGTCGAGCATAATTGAATATGAATTATATTTAGGCACAAATCAGCTCCAACAAATAAAATACATACTATAAAATATTTTCTCGAGATTTTGTCTTCTAATTTTTAGCTTTTTTTTTTTTCATTTATTGGTCAATATGTAATTAACAATTAACAAAGATTAGTTGTCGTAGTAAACGAGTCACGTTCTCAATGAAAGAATCAAATTAGGAACCTAATTAAAGATAATGGTTGGTGGAGAGAATATATTGAATGAATTAATATTAAAAAAATAGAGAATCAGAATTTTTGTCAAAGCTCAAAAATATAGCTAGGGACATGTTTGTGCACTGCACACCATCAAAATTCAACCTAATTTTTATAACAATGCATTTCTCTAATTAATAACTAGATTTAGTGATCTATTAAGTAAGATTTATCAATATACTGATTTAATTAAAAAAACAAAATAACATATACAGTAATCAAATTGTATGCAATTATAACCAACGGGGATTGCTTCAAGTGGTATATACTTGATTCCCCTTAAGCAAGGACTTGGGTTCGAATATTGTGGATGGAAAAAATCCCCGTCAGGAGAGCTAGCCCCACCATGATGTGGATGTTCCCGGCTCGAACAGGATTGCCTCCCGTGAAGGATACCTGATGTTAAAAAAAAAAATTGTATGCAATTGTGTGTGTGTGTGTTTATCTTTTAGCAGTGAAATTCCAATGTATGGTAAGATATATGCATGTTTGCCAAATTGCCATACGCAAGTACACCAATACATCTAGAAAATGATCAACTGTAGGAGAAACACTGACACAAACTGTTGGCATTTTTGAGTTGTTAGATGGAAATGGAATTGGATAATAAGTAGGAAGAATAAAAAATTATCAACACTTCGGTTGATGACAGCATAACTCAATTATTAGACACTAGCATCAAAATGACATAATTTGTGTGGTCCAATATGTTTCTTTCTGTATAAAGCCGTACCCACTACCACCCTTGTCTTAACTTTTCTAGAATTGAATCAATGGAAAAATCAATTTCTCTGCCATGTCTTTCTCTTATTGTTGTTCTTCTTCTTCATGCTTCTATCTCTCTGGCAGCCCCACCAAGAGAATCCTTGTATGGCACTTTTCTTCAGTGTCTTAGAAGCCACACAAACCCACAAGATCAAGTTTCCAACATAGTCTATGCCCAAACCAATGCATCATACACCTCTGTTCTTCAAGCCTTTGTTCGAAATGCCAGGTTCAACACACCTTCCTCCCTCAAACCATTACTAATTGTCACCCCTCTACATGAATACCAAGTACAGGCTACTGTAATTTGTGCCAAAAGCATTGGTGTTCAACTCAAAATCAGGAGTGGAGGCCATGATTTTGAAGGTATTTCATATGTCTCTGAGGTGCCTTTTATTATCCTTGACATGTTCAATTTTCAGAATGTCACTGTGGATATACAAAATGAGATTGCTGTGATTCAATCTGGTGCAAGTCTTGGACAAGTTTATTACAGGATTTGGGAGAAGAGTAAAGTTCATGGCTTTCCTGCAGGGGCTTGTCCAACTGTAGGAGTTGGTGGCCACTTGAGTGGAGGAGGGTATGGTAACATGCTAAGAAAATATGGGTTATCTACTGATAATGTTATTGATTCTAAAATTGTTGATGTCAAAGGTAGGATTCTTGACAAAAAGGCAATGGGGGAAGACCTTTTCTGGGCAATTAGAGGTGGTGGAGGAGCAAGTTTTGGAGTCATATTATCATACACAGTTAAGCTTGTTCCAGTACCTGAAAAAGTTACAATTTTTCAAGTTGACAAGACTTTGGAGCAAAATGCCACTGATCTTGTTTTCCAGTGGCAGCAAGTTGCACCACATACAGATGATAGGCTTTTCATGAGACTGGTCTTACAGCCTGTTGTGAAGGGGAAGAAAACCATAAGAGCCTTAGTTCAGGCTTTGTTTCTTGGAGGGGCTGTTGAACTTGTCACTATATTAGCAAAGGAGTTTCCTTTACTGGGATTGAAGAAGGAAAATTGTAATGAAATGAGGTGGATTGATTCTGTGTTTTGGTGGGCTAATTATAATGATGGCTCCTCATTGAATGCATTGCTTGACAGAAACCATTACTCAGTACATTTTAATAAAAAGAAATCTGATTATGTACAGACCCCAATTTCCAAAGATGGGTTCAAATGGATATGTATGAAGATGCTTGAACTTGGAAAAGCTGAGCTTGTTTTCAATCCTTATGGAGGAAAAATGAATGAGATCTCATCTGATGCTACACCATTTCCTCACCGTGCAGGGTATCTGTACAAAATTCAGTACACTGTGACTTGGCAGGAACCAGGGGCTGCTGCAGAGAAGAATTTTATAGGTCAAATTAGAATGCTACATAGTTATATGACTCCATTTGTGTCCAAGAATCCAAGGAGTGCCTACTTGAATTATAGAGACCTTGATATTGGTATCACTAGCCATGGTAAGGATAATTACAAAGATGGTGAGGTCTATTGTATCAAGTACTTCAATAAAAATTTTGAAAGGTTGGTGAAGATTAAGACTGCAATTGATCCAGAAAACTTTTTCTGGAATGAACAGAGTATTCCAACTCTTCCAAGCAAGGCATAGCGAACCTAACCGACAAAAGACATTGATTAATTCATTTGATTGACTTTGTTACTTCTGTCCCTACATGATTGCTTGCATTAGTGTAGTATAATATAAATCCGTGATGTTGTGCTAAATAACTAGTTGTTACAACATGGAAATAATTCAAGCAATGGTTCCTTTGTTTATTAAATTTTCTTCGTCATTTATTGTTGCCTTTCACTTGTAAGTTGTATCAATTTGCTTATATGAGGGAAAAATACAAAAGTCCTATATGCAATTAATGTTGGGGGATGGGTGAGGGCCACACTAAACAATTTTAAACCTTTTTAGTTTTTTTTTTTTTTTTTGTCTTTGACTGGGAATCCCCACAAACATAGTTGTGAGTCTAACCCCTAACTTTATAGGTAAAGTACATTTACGATCAGTCGATCACAATCCACTTCCATTGCGACGAACCACTGTTTAGTAAATTGTCTTAGTTATTTGCTATTTTAATATGTGAGTTCTAAAATCATTCTTCAGCCCATAGATATGACTTAAGTTTCCCGAGACTGGAAAATCATTTTTCATTTGACTAAAGTCAAGAGTTTAATCTTGCTTCATCTTTGAAGTTAATTTGTGTTTCAGCACAAAGTAAATTTGATATCATTTATTGTATAAAAAGCATTCGAGTGAGAAATACATTCTAAAATTCTCCTTTTTACAGTAACTCAGATTAATCTTCCATGGATTTTGTGTTTCTTAAGATTTTAATATATTCTTACATATTAAAAAACTATTGGAGAGTAAAATTTATAAATATAATTATTTATAGATGGGATAATCTTTTCAATTATCCTATATAATGGTATTTATTTAGCTAATTTCTAGAATTTAATTTGTATATATTCAAAACACTACTACAGCAAATTTAAGTATATCATAAAATTAAAAGTAAAAGAAATAATTTTACATAATATTTTTTTACTTTAAAACATTCTAATTATTATTATTATTTTTCTTAAAAAGTTTAAGACGTACGTAGGGGTGTTCATTAGTTTGGTTTAATCCAATAAACCCAATGAACCGAACCAAACCGAACAAATTTGATTGGATTAGATTTTTTAACTCAATCGGGTTGTACCTGAACCAAACAAATCAAACCTGTCAATGATTGGTTTGAGTAACTGATTAAAACCACTGGACCCATTACCCAAACCGAATCGAACCACCCTTAAATAAAAAAACTAAAATAATTGGAAGACGGGAGGGATTTAACACCGACATAGTTTTTATCATAAATGAGAGATTAAAAATCAACATAAGGTTTAATCATAGATTGTCTTTTTCTTAAATGAATTTTTCTATTGTTTCGGATCAAAATTGGAAAATAGGAGATTCAGATTAAAGGGGGTTCATAATCTTGGTGAAGCAGGGTTACATGGTGGGTGTTTTTCATTCATATGAAATTCTGAGAAAAAATACAGTTACAAGTGGAGGGGATTTTCCCGTTTTTTCCCTGTCCCTGGTGCCTTTTTATATAGGCTAACTAGACTTGGGGCCCAAGTTAATTTACAGTGGATGCTTATTGATTAAGGAATACAATTAATAGAATTATGCCTTTTGTCTGTTGTGCTTCACACTTCCTGCTGGTGCAGCTGTCTCTCTTTTCGGTTTTGTGCTTCTGCTTGTTGGCTTTTCTTGGGGATAAAGTGTGTCAGCACCCAATTTTATCCGGCTATGTTTTCTTCAATTCATTTTCATTTTCATGGTTAAAAAATGAAAAAAACAACAAACTAAAGATGGATTGGTTAATTCGTTAATTAATTAATTATCAGTAGTTAATTAATTAACAAATTGATTAAACATTTTTTTAAAAAAAAAAATCTGTTGAGTTTTTCTGAAAAAATTGTAATTGGACCAATTTGGGCCGTTGTGTTATTTTGTTCCAAAAAAGTGGATGTAAGTTTTTTGTAAAAACTGTGATTAGGCTCATTAACCCATTTTTTTTTAAGTAATTTTTCTAAAAAAGGAGAGAAAAGGGGTGTGATTGGACCAATTTGGGCATTGCCTTAGCTTTTTTTTAAAAAAAAAAGAGGGAGAAGTGTTTCAGATTTGGGCCATTTTTATTGAGAAGTTTAATTTTCTAAAAAATGTTTTGGGCTAACATAGCCCATTTTCATTACTTAATTCAACAATTAAAAAAAAGAAGAGGAGGAGGAAAACACATGATTTTCTGATGGTTTACGGAGCAAGTTGTGCAACTTTGCACTGGCTTGGGCGGGAGCAGCATGGAGAAAAGTAGTCTGGCAGGTGCAAGTTGCACCAAAAAAGGGCAATTAAATTTGCCTATAAAAGGGGAAGTCCAAGCAAAATGGGGTACAGGCTACACAATGAGAAAATAGGGGAGGAAAACTTTCCAAAAATACAGTAAAGAGTTGGGTTCCAACACTCGAATCTTAATTCAATTGTAGAAGAAAAAGTTGAAACATAAAAAAGGAGAAGAGAGGGAGAGCTACAAATAACTCGATAGAGAGAAAAGAGCGAAGGACTGAAAGGTCAAGCTACAACATATCATAGAACCATTGGTATTGGTATTTCTACAAACTTTAAATTTGGTTGAATTTTTGTTGTGTCTTCCCTGTTTGCATTCCTATCTTGCTCTTAATCATTTTTATGTTCATCCAAGATGTTTAGATTTACAATACAAATAGCATGGAATGTAAAATCAATCTAACACCAACTACAGTGTCTTTATCAGTCCAATATATACATTCTTTATGCCTATGCCTAAGTATGGAAAAGAATAAAATCCCAGACCTTGTTGTAACCTAATATAGTTAATATAGCTCTCAATTCAAAAGTGAACAAAAATTCAAGGAAGATAAAAACATAGCAAGTGAGTGAGGAACCCACCGCGGCCGGAACGGCCGCCGCCTCTCCCCTGCAGACCTCCGCGTCCCCTTCCCGCAGGCGCTGCGCGTCTCTCCCATGCAGCTCCTCTGCGCCGCTGCAGTGCACCGTGGGTAGAGGTGGCTGCTCCTGATCCCGCGGCCACCGTCGTTCGGAACTCCAGGTCGCCGTCGCGACCCACCCCCTCGCAGCCGCGCACAGGGGCCCTCGTCCTGCGGCCAACGCCGCTTCCCTATCCCACGGCCGTACTCCGCCGCCCCTGTGGCCATGACCACCGCGTCACCCCCTCCCTGTGCACAGCCATGGCCGCCGCCACTGTACCCTCCATGGCTGCTCCTTGTCACCTCCATTCGTCTCCTCTGCGCCACTGTTGCGCAGCCACCGCGGCCAAGCACCGCGCGCGTCTCTCCCCCACCGTCGCGCTTCGCTCCGCCGCCGCTATGGCCACATGCAAGGCCGCCGCGCCGTCAGCCCCCATGGCTGCTCCCTTTTGTTGTCCCCAAAACCTAACCATAAGTGAGTGTGTGTGTGAGAATGAGAGAAAAAGTGAGAGGAAGAGAGCCTGAGAAGATGAGATGAGGAGGAAGAGAGAAAGGAGGGGGCGCCCATTTTTTCTTCTTTCAGGAGGTAGAGTATGAGAGAATGAGGGAAAGGTGAAACCCTAAGTGGTGCAAGCTTGGGCTTGCACGCCCAAGCCCATTTCCTGTCCTTTTTTTCTTCTTTCTTCTTTTTTCCTTCTTTTCTTTTCTTAATTAAAAAAACAAGAAAACAAAAAATAAAAATAGTAATAACTAATATTAGTAAATAAATAGTAATTAGGATAATTATTTCGCATGTTTTCTGTATTATTTCTGTTATGTTCGGCCAATGATGTGAGTTGAGGCCCAACCCTTTTTGTTTTAATGTGTGTTGGTTGTTTTAATTCTATTTTTATTCCATTTGTTGTTATTTTCTCTTAATTTGTCCTTTTGACCCACCATCTTGTGTCTCTTGTAGATATTTTTATCCATTTTATTTGCCTTCGATAAATGTAAATATTTGTTTAATTCTCTTCCCTTGTAAATAATTGATTATCTGTAATTTTGATCATGTGTTCTTGTAAATATTGATTAATTCAATTTATCCTTTTTATCTTTGACGTTAATAGAATAGTATTTCTATCTTTTAGCGTCATTCAAATAAAAATTTGAGCATAATCATTTACTGGCTCAATAGTTTGCTCGTTTGTAAATAAAAAACATTTTCTTAAAATAAATTAGCTTATCAAATCCATTACGTTGACGGAATAACATTTCTATCCTTTAACGTCATTCAAATTAAAAAGAATTATTGAGTATAGTCATTTACTAACCCGATATTTTGCTCATTTTGTAAATAAGAAAATATTCTTTGAAAAATAAATTTGTTTTTCAAATCAATTACGTTGACGGAATATCATTTCTATCCTTTAACGTCATTCAAAAAAGGAATATTGAGTATAGTCATTTACTAACTCAATAATGTGTGCAAAAATCAAATCTTTTGTCAAAATAAATTTTCTCAAAATAAACGACGTTAATTGAATAGCATTTCTATCAATAACGTTATCAGAAAATATTGAGTATAGTCATTTATTAACTCAATAATGCGCGTAAAATCAAATCATTTTTCAAAATAATTTTTTTTAAAATAAGTGATGTTTATTGAATAGCATTTCTATCAATAACATCGTTTGAACAGTTTCAATGGTTCGTTGTATAGCCATTTGCTAGCATCAACTCTGTCTAAAAAATAATAAATAAGTAAATCCTTTTTCTTTAAATCAAAACATTTTCAAAATCAATTCTTACATTTTTCTTTCTTTTTTCAAAATTAAAAATCAATTTCTTTCAAAATCAAAACCAATATTTTCAAACACATTTTCAGAACTACGTGGCTTTGATTTCTCCATTGCACCTGGGGATACGTAGGAGCGAGATTTCCCCATCGAGCCAAAATAAAACTTTCAAAATTTTGTCCCATTGATTTCAAATTATTTTTTGTCATCATTCTGTAATTTAAAGAATGTAAATAAATTTTGTTTTTTCAAAGGGTAAAATAAACATTTTGAAAGTTAATGAATTTTGCGCAATTAATTAAGGGTAAGCGTTTTTAACGGATGTTGTAGGGTGCTAATACCATCCCTACACATAATCGACTCCCGAATTTGGATCTCTTGTTCGCAGACCATGTTTTCATTTTAAAATCATTTTTGGGTTTTCCAATTTCCCCAAACAAAATAAATTGGTGGCGACTCCCCAAATGATCATTTTTCAATATTTTTCTCACGGGCTCGCCGACCCCGTCGTGGCCCCGGTCGCGACAAAGTGGTTTCTCCATTTTGGTGAAAGTCTGCACTGTCTCACTGTGCTGTCAAGCATGCTAGGTTGACTCTACTGCGTTGTGTAGGTTGTTGTGTTTTGTCTGATACTTCCAACGACTCTTTCCTTATTCAACTAACGTCAGGTGGGTAGGTCGCATGGATAGAGGAAAATGTCTCCTCTTTTTGGTATACTGTCTTCCAGCTTCGCCCTGTATACTATGTGTTATGCTGCAAAGTCCGCTCTACATGGTTCGTTGTTTAGTCAGGTTCGCCTTGCCTCTTGATGTACGCCCCCTCTTGTGTCAGCTTCTTTAATCTTGTTTCATATGAACTGATCTGGAACATCTATTATTTTCTAAAAAATGGATTTTTTTTATTGTATTGGCATTATAAAATTTATGATTCGATTGAACCGAACCAACCCATTCTTAATCGATTCGATTCGGTTTGGTTCGGGTCACTTACAGAAAAATTGAAAAATCCAAATCAAACCAAACAATTTTATGTAGTTCGAATTTGTTTTTACCATAGAATCGACCTGTGAACAACCTAGACATACCTTCACTCAGCATATGTTGGTTCTCTTAGTTGAAATTATTTTTAAAATTAAAATGATTTAATGGTTAAAGATAAATACTTCCTACAAATTGATTTTAAGTGTTTAACATCTAAAATAATTTTATCAATATCTATCAACAAAGTCCCAAGCCAGATCCTATCCAGGGCATCTTTATTTAAGACTACGGTTGACTAATTTAGGTTAAGGTCATCACCTTTTTCTAGCTCAGTCCCACAGACTTGTGAACAATATATTGTTGTTTGCTAGATTTTTATTATATGATCTTGAAATTAAATTCTTGTTAGATTTAGGTCTAATAACATATTTAAATATTTTATTATAAAATAAACTTTTACAATTTTTATATTATACATTTTTTTAAAAAAGTCCGATTAAAACCTTAAAAAACACTTAGCTAAATAAAAAAAAAATACTTTCTTAAAACAAATCTCAAAATATGCTTATCCTACAGCTAAAAAAGACACAGTATATATACCGTAATACCTTAATATTTTGTTTATTTTTATCACTTTGTATATCTAAGAACCGAAGTATAGTCATTTAAATAAACACTCAGATTCTAACCAAATAATCCAGGTGACTGCGTTCCAATGGCAAAGCAAATACTTTCTCACAATTGGAGATACTCTAATATATACCCTCCTCTTCTCACTAGATTCTCTGTCCTTGGTGGTTCACAATTCACATCAGGTTTGACCCATGCGTCGACAGGTTTCTTATAGCATGCTGGGATTAGTTAAAACATGCTAAATTCACATTTTTAATGTTATAAATAATTATATTAAAAAATCTAAACTTAAATTTTGATAAACATTAAACCAAACACACTTCATTTCTTTTCATCTCATCGTGATCATTTGTGGTACAGCCTAGCTGATATCATGATAGTTAAGAATTATATAATAATTCAAGTGAAGATATATTGAACACAAAAGGTTTCAAATTGGCATTAAAGATCTCCGAATAAGGTAGGCATCATTGCGACAAATTAATTGAAGCACACGCTTGCCATTTAATATACTTTTTTACTATACCTGTTCTCTTCACATGACCAACAGTCACCTATCTCTTAAGTGATTGAAACTATTCTTTTAAAATTTAAATTGAATGACAAAGTTTTTCTAATAATTGATATTTTAACTTCCTTATTAATTTATACATTCATTAACACTTTCATTTTGATTTCTTTCTTTTTTTCTACTCAGATCCCTCCCTCCCCTCCCCCAATCTGTAGCATCTGTAGTCTTACAATAAGGTAATTAAAACTTTATAAACTTTTCATAAAATGGTCAATTATACAATTTTCTATTAACTAGTATATCAAAATTTATCAACGGATTAGTTAAGTGGTACATGTTTGATTCTGCTTAAGAAAAATTCTCAAAGAGCAGGATTATCTACCATGAAGGATATTTGTGATTTAAAAAAAAAAACTTAATATACCAAAATTTTATGTTCCAAATGCACATGAAAAATAAAACAAAAAGTACTTTTAGAAAAATTCATTGCAGTTGTCTATCTGTTCTAGAGCCCTGTCTTGTCAGATTACTTAAAATGTAGGAACCTGTTGCATCAGGACTTAGTTGGAGCCTCTTTTCCTGGAAGAATTCTGGTTTAGTTTTTTGGCTGTTGCCTCCATTATAAAATAAAAATGTGAAAGTGGTTGATGTTGTTGGAATCAAGTTAAAATAAAAAAGTTTAAGTTACACTGTCATAATTGAAATTAGAACATTGACCCAAAATAATGCCAATACTCTTCATCTGCATGACGTGTGTCTTAGCTCAAGTATCCCTATACTGTTACAGCATTTTGTCACAGTAACTCAAATATAAATATACAACATTGGTGACACCCTCCTTCACCACAAAAACTACTAGACCTGAGAAGTCATGGCAATGGCATCACCATTCTCACCCTTTCCAATTTTAGTCCTTATATTATTATCAGTTTCATTTCAAGCTTCAGCTTCAATTCAAGAAAGTTTTGTCCAATGTCTAAACTTTAATTCAGACAGAAAATTCCCATTTCATACAACAATTTACACTCCAAATGATGCTTCATTCACCATCATCCTTAATTCCACTGCACAGAACCTAAGGTGTTTGTTGCCTTCAGCACCAAAACCTGAGTTTATATTCACACCCTTCCATGATTCCCATGTCCAAGGAGCTGTAATTTGCTCCAAGAAACTTGGTATCCATTTTAGAGTAAGAAGTGGTGGCCATGACTATGAAGGAATCTCATATGTTTCTGAGATTGAAACCCCTTTCATAGTTGTTGATTTGGTCAAGCTTCGTGGCATTAATATTGATATTAAAAGCAACACTGCTTGGGTTCAAGCTGGTGCCACTATGGGTGAAGTCTTTTACAGAATATATGAGAAAAGTTCAGTTCATGGATTCCCTGCAGGCCTTTGCACAAGCTTAGGTGTTGGAGGGCACATTACAGGAGGTGCATATGGAACCATGATGAGAAAATATGGCCTTGGTGCTGATAATGTCTTAGATGCTCAAATTGTTGATGCCAATGGCAGAATTCTTGACAGGGAAACCATGGAGGAAGACCTATTTTGGGCAATTAGGGGAGGTGGAGGTGGTAGCTTTGGTATCCTTCTTTGGTGGAAGATACAACTTGTTCCTGTGCCACCAACTGTAACAGTTTTTACTGTTACTAAGACCTTAGAGCAAGGTGCAACCAAGCTTCTTCATAGATGGCAGGAAGTGGCACCTTATATTGATGAGAATCTCTTCATCAGAGTCATAATTCAACCATCTAGTGTTGGGAACAAAACTCAAAGAACTATCATAACTTCTTACAATGCTCTCTACCTTGGGGAGGCTAGAAGACTCCTCCAAGTCATGAAGACAAGTTTTCCTGAACTGGGTTTGACAAGGAAAGATTGTCAAGAAACTAGCTGGATCAAATCTGTGCTCTCTATTGCTGGCTTTCCAAGTGATACACCACCTGAAGTTCTGCTTAAAGGAAAACCAACATCTAAGTACTTCTTCAAAGCAAAATCAGATATTGTAAGAGAACCAATACCAGAAACTGGGCTTGAAGGATTGTGGCAAAGATTGCTTATAGAAGATAATCCCATGATGTTTTGGAACCCATATGGTGGAAGGATGAGCCAATTTTCAGAATCTGATATCCCATTTCCTCATAGAAATGGAACACTTTACAAAATCCTGTACCTATCTATATGGCAAGATGGAGACAAGAATGCTGCAAAGCATATAGATTGGATTAGGAAGCTTTATAACTACATGACTCCTTATGTGTCTAATTTCCCAAGGGAAGCATATGTGAATTACAGGGATCTGGATTTGGGAATTAACTCCAAGAACAGCACAAGCTACATACAAGCAAGTACTTGGGGTTATAGGTATTTCAAGGATAACTTCAACAGGTTGGTAAAGATAAAGACCAAAGTGGATCCTGAAAATGTCTTCAGGCATGAGCAGAGTATCCCACCACTTCCAATCTAGGCAAGGAATGGAAAAAGGGCTTGTTAGGTAGTTTAGAGCAATAATACATTTAGATTTGTTAATATGTTTTTGGTCTTTTTGATGTTGTAAGATGCTGATTAAGTGTCTAATTGCTTGCTGTCTATGTGATTTGTGTATGTGGATTAAGTTCCAAATTGTCTGTAACTTTGTTTCTCAAGCAAAAACTGTGGTGTAACTAATGGTGTTTTCTTAAGGACATGAATCACTAAAATATTATTCTCAAGTTTGTAACTTAAAAACTGTTATGGTATCGGCGCAATGCGGAAGTACTGGATCTAATCAATTAAAGAGTAAAAGAGAAGTAAAAATAGTAGTAAGCAGATGAGAAAATTATTTATGTGGAAAACTCTCTGGTGTAGAGAGAAAAACCATAGGCGGCAATAAGCAAAATAAAACCACTATAAAACTGAGAGTACAAGAAATACTCTTATAATGGTGAGAATTGAGAACAAAATTTTCTCTCACAAATTCTCTCACAAGAATAAAATCTAGTGGACTAAAATATTCTCTCAAATCCCACACTCACACAATGGCTAAGAGAAGTATTTCTAAATTGTTTCTCTTGGATGCTTGAATGCTTACCATCATACTACTCATGCCTATTTATAGGCAACACACTAGCTACTTTTTAATGCCTAAGTGATAAGAATGGATGCTACATCACAAAGTGTGAATTCAAGCTAGCCGTAATTTTAGAAAAGACAACCAAACCCGTAATATGAATAGTAAACAAGCATGACAAAAACATGCCATACGAGAGCCACCATTTCTAACAATCTCCACCTTTGGCTCGAATTCGATAAATTGCTCATTGCCAATTAAAGCCCCGAAGGGCGCTCAAGTGCTGTAGAGATCCACCAAGTTCAAATAGTGTTGGAAATTGGTATTTGGAAGTGGCTTGGTAAGCATGTCTATTGGATTCTCAGACGTGTGAATCATTTCCACCACTACTTCACCAGCAACAACAACATCTTGAACAAAATGGCATTTCACATCAATGTGTTTGGTCCTGTCATGATAATGATTATTCTTTGTCAAGCGAATAACACCCTGGCTATCACAAAACACAACAAGAACATCCTGTGTTAGACCAAGTTCATTGACTAAATCTCGAAGCCAAAGACCCTCTTTTACACCCTCTGTTGTTGAAATATATTCTGCTTCAGTTGTAGATAGTGCGGCAATAGATTAAAGTGTAGCATTCCAACTGATAGCAGAAGTACATAAAGTGAAGATATATCCAGAAAGAAATCTTCTTCTGTCAAGATCACCACTGTAATCTGAGTCAACAAAGCCTACAACATCATCAGGTGTAGCCTTGTTTCTATCAAATACCAATCCAATATCAAAATTACCTTTTAGATATCGAAATATCCATTTAACAACACTCCAATGACCTTTACCAGGATTATGCATATATCGACTCACTATGCAAACAACATATGCTAAATCTGGTCTAGTGCATACCATAACATACATAAGACTCCCAACTGCATTAGCATAAGGGACGTGTGACATATGCTCCATCTCTTCCTCTGTTTATGGATAAAGATCTGAAGATAATTTGAAATGTGCAGCAAGTTGGGCAGACACAGGTTTGTTGTCAAGCATATTAAACCTGTCAAGCACTTTCTCAATATATTTCATTTGAGATAAGAATAATTTACCAGCTTGATGATCCCTGTGAATTTCCATACCGAGAATTTTCTTAGTTGCACCTAACTCCTTCATTTCAAACTCATTACCGAGTTGGGCTTTCAACTTCCTGATCAAGGACTTGTTACGTGATGCAATCAACATATCATAAACATAAAGTAAAAAGTATATGAAAGTTCCATAAGAAAATTTTTGGAAATAAATACAATCGTCAAACTGACTTCTAGAGTAACCTTGCCCATTCATAAAGGAGTCAAAACTTTTGTACCACTGTCTGGGAGCTAGCTTTAGGACTTATAAAGATTTCTTCAATTGGTAGATAAGATGCTCCTTGCCAGGAACAATAAACCCCTCAGGCTGCTCTACGTAAATTTCTTCTTCCAACTCTCCATGAAGAAAAGTTGTCTTAACATCAAGTTGCTCAAGTTCCAAATCAAACAAAGCAACAAAAGAAAGCAAAATACGAATGGAAGTATGACGAACAACGAGTGAGAAAATCTCATTAAAGTAAATACCTTCCCTTTGGTTAAAGCCTTTAACAACTAATCGTGCTTTGCATCTAGGATCTCCAGCCCCAAGAATACCTTCTTTCTTCTTATAAACTCACTTACATCTCAGTGGCCTCTCGCCGTTAGGAAGTTCTATTAAACTCCAAGTACTATTTTTATGAAGACTCTCAATTTCTTCATTCATAGCCACAAGCCACTTTGAAGAATCAACACAAGAAATAGCTTCGGCATAACTGGTAGGCTCAATACCATCATTTACCTCTTGTTCAACAGCCAAAGCATAGGTAGTTAAGTTATCTTCATCAATATATCTAGTTGGACGTTTTATTTGTCTCTTTGTTTTATCTCGAGCAATAGAGTAGTTATCTTGTTGTGGCTTGACAGGAGAACTAACACAATCATCACCATGATCATTGGTGCTAGAATAGGAAGATGGAACATCGACATTAGGAACTGCAGACTTCAATTCTAATTCCACCTTCTCGCTAGTACCCTGCAAATTACTTGTACTAGAAGAAGACAGAAGATTGTTTTCCAGAGGATAATAAAGCATCCTCATTAAATGTAACATCTCTACTAAGAATTATCTTTTGTGACTCAGAACACCACAAAAGATATCCTTTAGATTAAGATGCATAACCAAAAAATTATGCACTTAATAGCTCTCGGAGCTAATTTGCCATCATTGACATGTGCATATGCAAGACATCCAAAAATTCTTAAATGAGAATAATTAATAGGATTACCTGACCAAATTTCTTCTGGAATTCTGAAGTCAAGAGATAAGCGTGGAGAATGATTGACCAAGTAACATGCAGTAGAGACTGCTTCGGCCCAAAAATCACATTGATGCCATAATCCAACATTTGAGAGCATACAACGAGCTTTCTCAAGTAGAGTTCTGTTCATGCATTCTGCAACACCATTTTATTAGGGTTTACCTAGAATTGTTTTTTGTCTAGTAATGTCATGATTTACGTAGAACTCATTGAAGTCACCTCCACAGAACTCTAATCCATTATCTGTTATGAGCCTCTTGACCTTTTTCCCTGTTTAGTTTTCAACAAGAGTTTTCCACTTCTTAAAAGTAGGGAAGGCCTCATTTTTACGCCTCAAAAAATGAACCCAGACTTTACGAGATAAATCATCAATAATAGTCGTCATATATTTGCGTCCTCCATGAGAGGGGGCTTTAGAAGGTTCCCAAATATCAAAATGAATATAATCAAGAAAACCCTCTATACGGTGAGTTTCAGTAGAGAAACTAAATCTTCTATTTCCCAAAAATACAATGTTCACAAAACTGCAACTTGTCGACACCATGTTTGTCAAGAAGACCTTGCTTGCTTAGAAGTTGCATGCCTTTTTCACTCATATGGCCCAGATGCATGTGCCATAATTTAGTGACATCATCATTAGAAAAAAAAAGAAGATACAGTTGCTGAACCTGTCACAACTGAATTTTGCAAGACATATAAACTACCAATTCTATTAGCTTTTAGTAAAATAAGGGCATCTTTTGATACCTTTAGAACTCCACCTTTAGCAGAGTACTTGCAATTTAGAGACTCAAGGGTGCCAAGAGAAATTAGATTCCGCTTTAATTTAGGAATAAAGTGAACTTTAGTAAGAGTCATGACAACACCATCATGAGTCTTGAGCTGAATAGTACCTATTCCTGCAACCTTGCATTGGGTATTATTGCCCATCAAGACAATACCACTATCAACAGGTTCAAGAGTGGTAAATAAGTCCTTATGAGGACACATATGAAAAGTACATCTAGAATCAAGAATCTACTCATTTTTACTCCTCTTATCAGAAGAGACAATGATAGCATAACATCATCGTCGAAATCAGTCTCAATATTAGCAACTTCAGTGGGTTGTTTACCTTTTTCTTGCTTTTTCTTCAAGGTAAAGCAATCAAAGATGTCATGCCCAAATTTCTTGCAATAGTGACAGGTTTTTTTGGATTTGTGTCCCCTGGATTTGGATCTGAACTTTTTGTTGCCGGTACTCCCTCTTTCCTGAGTTCTACCTCTAACACTTAAACCTTCACCCTTGTCCTTAGAATAAATTTCAAGATCAAAATTTTCTTTGGACAGTAAGTTAGATTTAACATCTTTGAAAGATAAGGTATCATTGTTACCATATAAAATAATTTCTTTGAAGTGCTTGTAGGTAGAAGGTAAAGAGACAATCAACAAAAACAACTTTATCTTCATCTTCAATTTTAATATCAATATTTTTCAGATTTATAATAATAGTATTAAACTAATCAAGATGAGAACGAATAGGAGTACCTTCAGCCATACGGATTGTATATAAGCGCTCCTTGAGACAAAGCTTGTTTGCAAGGCTCTTGGTCATGTATAAAGATTCCGACTTTAGCCACAATGCTGCAGTGGTAGTTTCATTGTCTACTTCACGAAGAACCTCCTTGGACAAGCAAAGTTGGATAGTTGTAAGTGCCTTGTCATCCAACTCATCTCATTGGCCATCTGTCATAGAAATCGGTTTCTTTGACTTCCCATCTAAAGCTTTCTTCAATCTGCTTTGGGTGACAACGACCCTCATTTAGACTTGTCATATAAGGAAGCTAATATTGCCATCAAACTTCTCAATGTCAAACTTGGTGACAGTTGACATCTTGAACTCCTAGTTGAATAAGAGCTCTGATACAACTTGTTATGGTATCAGTTCAATGCTGAAGCACTGGATCTAATCAATTAGAGAGTAAAAGAGAAGAGAGAAGATGAGAACAATATTTACGTGGAAAACTCTTCGGTGTAAAGAGAAAAACCACGGGCGGCAATGAGCAAAATAAATCCACTATAAAAGAGAAAGTACAAGAAATACTCTTATAATGGTGAGGATTGAGAACAAAATTTTCTCTCATAAATTCTCTCACAAGAATAAAATCTAGTGGACTAAAATATTCTCTCAAATTTCATACTAACACAATGACTAAGAGAAGTATTTCTAACTTACTTATCTTGGATGCTTGGATGCTTACTATCATACTACTCATGCCTATTTATAGGCAACACACTAGCTACTTTTTAATGCCTAAGTGATAAGAATGGTTGTTACATCATAAAGTGTGAATTCAAGCTAGCCGTAATTTGAGAAAAGACAACCAAAGTCGTAATATGAATAATAAACAAGCATGACAAAAACATGCCATATGAGAACCACCATTTCTAAAAAAAACTCATGTAGTTTAGTAGCTTAGTCCTTCTTTCCAAATTCGCTTATTATGAATTTGATACTTAAATGAAGCAGAAAAATCTATTTCCATGTCACGAAGTATACTTAAGTGAGCTCCAAGTCATAGCAAACCTTGTATTTTGTGTGTGTGTGTGTGTGCATATTTTCCTGAAAGTCCCATATCATGTCACAACCGGGGAACTTGTGTGTAGAGTTGTTAATCTAGGCTGCCCGACCCGAGTAGCGGGCTTTATCGGGTTGCGCTAAAAAGCCCGGAAGTTATTAGAGCATCTAAAATAGGCACCCAAGCCCTACCTTTTTGTGGGCTTTTTGTGGGTAGCACGATTTTTTTGCGGTTTTTTGCGAGTGTTAGGGCTGGAAATTTCACTAAGTTATAATTATAGAAGATTCACATTATAAAGACAAGATCTGAATGAATCTTAGTAAGAAAGGAAAATTCTGATATGAAATCTTTTTAAGTTAAAATTCGAAATTGATATCTGAAGGATATCTCGAATGCTTCACAGTAATTAGTGCCTTTGTTAATTAAAATCCTTGGATGATATGTTTGAGAATTTCGAATAAAATTTGACAATAAAAGGCGCAAAGATTTCGAATTTTACTGATATAAAGATAAGAAATAGAAATTTATACAAGAGAATTGAATTCAAAACTGGATTTCATTCATATGACAAGTTACAAGGTAAAATTCGAAATACAATAGAATGCTTACAAGTTACAAAAGGAAAATTCGAACTACGTAGAAATTACAAATGGAATGATAATGAATTACAAGAAGGAAAGTAGTTCGAAATAGAAGCCTTCATCTCTTGATCTTCTGGAAATTCTGGAATCATCAAATTTCCTTTTCTTTGAATCTCTTGGTCTTCGAAGGAGAAGAAGACTTTGTGGAGGGCAAAGCTTGTGAGTGAGCATTCTTTCTCACTAACCTTCTCATACATAATACCTTTTTTCTATTTCGAATGGGGGGAATTAATCAAGTAAAATGCAAAAAGACAAACATCCCCTACAATTCGAATAGAGGGTAAAAGCTAGGTGGAGATCTTCCAGGAAAATTTTAAGAAGACACAAACATCACCACCTAACAATTTACACAAAAGAGGTCATCCTCCATATTATGATTCTCCTCTTTCTCCCCTTTCTTCCCAAGATTTGGGTATAAAAATATGATGAGGAGGGAGAAGGAAATGCCACAAAAGACATAGCCACTCCCTTAGAAGAGGAGAAATCTAAGGCATTATTAGGTAAAAGTACCAATTAAATGCCTATTTTTTGTTACAACGTTCGACCCAAAGACTAAAAAACTTAGAAACATTTCTAACATTGGTCATTACGTCGACCTAAAATCGAATGGAATCAATCGAAACTTAGGTTAAATGTAATAACCAATATCAGAAATCTCTCTAGATTTCGGAACAAAAACAGAAGCAAAGGAGGAAGAATTCGAATAAAGAAAACTCGAAAGATTAAGAAAGAAAGTTTAACTTTCTTACTGTATTTTAGAATCCACCATGAGGACTTGATTCCAGTCCCAGATTGTTCATAGGAATCTTTTACTTTGATTTAGCTATAAATCACCACAAACAGCGGGTAGTGGATAAAAAGCCCGAGAATTATTCGGGCTTTTAAAATAGGTGCCCGAGACCTACATTTTTTCGGGCTTTTACAGTCGGGCTAGCCCATTTTGTGGCGTCTCCTTTCAAGGCAATGGTCTAATTGTATCTAGGGGATAAAATCATGCTACCAAATTAAAAATAAAGTTCTTGGGTAAGTTTTAGACCAAGTCAAAGACTAACAACCTCAACCAAGGGTAGATCCATTGCAATGTTAATTCTCTATGTTGCTACTGCCAAAACAAGTTATTTGGATTCTTTGAAGATTGCTCTAATGCCTTATATATAATCATCAACTTAAGTTACATTTTCATTCAATTCCTCCTCAATATGACACCAATAAAATTGATCTTGTATCAAATTTGAATGATCTATATCCTCTAATTCTCCTAATGTACCTAAGCTACTTTGAAGTTGTGATGAATAGAGATTACCTTCATAATTACCATATCGATATCTAACTATTTTCTTTGGAAATGGAGTTTTTGGATAACTAGATTGTGAGCCAAAAGTCTACTACCTCAATCGAGTTATAAGTTATAGATCCATCCATGTTAGAGGATAATACCTTTCAATAAAACTTGATCCTTAAAGGAGATCTGAACCAAAATTCACAAGTCCATTGGCAGTCTCATAAAGCATCATACAAATTTTAATCCTCCAAACAACATTGGTGACATTCTATCATGCATTGTGCTGCTCTACAAACTAAATTCACTCTCACAAAGAGAGCATTTTGGACCGCCCTCCACATAAAATCCCAAGTTCTTAGAGGAATATTTATTTTTTATTGTTATATTCTAAAGGTCAAGTATATATTAACCTTTTGAATGTAATGTATCATGTTATTCATTTGTTAGGGATTCTTTATTGTATTATTTAATTATTTATTAAAATAATTAATTTGATAAAGTCCTTAGAATGACTTCTTCATAGTCGTAAAGCATCAAAGTATAACATGACAATGAGATCCTACTAGCTATTTCAAAAACTTTGCTCTTACATATCCTTAGTCGATTCTTATTATTTATAAGAACATCAATGATACGTTGAGACTAGTATGTGAGTTGACCAATGGTCATATCTCACTAGCTATGGATGTGTGATATTAAGTCTTTCACATAGGTTCGTCTTAAAGAGGTTAACAATGTATTAAACTAACCCCCATGACAATGTTACATGGATTATTATCTAATAAAATGGGTAAAGATACCCAAATTAGTGTGTTAGACATTGTTCCTACAACTAGATCGAAAATTTGGATTAAAAAGTGCATGTAGACATTGAATGTCGCAAAATCAAAGGTTGCCAATGTATATCGTGAGGGAAACCATGGTAAGTAGAAAATAATGGGTGAAAGGATGGGTGTCCTTGATTCTAACGTTACCTTCAAATATCCCAAACGTGTAGACTGTCCCCATGTAGAAACCATGCAAAAGCATCAGCGTCATGTACAATAAAGATGCAAGTAGATTCAGAGCCTTGGCCTCATGATAATTTATCTCATATCAATGGTAGGCTTACCTGGGAAGCTTTGGGGAGTTCAGATAATTCGGTGAAGGGAGAGGAATCCAACGTGAACCAAGAGGAGAAAATAGAGGTGGTGCCACCAAACCAACAGACTTGAAGCATTCTACGATTTTCTTCTTATTTATTTATTTCTCCATGATAGCTTTTAAAGATGTTAAGTATGCTCACTTGGAATGTTAGGGGAGCAAATAATGCAAGAAGCATGAGACACATTAGAGATTTGGTGAATAAAATAAATCCTACTATTACGTTTATACTAGAAATAGATGTCAATTTTGATAATACGAGGAGCTTTTGGTCCAAGTTAGGATACATACCTGTGGCCATCGAAGAAGCAAGGGGATAATTTGGAGAGTTTACGAGTGACCATTTCTATCCATTGGATGCTTGTTGGCGATTTCAATGAAATTCTTTATCTATTTGAACAATGAGGAGGTCATTTTTAAGCCTACAAAGTTGTTGAATCTCAGGAATAATTTTGTCACTACAACCTAATGGATATTGGCTCCATTGGAATTAATTCAAACTTTTAGCAGAAAGAGAAAAAGAGAAGTAATCGCTGAAAAGGATCCTATAGAAAAAGGGTCACAAAGTAAGAAAAAGGAAGACCAACCTTTTGTTGAAGAAGAAAGAGTATTAAATAAAGAAGTATTGGATAAGGTAGCCTCTCTAGATGTTGAGCCTCCTACTTCTTTCAATTATGAAGAATCTTTCTCTGAAGAATTAATTGAAAGAAAAAATGATTCTCAAGAAAGAATTGAAGGAGATGCTTATGAAGAAAGGATTGAAGAAGAAGATTCCTCTGAAGAAGATATGGATGCAAATTCCTTGGCAATGCTTGTCAAGAGTTATTCTGAGGCACCCTCATATGAAATCTCCCTATCCATTCTCCAAGAAGATACTCATGCCCTAGATTGTAAAGAAGAATCCCCCTACTAAGACAAAGGAGCTTCTTTTATCAAATGATGAAGATGAGGAGGAGGAGGAGAATAAAGAAGCCAGAATTGATACTTCCCATTTTGTTATTTCTACAGGAACTTTTGGCACCAATATGTTAAACCAGTTTCTAACTTCTCCTATTTTAGACTCAGGGATTCTTGCTGCAATTCCTATTCAAGAAAAATATCCTAACACATCTTCAACTTTTGGATCAATGGGATCCTTCCTGCAACAATTGAGCCATGATAGGGAGGATTATGTGCCTCCTCAACTTGAGAAGGTTGCCTCTATTGATGTTGTCGCTGCTCTCAACACCCTACAAAACACAATTAATGAGATGATTGAGAGATTTGCTCAACATCAATTCTGGTTCAACACTTTTATGATGCCAGTAATTGCATCTCATGCACCTGATATGCCTTTTGCTCTTTTTCAACCACCACAGGACATACTTCAGTTTGCTACTTCATCATCTTCTGATCATTCTGCACCTTCCAAATAGGCGGTGATGATGACGTTGCTTCTTTTAAACTTATGCCTTTTGTTATTTTTTATTGATGACAAAGGGGGAGAAGTAGTAGTGTAGTGTATTATTGCAGTAATTTTTTATGGGATGACTGTAATCCAGCCTTGATTCTTAACAATTTACTCTTTTTGCTGAACGATTGTGTTTAGTGTATGAACAATTATGCATTCAGTTTTTGAATGGAATCAAGTCATCATGACTCATGAGTCTCATTATGCATTTCAGTATCTTCTGAACTATGTGTGCTTCTATTATCTCAAATTTCACTAATTATAAACTTAAAATAAGCACATAGCTTTTAAACTACATTTGATTATTCTCTCATATTCAGAATCACCTGAGATATATTTTGAAAGGTTTTCATCATCAAAAAGGGGGGAGACTGTAAGGTCTAAGAATCCTCTTGAGGTGTTTTCACAATGAAAAACTCTCAAAATAAGCTTAATGTAATTCTGAATCATTATGTACTAATGGTTACAATTGTGATTGTCTTGAAAAAGATTAGAAAAAGCTCAAATGAATTCTCAAGAAGAATATGATCAGAAAGAACAACTCAATAGTAGAATTTAGAAGAAACAAGTCTGTAACATAATCACTCTTGTCCAGAAGAAGCAGTTCAGAAATTAGAACCATGTATGGAAAGAAGAAGGTTCTGAGTTTGAGAAGCTTTTGTGATGAAAAGAGGATGAAATATTCTTGTTCAGAAGATGAATCAAAGCAGAAAAGTTCTTGAGAAAATCCAAAAGAAACTGTTACCAATTTAACAGAACAACCTCAGAAAAAAGGCATACTTACAGAACCTTCCAGAATATTGAAAATGATGAATAAAGTGACAAATTTAAATTACAGAAGTAAATTACATTTAAATCGTAAAATAAGAAATTGGCCAGTACTTTTTCACTCCTCACATATTGCTCCAGAAGAAGAAAGATCAAACATTATTAAAATTTTGTCTCCAGAAGAATGACCCTTCAGAAGGAAGCTTGGTCAAACCTAATGAAAGAGAAAAGTTGCTACAAAACAATAACATTTCTTCAACAGCCAGTTAAGAGCTTAACCACTCCCCAAGGAACTCCAATGGCTATTTTGCTTAATCCCTGGCTATAAATAGGAGGCCTATCTCAATTCCAAAACACACAAAACCAGAAAAAGCATACCAGTGCATCAAAATTGCAAATTGTACCTTTTGGAGAAATACCACTTTCTGCTAAATGTAACACACTCATCCTATGATGGGTATTACTCGGCTGACTCGCTTGAAATTCGTTAATTACTCTTCAAGGAAGTGAGGAAAATTGGTGATTTTTTTTAAAACATTATCTTTGATTAATAAATTATAATTGGGATAGAACAAGAAGAAATATATTAGTATAGGAAACATCATTCCATTACTATTTAGAATTAACACTTAAGTAGCATACATCTAAGTTTGGGGCACTATCTTAAAACATTACAAAAAGAAAATGGACTTTCTATCCGACTACACCCAATCTTTACTGTATACTGCTACTTACATATACCCCTAAACACTATCGCTTGTCTCATCAAGATCCGGCTCAACCTGAACGCCACGTTTATCTTCACCACAGCGTGCATCCTTCCAGAATCCATGCCCACTTAGGTGCCATAAGAGTGACAGACAATGACAAGGAAAATAAGGGGGTGAGAACACTTTACAAGAACTCACTTAATGCAATATATGATAACTAGAGTAAACGTATGTCGGGATTCACACAATTCATACAATAACATACATAATCAATCACATAAATAATTCATAACGTCTTGAAGTTGTGTGATAAGTGTTAAATTAATGTAAAAATCATATTTAATTTTAATACTTATTAAGGGAAAAATGGTAAATTTATACCCCAATTTATCCCTTTTTGGCTAAATGTGCGATTCTTGTAATTATTTAAATCAAATTTGAATTTGATGTTATTTTGATAAAGATTCTGTTAATTTTTGCAGATAAAAAATTTAAATTCAAATCCAATATCAAGATAGCAGCAAATAAGGATAGGATAGCAAATAAGGATAGGATCAGCACAAGATAAGTTTAAAAAGGAAGAGAATCAGGAAAGCAGATCTGGAGGTCTGCGCTGAGCGCAAGTGAAGCGCAAAATTAGAAAATCAATTTTGTTTCCTGCGCTTCATCTACGTTGAGCGCAGGTTGGAGCGCAGGAATACGGAACCCTAATTTCTAATGGGCCTAAGCAAGGTTTCAACGGGCTTTCCAAAGTTCTATTTAAAGGACCTTCAGCAAGACTAGAAGAGAGAGGGGACGACGGAGCAGATTTGGAGCTAGAGAAAAGTGTGACAGTCTCTCTATTGGTTTGTAATGGTTACCATGAGTAGCTAAACTCTCCGATAGGATTGAATGTAGTCGATTCAATCCCCAATTGTATTTGAATTCTCTTTGATATTTATGAATCCCTATTTTTATAATATTGGTGTTTTTATTCTATTCTTAATGCTTAGCTTTCACCTTTGTGCTGGAGTTATGATATGATTTTATAGGGCGCACTGAGAAGTGGTTTTATGAAATCAACAGCGAGTTCTTGGGAGCCTAGAGATAGGAATCTTGAATTATGATTGATGAAAATACTCAATTCATGACTGTGGAGACCAGGGTAAATTGATAGCTTTAACAAATATATCTTTAATCCGGGGCAATTTATGACTGTGGAGACCAGAGTAAATTGTTTCTGAGTATTTCATATTTGTGGAGACCTTTGTGAAATAACTTTAATTTGTGTTTCAATATTATGATTACATATTTATGAATATCATTGGGTTTCAAATACAAAAGGGGTGCGATAGATGAAATTCAATCCTAGTTCCAGTAATTTGCTCAACCTCATCTCATTCTTTACTATTGCAATCTACACAAACAACCATCTTCCCATACTTGATAAGTGTGACCACTAGAATTTACATTGTACCTTTCCCTGTGGATACGACAAACCCTTTTACTTACTATTATACTGATGTGATTTTGGTACGCTTGCCAGAATTCCAACAAGTATTTTTGGCACCGTTGCCGGGGAACGGTATCTCAATTTAAATTCTTGGGAGGTCTATCCTATCAAGTTGTATATATTTTTCGTTTTTTTAGGAATTTTAATTTTAATTTTTTAGGATTTTTAGGAAAAATTTATTTTTATTTTTTATTTTTATTCTTCTCTAACCCTTGTGCAAGCTTCTTGATTTATGCTCTTGCGAGGACATGTGTCTCAAAATCAATTGATATTTGATCCAGAAATAGAAAGGACATCTGGAAGGAACAAGAGAAGAAATAGAAGGAGAAGACAAGGAAGAAATCGTGAAGAAAAAAAATATGGCTGAAGAAAGACCATTGATTCCACAAAGAAGAGTCATAGGAGACTATGTTATGCAACAAGGGCCTCGATATTTTTCAAGCATAACTGTACCTGTTACTGCAAAATCTTTGGAGATGAAGCCCACATATTTGAGTCTGATTAGTGCACATCAATTCACAAGATTGGATCATGAAGATCCCCATACTCATCTCTCTACTTTTTATGAATTGATTGGTACCATAGGTTTTGAGGAAGTGATATGGAATCTGTTTACTTACGTTTATTTCCTTTCTCTTTGCTAGGTAAAGCTAAATAATGGCTGAAGTCACATCCCAACCAAAGTCTGACAAGTTAGAGTGTCGTGGGAGATAAATTCTTGAAAAGATTCTTTCCTCCATCTCGCTATATTTAGGCAAAGTCAGATATCTCCACATTTAGGCAAGGAGCAGATGAACCATTATGTGAAGCCTGGGAGAGATTCAAAATCTTATTGAGAAAGTGTCCCAACCATGGTTTCGAGGATATTGCACAACTGAATATCTTTTGCAATGGACTCAGACCCGACACAAAGATGCTCATAGATGTTGTAGCAGTAGGCACAATTATGATGGTGGATGTAGAGCGTGCCATTACAATAATTGACAATTTTGCACTGAATGATCAGCAAGCTCAATATGGGAGACAGTCGGTTCAGAAGAAAGGGATAATAGAGCTAAACAACACTGATGCACTTTTAGCTAAAAATAAGCCCATAGAGCAAAAGTTAGAAGCACTTACCAAGAGAATGAATGCATTTCCTCAGTAATTGCATGCGGTACAGTCTCATCCAAGCCCATCCCCACAATTGACTTGTGATTTTTGCGGAGGAGACCATCCTAATGGTCATTGCTCTTATCAAGACATCCAGGAGGAGCAAGTCAGTTATATGGGCAATCAAGGAAGGTCAGGAAATTTCTCCAACAACCAATACTCAAATAATTATTCACAGGGGTGGAGAAATAATCAGAACAACAATTCTGGATGGAGACAAGATGCTGGAAATTCCAATAGACAAACTCCTTATCAGTAGCAACAGCAACAAAGTTACAATCCAATAAATGACAGGTTGTCAAAAATGGACGAGAAGATTGATACCCTTATACAATATTTTGATGCCTATAAGAAGAATACAGATGCAACTCTCAGACTTGTAGACACACAAGTTGGCCAATTGGCAAAGGACATAGCAGAGCACAACAAAGGACAATTCACTGCCAACACCCAAACCAATCCCAAGGAACAATGCAATGCGGTTACTACTGAAGGTAACACATCAGAGGGAAGTGGCTGATGAAATTCTGGAAAGCGTACCAAAAGTTCAGCAGTATAATAGTAAGTATAAAGTATCGTATCCATAGGGAGCGGTTCACTTTGCAAGATTTTAGTGATCGAATTACCAAGTGAGCAACTTTTTAAGAAAATGATTAATGTGCGGAATTTAAACGGCAAAAAGAAAAGTAAGCAATAAAATAAGGGAAGATATATTTACTTGGATTAGGATTGGACTTCGCTTCTTCGCACCCCTTATGTATATGAATCCCTTCTTTTAATTATAAATTTGTTATTAATTATACCTTGGCCAAACTAAATTGATAAAACCCCGAGTTACCAGTAGCCTACCATTCAAAGATAATCCATGTGGGCTCTCCCAAGCGACAAATTACCCTCGGCTCATTAAGCTCTTAATTAATTAATTATCGTTCCGTTTGTTTGAATCGTCCATTAATTGTACTTCCCTATAAACGCTCTTCATTCAAGGGCTGTCACTACCCCATCAATCACAAGATCACATTTATCCCTCACATACAATTAACTTTCAATTATGTTACTATCAATTAACTATATGTTCCTATAGATGCTTCTATGAATGGGCTGTCACTCACCAAAACAATTCAATCATCAGATTCCACTTATATTTCCATATAATTAACGAGTACTTTTAGCAATCGAAGGTTAGGTTTCCTATGTCTAGGCTCCCCTAAACTCTAATATTAGCCGGAAATCTCTTTCCCTGTTATCCTGATCACTAGCCTACGACTCCGGCGCACGCGCGGAAGTAATGCATTAAGAACAGCATAAAAGTACCGATATAATTAAAAACAGGGATTTATAATTAAAAACTAGAGAATTCACATACACCTCGGGATTGAATCCACTACATCCAATCCTACTGGAGAGCTTAGCTACTCATGGTAGCCATCACCAACCACTGAAGAATCTGTCACCTTCTTCAATCCTTGTGCGTGTATCTTTCTATTCTATGCCTCTCTCCTCTGTACTCTCTAAAGGCCTCCGTCTCCCCTCTTTTGATCTGTGCAAAAGGTACTATTTATAGACCAAGGAAAACCCTAATTCAAATTTGGAAGAGATCAATCTGTATTTAAATTTAAAAAGCTGGTGCTTCACCTGCGCTAAGCGCAGATGAAGCGTGTCCCTATGTAAGTTGCGCTCCACCTGCGCTAAGCGCAGGTGAAGCGTGAAACACGTTGTAGACTTTCTTTAATTCCTCATTTATCCACTTGATCTCTTTTTTATCTTGCCTTTGCTTGATTGGTTTTCCTTGTTTCCCTTTTTCTGGCTTGATTTTGTATTTAATTGAACTTGAATTCAAATTGGGGAAAGTTATCCACAAGATCCTTTGTTTAAATGGTTGTTCATCTCATCTTTATTTTGTCCTCATTAAACTTCAAATCTGCAAACAATCTCCCTATTTAATGCTATTTTCTCTTCTATTTGAAATCTTCCATAAATCTGCACAAAATAACATATTTCTAATCAAAATAGCATCAAATTCAAATTCAATCCAAATAATTACAATTATTACAATTATTCATAAAAAGGGTTATTTTGGGGCATAAATCATTATTTTAGCCTTGATAAGTGTAATAAAAACATAGGAAAATATCACATAATTTACACTTATCAGTGGCTTGGAGGAAAATATATCATGTGAAGAGTTTCCTACATAAGAGATTGTGCAGGAAGATTGATAAGTGTCAATTATATGATATATTCTTGTGTTTTTACTGCACTTATCAAGAGTAAAATAGTAATTTATGCCCCAAAATAATCCTTTTTTATTAGTAATTGTAATAATTGTGTTTATTTAATTTGAATTTGAATTTGATGCAATTTTAATAGAAAATCTGTTGATTTTGCAGATTTATGAGAGAGATCTGAATGAGAAAAGAAGATAGCATTAATTGAGGATAGGATCTACAAATTTGAAGTTTAAATCAGAGCAAATAAAGATAAGATCAGCAACCATTTAAACAAGGATTCTGCGGATAACTTCCCAATTTAAATTCAAAGTCAAGATAAACACAAAATCAGATCAAAAAGAGGGAAACAAGGAAAGCCAAACAAACAAGGATAAGATCAGGAAGAGATCAAGTTAAAAATAGAGAGAATCAAGAGAAGCTGGAACGATATGAGCGCAGGTGAAGCGTAACCATCAGGATTCCTCTCTGGATCCTGCGCTTCAGATGCACTAAGCGCAGGAACACAGATTTGTTTTCAGATCTGTTTTCAAAACAGATTCCTTCCAGATTTCAGATAGCATTCCTTGGCCTATAAATAGGACCTTTTGTAAAGATCAAATGTAGCTTTTGGTAGAGAGTCTAAGATAGAGGAGAATTTTAGAGAGACGACAGAGCAGAGCTAGGATTGAAGAAAAGCGTGACAGTTTCTTCATTGGTCTGTATGGCTACCATGCGTAGCTAAACTCGACAATAGGGTTAAATGTAGTTGATTCAATCCCCAAGTGTATTTGAATTCTCTTTATTATTTATGAATCCCTATTCTATAATATCGGTACTTTTATACTTTGCTTAATGCATAGCTTCCGCCTGTGTGCCGGAGTTATAGGTTGTTTTCATAAGATGCATTGGTAAATGGTTTTGTAAATACAACAACGAGTTTGGGAAATCCTAGACATAGGACACTTGAATTCTGATTGGTAAAAGTACTCATAGTAGTTACTATAGGAATATAGTGAGAATCGATGATTAAAGAAGAAGTGTGACAGTCTCTTCATAGTAGTCACTATAGGAATATAGGGCGAATTGATAGTGTTAACGAACGGAAAAGTAGAGCAATCAAGTCGGGGTAATTTGTCGCCTGGGGGAACCCGCATGAATTATTCCTGAGTATATCGTGATATAGGACACCGACATGGGATAATATAGCTTGGCTAGGGTATTTTAGAAATATATTCATAAATAATATTGGTAATCACATGCATAAGTGGTGCGATGATACGAAATTCAATCCTGATCCAAGTAACGATATCTTACCTTATCTCTATTATCTCATTTACTTCATGCAATTTACTTCTAGCACAATAATCATCCAAAAACAGTTTCTCACTTGATAGTCTGATCACTAATACATACGAAGTGAACCGTTCCCTGTGGATACGATACTCTCTACAAACTATTATACTGTTGGAATTTTGGTACGCTTGCCAGAATCCCATCAAGTATTTTTGGCGCCATTGCCGGGGAACGGTGTATCAATTCGTATAGACTTGGGAGGTTTAACTATCAAGTTGTATATACTCTATCTTAGGATTTTATTTTATTTTTTTAGGATTTTTTTATTTTTAAAGGAATTAAAAAATATATTTTTAATCTTTATTATAAAAAATTTTCTTCCACACTTAACCTTTTCGAGTTTTCTTGTTTACGCTTTTGAGAGGCCAGGTGTCCCCAAATCAGTTACAATTTGATCCATAAATAGAAAGGACAGCCAGGAGGAACATGAGCAGAAACAGAAGAAGGAGAATTTTGGAAGAACCTAAAAATATGGAAGAACAACAACCGAGAAGAAGAACTTTGGGAGAATATGTTATGCATCAAGGACCTCGCCATTATTCAAGCATTGTTCTACCAACAACAGCGAAGTCCTTGGAATTAAAGGCTGCTCACCTCAATCTTATCAGTGCCCATCAATTCGCAGGATTAGATCATGAGGATCCACATACACTTCTGTCAAACTTTTATGAATTAATTGGTACTATGGGTTTTGAGGAAGGTGATTTAGAGTCTGTATATTTACGCTTATTTCCTTTTTCATTGATAGGAAAAGCTAAGGAGTGGTTGAAGTCACACCCAAATCAAAGTTTGAATAATTGGGAAGTGGTTGAAGACAAATTTTTTAGAAGATTTTTCCCACCAGGAAAATATATACAAGCCAAATCAGACATCTCCACATTCAAGCAAGGAGTAGATGAACTATTATGTGAAGCCTGGGAGAGATACAAATCTTTGTTGCGCAAATGTCCTAATCATGGCTATGATGATATTGCTCAACTCAACATTTTTTGCAATGGACTCGGGCCTGATTCCAAATCTTTCATAGATGTTGCAGCAGGAGGAACTATCTTATCAGTGGATGCAGAGCGAGCAATCTCAATCATTGACAACTTCGTTCAAAATGATCAGCATGCTCAGTGTGGATGACAACCAGCTCAAATACAGAAGAAAGGAGTGTTGGAACTCAATTGTAGTGATGCTATTCTAGCAGAGAACAAGCTTATCAAAAGACAGATAGAGGCACTCACTGAAACATTAAAAGCACTCCCTCAACAATTAAAAGTTATCCAATCCCAACCTATTCAAGCCCAACCTTTGATCTGTGACTTTTGTGGAGGTGACCATCCCAATGGTCAATGCTCTTTTCAAGAAAGTCAAGCTGAACAAGTCAATTTCATGGGTAACCAGGGGAGGCAACGAAATTTCTCCAACAATAACAACCAGTACTCACAAGGATGGAGGAACAACCGAAACAACTCTGGTTGGGGGCAGAATGGAGGAAACAGACAGACACCATATCAGCAGCAACAACCATCTGCGCATGACAGATTGAACAGGTTGGAAGAGAAGATTGATGCTTTCTTACAAGGATTTGATGGATTCAGGAAGAACACAGAAGCATCAATCAAATCATTAGAAAGTCAAGTGGGCCAGTTAGTAAACGAGATGGCAGAACACAAGAATGGCCACTTCACAACAAACACTCAGACTAATGCAAAGGAGCACTGCAACTTGATTGCTACTGATGGCAACAAGACAGAGGAAAGTGACATAGAAGAAAATATCACCTTTGAAGAGCAAGTGCCCACAGAAGAGATTGTCCAGAAGAGTGTTCAACACGAGGAACAGTCAGAAGAAGCAATGCAAAAAGAAAAGGTCTACACTACAGGTAAGTCACTTGACCCAGGTAAGTTCACTGTACCACTTTCTATTGGTAATCAACCAGCTACACATGCTTTATTGGATCTTGGAGCGAGCATCAATTTGATGCCACTATCGTATTTTAACAAGCTGAGAATTTTGAAGGTCAAGTCTGCCAACAGAAAGTTACTGCTTGCAAACAAATCCACTCAAAGCCCATATGGGATAATTGAAGATCTACCAATCAAAGTGGATAAATTTGTATATGTTGTTGACTTCTATATTATAGAGATGGAAGAGGAGGATAATGATGTCCCCTTAATATTAGGAAGACCCTTTATAAAAGCTGCCAAGGCAATAGTGGATGTTGATCGAGGAAAATACCAATTAAGCTCTAAATATGAGAGCATTGTGTTTCATATTGACAGAGGAATTCCCCAAGAGCATAACACCTCAGAAAAATTACAAATGGATCCTACTGATGGGATCTATAAATTTAAATCTAAATCTCAGCTGCCAAAAGTAAGAAAGAAAGAAGCTCCTCCAAATATTGTGGAGCAAAAGAAGAAGAAGGTTTCTGGATTTCTGAGGAAACCAAGAATGAGAGTAAAGCAACCAGAAAGCATGCTGGAATTCAAATTTAAAAAGAGAAAAAGAGCAGCATCGGAAGAGGAAATTAGTGAAGACAATGATAATGAGAAAATAAGAAATTGGCATGAAGGATGGGAACTGAAAGGAAGAACTGGAACAGAGTCAACCATCAACCTCCAATTGAGGCCACCATGAGATAACCAGGCGTCGAGCTATCAGACGTTAAACAAGCGCTTCCTAGGAGGCAACCAACATTTTTTGTTTTAATTTTTTTTTCTTTTCTTTTTGTCTTTGATTTTTTGTGCTAGAGTCTATGCCTGTGTAGAATAAGAAATTGTTAGGAATTGGATTGATTTAATTAAGAAAATGATGAGAAACAGTTAAAGTTAGGAAGCATCAGAAAACAACAAATGGAATTTCAGTTCTGTTTTTTGCGCTTCACTTGCGCTTAGCGCATGTTAAGCGCAGATTTGATAATTTGTCTCTGTTTTCTGCGCTTCACTTACGCTAAGCATAGGAGAAGCGCAGAATTATAAAATTTACTCTCTATTTTCTATTCTTCACCTACGCTGAGCGTAGGTGAAGCGAAGCGGCACACTTCATATTCTATGAAGCACGCGCTGCACTTTCGCTGAGCGAAAGTGGAGCGCACATGCGCGCTCCAGGATTTATTCGAATCCTGGAGCGAGGGAAGGACATTCCAAACCTTCCCTCCACTCCTAACCTCCATTTTCTCTTAGAATTCATCATTTCCCTTGACCTTTTTACCTCCATATCCTTTCCTTTTCAATTTCTAAGGCTATACCAGGTATGTTTTTATAGTTTTAGTCATTTTGCACCGATTAAAATTTTCAGTTTTTCATTTATTTGAGCAAAACCTTAGGGTAGAGAACTTAGGCTCGTAGGACCCTTTAGATTAGGAAAAATTTGTCAATAGAGTCTTAGTTTAGTATGTTTGCTACTGTGGTATGCTTTATGGTGTGTTTTAATATGTTTAGGTGGTAGTTTTTGAAATGCTCAATAAATTATTGCAAATTATTCTGTTTGGTACATGAATGTTCAGTTTATGCCATATTGATTTTGCATGACCATACTAGAATAATTGTGTTTCATTGCATGTTACTGATAACATGATTTTTTAGCCTGATAATTGTTACCAATTTTTGCCCTGTTTAAAAATTAATCAGGACTTGCTTTAATTGATCACTTTAACATGCTCTTAATAAATTAATTAATTGGCATTGGGTAACTTTAAATCAAGATTTTTGTGCAAGTGCTTGATTGGTTGATCGCTCTGATTTCTGAATTAACTTGGCCACTTATTTCATTAATCATGAGTTGATATTTTGTTTGCATGGAAATAATCTTGGTTCTATTTTGCAGATGGCTCACTTTAAGGAAGTTAACTCCGCTAGTGCCTCAAGGAAGGGCAAAGGTGCCAAGAGAGCTAGAGAGGCACCCCAAGAGGACCCAGAGTTTGATGCTCACAGATTCAAGGATGCTAAGTCCTCAGAGGCTTTCGCTGATGGGCTGTAACTTCATCAAAGAGAGGCCAGTGTCATTGCAGCCTGGTGAATATGAGGAATTTAGAGCTGAGATACACAGGAGGAACCGGGTCCGCCTCAGCCTCCCAAACACGCACTTTGACCCAGACACTGTTAGGGAGTTCTATGCCAATTCCATTGGAGACCATGGCATTGATGTGAGGCGGAAGTCTTATGTCCGAGGGCATGTGATTTCTTATGATCACAATGCGATCAACAGACTTTTATTATTTCCAGGACCTGAGGAAAGAAGACTCATGGAGTGTCAGTACCATGAGAGGATGAGGGCTGTAGGGATCTATGGTAATGATTCCCTAGATACTCAGACCGCAGAGAGCCTATGCTTGCGGGGACGTTCCTTCGAGAGGAATGTTTATGGACATGTTGCTCGCATCTATAGGCGCGACATGAAGGACATTGTGTGGATGTGAACAGTGTTGGTGTTGGCTAACATGCAGCCCACCAACCATGTTTCAGACGTCACCATGCCAGTAGCCCACCTCATCTACACCATCATCACTGGCGCAGACATAGATATTGTCAGTATCATCGCACAGAAGATAGTAGACCTTGTGATGTGGACATCAGTCAAGCAGTTAACAAATTAGGTGGGCCCATGACAAGGGCGCAAGCTAGGAAGGCTAAGGAGGCACTACAACTTGTCATCAAAGAAGTCCAACCTCCAGATATGAAGAGCATTAATGGAAGCACTCATTTCATTAATTGCATTCAGGTTGAAGAGGATGGGGCTATTAATGAAGAGACAGTTGCATTTAATGCAACTACCAGTTGAAGCACTCTTAAGCATTTGAGGTGGCATTGTGGGCGGCCACATTGGACAATTGTAGGCAGCCATGTGTGCTATTTTTGTTGAATTATTGTTGTTTATTTCTTTTCAATAAATATGATGGTGGTTACAAACTTGTAGATTAATTTTTCTAGTGGTTACAAGACATGATCATAATAACATTAAAACCTTGTCTACTAGCCGTTATGAAATGTGAGTTTCTGGTGCATGAACCTGGACCTTTTTCAAGCTACAAGGAGACCTTCCAATAAGCAATTGTGGGCGGCCAACATGTGACTAAATGGCTGAGTTATATGCCATTAAATGGGGCGGCCAACATGTGCTTCTTTAGGAGAGTTAAGTGCCAACAAGCATGTGCCAACAAGTGAGTAATTGGCTGAGTAATATGCCATTACTTGGGCGGCCAGCATGTGCTAAAAATAGGCTGAATAAAGTGACTTCAAAGAGGGTTATGAAGGGAGTAAATGGCTGATTCCTTTGCCATCAAAGTTGCGGCCACATTCATGAAGAAGAGGTTGCAAATTGAAGGCACTCTTGATAGTTTTGGGCTGTTTTGGAGTGGCCACTTCAATGGCTGGTTCAATGGCCTTTTTAATCCATTTTGGGAGGTTACAAATCAAGAATCAACCAGCCACATGTACCAAAATTCTGGTTGAAAGTTGCGGCCACTTAAGCTTTCCTAGGTTAGGTTTTAGTAGCTAATTTTGCTCCTTTAATTTATTTAATTTTTAGTAATGTAATTAGGGTTGTATGGGAAGTGTGTAAGGGGTATTTTGGGGCATATTTGGGCGTGTACATGCAGCTGGATGCATGGACCTAATTCACCTTGCAAACACTATAAATACATGCTTCATGCATGCAAGAAGGTTTAGAATGTTTATGCAGAAAATTACCTATACTTTGAGAGTGTTTCTCTAAGTTTTCTTGCTAGTCAAGAGTTGAGAATTTATCAAAGGATCCTTCCTTTGTGTGTATGTTCTCGGGGACTTATCTTTCAAGTCTTTGAAAGTGTGACGTCCAACCAAATCTCTTCTTCTTCTTCTACGTTTTTACTTTTTGTGTTCAAAACCTATATTTCTCCTATACGTCATACTTGGTTTATGAGTGATTTATTTATCAAGTTTTCAAATGGTGAATATTGTTTTGACAAGGTTATTATTTGTTATTCGTCAATCCTAATTCATCATTTCTTATTTTATTTGGGGTATTAGAAAATCAATGAAAAAGAAAGAAAATAGCAAAAGAAAAGAAAAAGAAAATATTGCGAAGAATAGAAAAAGTACTTGTCAAGAAAAGTGTTGTTTTATTCAGAAATTTCTAAGGTCCATGAAAAATAGAACCTTAAGGTTCCTATCATTTGGTCATCAGAGCTCCGGTTATTAGAAATTCTTCTGAATCATTTCTTCTTATTTCTTCTAACAAATTCTATTTCTTCTTAGCTTTTCTTGTTTTATTATTTTCTTGACTGCACGCAGGTTGGTGAATTATTTGATTTATTCTCCTCATTGGTGTGGTAAGAAACTCAAGAGAAATAGAGTGGAAAAAGGCAAGAGAGTTACGTTATAAAAAAAAGCCAAATTTTGTGTGCAAACACGAGTGTGGTGAGGTTTCTAAACAGTTAAAATTGTCTTTCTCTGTTACATTTTTTTTTCTTTTTATTTACTATGGCAGAAAGACCCGTGGAGATCCGTGATCTTCAGGCACAAATTTCTGCTCTTTATCAACAATTAGAGTTGGCAATGAAAAGACAGTATGATGAGCTGCATGCTAGGTTGGATGAATTGGAGATCAAACCAACACCTGATGCGGAAGAGGAAAGACCACCAAGAGATTAAGGTAGAATACAAGGAGTTAAGTTAACCATACCAGCCTTCAAAGGACGCAGTGATCCAGAAGCTTACCTAGAGTGGGAGCTCAAAATTGAGCACATATTTGCGTGTAACTCCTATACAGAAGCGCGAAAGGTAAAGCTTGCTGCAACTGAATTTTCTGACCAATGCACTTGTTTGGTGGAATAAGCTACAGAAAGAGAGAGTCAGAAATGAAGAACCTATGGTGGAGACTTGGGTGGAGATGAAGAGGATTATGAGGAAACGGTATGTTCCCTCCAGTTTCCAACGTGACTTGAAGCTAAGGCTACAGAAATTGACTTAAGGCAGTAAAGGAGTGGAGGAGTACTATAAGGAGATGGAGATGTTGCAAATTCAAGCCAACATAGAAGAGGATCCTGAAATCACTATGGTACATTTTCTAAATGGTTTGAGTAGTGATATTAGAGATGTTGTGGAGTTACAGGAGTATGTGGAAATGGAGGACTTGTTACATAAGGCTCTTCAAGTGGAGCAACAATTAAAAAGAAAAGGAGCTGCCAGGAGAAGTTCTACTAATTTGCCTGCAAATTGGAAGGACAGAATTAAAAAGGAGGTGGTTGAATCCTCAAGCCATGTAGCGCCCAGTCCTCAAGGTAAATTCACTAATAAAAATGTTGAACAGGTTGCAAAGAAAGGAAGAGATGTGACTTGTTTCAGGTGCCAAGGAAGAGGGCACTATGCCTATGAGTGTCCCACTAAGAAGACCATTCTTCTTAAGGACAATGGTGAATATACAAGTGAATCAGAGGATGAAAGGGAGGAGCCCAGTGATGATGATACACGTGCTGATGTGGGGGAAGTCTACATGATTAGATGTCTCCTAGGAAGCCAAACCGTGGGCAAGGAGGAAAACCAAAGGGAGAACATCTTTCACACTCGATGTTCAATCAATGGTAAGATTTGCTTGGTAATAATTGATGGTGGCAGCTTGCACTAATGTGGTTAGTTCCAGATTGGTGAATAAGATGGGATTGGACACACAGCCTCATCCTAGGCCATACAGACTCCAATGGCTTAGTGAGGGAGATGAAGTGCATGTGCGCAAACAAGCTGAAATTCCTTTTTCTATAGGAAAATATCGAGACAAGGTGCTTTGTGATGTGGTACCCATGAAGGCCAGCCACATACTTCTTGGAAGACCGTGGCAGTTTGACACTAAAGCTATCCATGATGGCTTTACAAATAAAATCTCTTTCATGTACCGAGATAAAAAAATTGTTTTGAGACCATTGACACCTAGAGAGGTTGGTGAGGATCAAAATAAATTGAGAGAAAAGATTGCTCAAGAAAGAAAGAGTGAAACACGTGAAAAAGAAGAGAGCCAAAAGAAAAAGAGTGAAAATCAAGAGGGCAAACATGCTTTGTTTAGCAAAAGAAAGAGAAGTGAGGAGAGTGTTATGTACAAGACAGCCACTTTATTTGTTGTTTGGTACTAACTATCTTTTGACTACTAACACTTTTGATAAATTTGAATTGCCTTCTGTAGTTAAATCTCTTTTGCAGGAGTATGAGGATGTCTTTCCAGAAAATGTGCCTGATGGTTTACCACCTTTGAGAGGAATTGAGCATCACATAGACCTCATTCCTGGAGCGTCATTGCCAAATCGGCCAGCCTATAGGAGTAATCCTCAAGAGACCAAAGAGATTGAGAGACAAGTGAGTGAACTCATTAGCAAAGGATGGGTGAGGGATAGTATGAGTCCCTGCGCAGTACCAGTCATTCTGGTACCAAAAAAAGATGGAACTTGGAGAATGTGCTCAGATTGTAGGGCAGTCAACAACATCACAATCAAGTATCGTCATCCTATTCCCAGGTTAGATGACTTACTTGATGAACTTCATGGTGCTTGCATTTTTTCCAAAATTGATCTTAAAAGTGGTTATAATCAAATACGTATAAGGGAGGGGGATGAATGGAAAACAGCCTTTAAAACTAAATATGGGTTGTATGAATGGTTGGTTATGCCCTTTGGTTTAACTAATGCTCCTAGTACGTTTATGAGATTGATGAACCATGTCTTGAGGGAATTTATTGGAAAATTTGTGGTGGTTTATTTTGATGATATTCTTATCTATAGCACTTCTTTGGATATGCATGTTAATCACTTAAAATCTGTTTTGGATGTGCTTAGAAAAGAAAATCTGTATGCCAACATAGAAAAATGCATATTTTGTACCAACCATGTTGTTTTCTTGGGATTTGTTGTGAGCTCCAAGGGAGTTCAAGTGGATGAGGAAAAGGTGAAGGCTATTCAAGAATGGCCAACGCCTAAAAATGTGAGTGAGGTGAGAAGTTTTCATGGCTTAGCAAGTTTTTATAGAAGATTTGTTAAGGGATTTTAGCACCTTGGCTGCACCCCTAAATGATATTGTTAAAAAGAATGTGGGATATAAATGGGGGGAGAAGCAAGAGGCGGCCTTTGTTGCCCTTAAAGATAGGCTCACACATGCGCCTATTTTAGCCTTACCAAATTTTGCAAAATCTTTTGAGTTGGAATGTGATGCTTCTAATGTTGGTATTGGTGCTGTTTTATTGCAAGAGGGGCATCCAATTGCTTATTTTAGTGAAAAATTAAGTGGTCCAACACTTAATTATTCTACTTATGATAAGGAATTATATGCTATGGTAAGGGCTCTTAAGACTTGGCAACATTATTTACTTCCTAAAGAGTTTGTAATTCATAGTGATCATGAATCTTTGAAGTATTTAAAAGGCCAAGGAAAATTAAATAAAAGGCATGCTAAATGGGTTGAATTTTTGGAACAATTTCCATACGTCATAAAGCATAAAAAAGGAAAAGGAAATATAGTTGTTGATGCTCTTTCTAGGAGACATGTCTTACTTGCTATACTAGAAGCTAAATTGTATGGACTTGAATCTTTGAAAAGCATGTATTGTGATGATATGGATTTTGCTGATTTGTATGTGGCATGTTTAAAAAAATCAGAAAATGGATTCTTAAGGCATAATGATTTTTTGTTTAAAAGGAATAAATTGTGTGTGCCTAAAAGTTCCATAAGAGAAATGCTTGTGAGGGAGTCACATGAAGGGGGTTTAATGAGACATTTTGGAGTGCAAAAGACTTTAGAAATGTTGCAAGATAATTTTTATTGGCCAAATATGAAACGTGGTGTTCATAAAATATGTGACCAATGTATTGTTTGCAAAAGGGCTAAGTCTAAAGTCAAACCTCATGGTTTATATACTCCTTTACCTGTTCCTGAATTTCCTTGGACTGATATTTCCATGGACTTTGTTTTGGGACTTCCAAGAACAAAGAATGGAAAAGATTCTGTGTTTGTTGTGATTGACAGGTTTTCAAAAATGGCTCACTTTATACCTTGCAATAAGGTGGATGATGCTTGCCATGTAGCAGATTTATTTTTCAAGGAAATAGTCAGATTACATGGAATGCCAAGAAGCATAGTGAGTGATAGGGATTCAAAATTCTTGAGTCATTTTTGGAGGACTTTGTGGGGAAAGCTTGGCACCAAGTTACTATTTTCTACTACTTGCCATCCCCAAACTGATGGACAAACAGAAGTGGTTAATAGGACCCTAGGTACTTTGCTTAGGACAATTTTGAACAAAAACATAAAATCTTGGGAGGATTGTTTGCCTCATGTTGAATTTGCTTATAATAGGGTTGTTCATAGTACTACTAATTGTTCACCTTTTGAGGTAGTGTATGGATTCAACCCTTTAACTCCTCTTGATATATTACCTTTGCCTAATACTTCTATGTTTATGCATAAGGAAGCGCAGGCTAAGGCTGATTTTGTCAAGAAGATGCATGAGAAGGTTAAGGCTCAAATTGAAAAGAAAAATGAGAGCTATGCCAAGCAAGCAAACAAGGGAAGGAAGAAAATGGTGTTCCAACCAGGGGATTGGGTATGGATACACATGAGGAAAGAAAGATTCCCAGAACAAAGGAAATCAAAACTTCAACCAAGGGGAGATGGACCTTTCCAAGTGCTTGAAAGGATTAATGATAACGCCTACAAAATAGACTTGCCTGGTGAGTATAATGTTAGTGCAACCTTTAATGTTGCTGATTTAACTATTTTTTATGCAGGTGAGGACCCTTCAGATTTGAGGACAAATCCTTTTCAAGAAGGGGGGCGTGATGTGGACATCAGCCAAGCAGTTAACAAATTAGGTGGGCCCATGACAAGGGCGCAAGCTAGGAAGGCTAAGGAGGCACTACAACTTGTCATCAAAGTAGTCCAACCTCCAGATATGAAGAGCATTAATGGAAGCACTCATTTCATTAATTGCATTCAGGTTGAAGAGGATGGGGCTATTAATGAAGAGACAGTTGCATTTAATGCAACTACCAGTTGAAGCACTCTTAAGCATTTGAGGTGGCATTGTGGGAAGCCACATTGGACAATTGTGGGCGGCCATGTGTGCTATTTTTGCTGAATTATTGTTGTTTATTTCTTTTCAATAAAGATGATGGTGGTTACAAACTTGGAGATTAATTTTTCTAGTGGTTACAAGACATGGTCATAATAGCATTAAAACCTTGTCTACTAGCCGTTATGAAATGTGAGTTTCTGGTGCATGAACCTGGACCTTTTTCAAGCTACAAGGAGACCTTCCAATAAGCAATTGTGGGCGACCAACATGTTACTAAATGGCTGAGTTATATGCCATTAAATGGGGCGGCCAACATGTGCTTCTTTAGGAGAGTTAAGTGCCAACAAGCATGTGCCAACAAGTGAGTAATTGGCTGAGTAATATGCCATTACTTGGGCGGCCAGCATGTGCTAAAAATAGGCTGAATAAAGTGACTTCAAAGAGGGTTATGAAGGGAGTAAATGGCTGATTCCTTTGCCATTAAAGTTGCGGCCACATTCATGAAGAAGAGGTTGCAAATTGAAGGCACTCTTGATAGTTTTGGGCTGTTTTGGAGCGGCCACTTCAATGGCTGGTTCAATGGCCTTTTTAATCCATTTTGGGAGGTTACAAATCAAGGAATCAACCAGCCACATGTACCAAAATTCTGGTTGAAAGTTGCGGCCACTTAAGCTTGCCTAGGTTAGGTTTTAGTAGCTAATTTTGCTCCTTTAATTTATTTAATTTTTAGTAATGTAATTAGGGTTGTATGGGAAGTGTGTAAGGGGTATTTTGGGGCATATTTGGGCGTGTACATGCAGCTGGATGCATGGCCCTAATTCACCTTGTAAACACTATAAATACATGCTTCATGCATGCAAGAAGGTTTAGAATGTTTATGCAGAAAATTACCTATACTTTGAGAGTGTTTCTCTAAGTTTTCTTGCTAGTCAAGAGTTGAGAATTTATCAAAGGATCCTTCCTTTGTGTGTATGTTCTCGGGGACTTATCTTTCAAGTCTTTGAAAGTGTGACGTCCAACCAAATCTCTTCTTCTTCTTCTACGTTTTTACTTTTTGTGTTCAAAACCTATATTTCTCCTATACGTCATACTTGGTTTATGAGTGATTTATTTATCAAGTTTTCAAATGGTGAATATTGTTTCGACAAGTTTATTATTTGTTATTTGTCAATCTTAATTCATCATTTGTTATTTTATTTGGGGTATTAGAAAATCAAAGAAAAAGAAAGAAAATAGCAAAAGAAAAGAAAAAGAAAATATTGCGAAGAATAGAAAAAGTACTTGTCAAGAAAAGTGTTGTTTTATTCAGAAATTTCTAAGGTCCATGAAAAATAGAACCTTAAGGTTCCTATCACCTTGTATCTTCTGTGGGGCGCCGCAACACCAACTCCAAGATCAGTTTGGGCTTTCCTTCACTTATCACAACCCTCTGCAGTTCTAGGGGCGTTGAGGTGTTCCCTTCGGTTCGCATCTTGAACCCCATGACCAGAGGGTATATAGAAGCCAACTACATCCCGGAGGAGGAGGATGATGAGGATGAGCAGCAGCAGCAGCCACCACCACCAGCAGACGCCTCTCTCCCATCCTGGGCACAACACATTCTCACCCAGAATGCATCCATTGCCAGAGGTTTATCCCATATCCAGGAGTTCCAGTACCGCTCCAGGCATGATCCAGATTTTGGCATGACTCCGGAGGAGTTCCATGCATATATGCAGTGGCATGGGGACAGGCCTGTTTTTCCGGGAGAGGGAGGAGCAGCTGGAGATGGAGCAGCTGATGGAGATAAAGCAGACTGATATTTTTTAATTTGGTGCTTTTCTTTTTTTTTCTTTTTCTTTTGATCATTCTGGATATGTACTGTATATATACCCCACCGTTACATTTTGATGCAGTGCATTTTCAACATTTTCTTTATTTTTCTTTTAATTTTTAGGATTTTTCAAAAATTTTTAGGAAATAGGAATCAAGGATTTAAGGGTAATTTTTTCAAAATTCTCTGAAATTAGGCAGTTTAACTAACCAGATTAGGATAGAAGAAAGGGTTTTGTGATTAATTCCATAATCAGTTAGGATTAGGATATTTCACAGGAAAACCTATCAGGATAGCTAATTAAAACCAGTAAGTGCTTCATCAAGGAAATTAGCCAAAAAGCCGGTGAGTTGTGAGTCCAAACACTGAATTGAGAGTTTTTCACCGCTGTTTGTCAATTGTTATTGATTGAGTTTTTGGATTTTATTCTGCTCATGGAAAATATGGAAGTGATAAAGGCAAATTTTGTTTTTAAATTATTTGCTCAGTGCCAAAAGCCAACTCGTGATAAAATTTTTCCATTTTTTTTTGGTAACTCATTTGAGCTTTAATGTTTCTTCTTATGCACCCCAGCCAAAATGAATGATTATATTATGTCCCTTACACACTGGGGATAGAGAGTAAGGTGCAACTTGATATAATGGGAAGAAAAGGTCGGTGATTTGAAAGTCAAGAAATACAGAGAGTAGTCACAAGAAAGCAAAAGAAGATCACTCCCTCAAAAATCAAAAAGAAAAAGTGAATCAATTGAATAAGTTGGGGGGGGGACTGCATCTTCAAACAAAGAAAGAGGCCAGCTAAAATGAGACAAATCAAGAATGAGATGGAGAATGGAGAGAAGTTCCAAGTTCAAGAAAAATCAAAAGATGCTCTCTATTCTAAGTGTTCTTTGCTTATCTAGAAAAACCATGATTTCTTGATAACCGAGCCTCATTACAACCAAAGAAAAGACCTTTTGATACATATTGACCATGTGCATGTTTAGAAACTAGAAACGACTATCAATTCTAGTTGTTCAACTGTGGTGGAAAAATTGAGGGAAACACTTACGAGTAAGCATGAGAGAATTCCTTGATTTATCATTTATTGCTTTAATTGCTATTTCTGAGAAAGTTTGACTCAATTGTTGTATCTTATTCTAATTGAGCATGGGTAACATCTCTTAATTCTGATTTTTTCTGATATTTGGGAAGTGACTTCTGCCTAATAAATAGATGATGAAAATTTTGTCCTTATTTTTTGAGAATTATACAGGGGAGTGAATTAATCTTTGATTACAAAGAGGTCTCTTGCTTGAGGACAAGCAAGAAGTTAAGTTGGGGGGGGTATTTGATAAGTGCCAATTATATGATATATTCTTGTATTTTTACTACACTTATCAAGGGTAAAATAGTAATTTATGCCCCAAAATAATCCTTTTTATTAATAATTGTGTTTATTTAATTTGAATTTGAATTTGATGCTATTTTAATATAAAATCTGTTGATTTTGCAGATTTATGAGAGAGATTTGAATGAGAAAAGAAGATAGCATTAATTGAGGATAGGATCTGCAGATTTGAAGTTTAAATGAGAGCAAATAAAGATAAGATCAACAACCATTTAAACAAAGATTCTGCGGATAACTTCCTAATTTAAATTCAAAATCAAGATAAACACAGAATCAGATCAAAAAGAGGGAAACAAGGAAAACCAAGCAAATAAGGATAAGATCAGGAAGAGATCAAATTAAAAATAGAGAGAATCAAGAGAAGCTGGAACGATAAATACGCTCCACCTGCGCTCAGCGCAGGTAAAGCGTAACTGTCAGGATTCCTCTCTGGATCCTGCGCTTTAGATGCGCTGAGCGCAAGTGAAGCGCAGGAACACAGATTTGTTTTCAGATCTGTTTTCAAAACAGATTCCTTCTAGATTTCATATAGCATTCCTTGTCCTATAAATAGGACCTTTTGTAAAGATCAAATAATGTAGCTTTTGGTAGAAAGTCTAAGATAGAGGAGAATTTTAGAGAGACGGTAGAGCAGAGCTAGGATTGAAGAAAAGCGTGACAATTTCTTCATTGGTCTGTATGGCTACCATGCGTAGCTAAACTCTCCAATAGGGTTGAACGTAGTTGATTCAATCCCCAAGTGTATATGAATTCTCTTTATTATTTATGAATCCATATTCTATAATATCAGTACTTTTATACTTTTCTTAATGCGTAGCTTCCGCCTGTGTGCCGGAGTTATAGGTTGTTTTTATAAGATGCATTGGTAAATGTTTTGTAAATACAACAACGAGTTTGGGAAAGCCTAGACATAGGACAATTGAATTCTGATTGGTAAAAGTACTCATAGTAGTTACTATAGGAATATAGTGAGAATCGATGATTGAAGAAGAAGTGTGACAGTCTCTTCATAGTAGACTATAGGAATATAGGGCGAATTGATAGTGTTAACGAACGGAAAAGTAGAGCAATCAAGTCGGGGTAATTTGTCGCCTGGGGGAACCCGCATGAATTATTCCTGAGTATCTCGTGATATGGGACACCGGCATGGGATAATATAGTTTGGCTAGGGTATTTTAGAAATATATTCATAAATAATATTGGGAATCACATGCATAAGTGGTGCGATGATACGAAATTCAATCCTGATCCAAGTAACGATATCTTACCTTATCTCTATTATCTCATTTACTTCATGCAATTTACTTCTAGCACAATAATCATCCAAAAACAGTTTCTCACGTCTGATCACTAATACATACGAAGTGAACCGTTCCCTGTGGATACGATACTCTCTACTTACTATTATACTGCTGGAATTTTGGTACGTTTTCAAGAATGCCATCAAAGATCTCCGATCAAAAGAAGTTCTAGAGGACGTTAAAGAGGAAGCAGAAAATTCAAAAAGGGTCTACAGCTCAGAAAAATCATTAGACCCAGGCAGATTCACAGTACCAGTTACTGTTGGTACTCAACCAATCACAAAAGTCTTGCTAGATCTTGGAGCAAGCATCAATCTAATGCCACTGTCATTTTTCAAAAGACTGGGAATTTTAAAAGTCAAACCTGCAAATGTAGCTCTACAGCTTGCAAACAAGTCCACACAATACCCATATGGAATAGTTGAAGATGTGCGTTTAAGAGTGGACAAGTTTGTATATTCTACAGACTTCTTTATTGCTGATATGGAGGAGGATACTGATGTTCCCTTGATTTTAGGAAGACCTTTCATGAAATCTTCCAGAATGATAATCGATGTTGATAAAGGAAGATTCAAGCTGAGTGCTCAAGATGAGAGTATTATCTTCCAAATTGACAGAGGAATTTACCACCACACTGAACCACCAGATCAATTGGAGCTAGATCCTATTGATGGGATCTGTATAACTCATTCTGAACCACAGCTGCAGAGAGTAAGAAGAAAAGCAATTTCCTGTCAAAATGTTCCTGAGCACAGGAAGAAAAAGGTTCCCAATATTCTGAGGAAACCAACAAGAAGAAAAAAGCAGCTACAAGAATCCATGGTGGAATTTCGCTTCAAGAAGAGAAAAAGATCAACATCATATGAAGAAGAAGAAGACAGTGAAGAAATTGATGATAAGACAAAAGGCTGGTATGGAGGATGGATCAAGGCAACAGGAGGTGGATCAGCTGAATCTACCATTATCCTCCAGTTGAAACCACCATGAGTAAAGCAGGCATCAAGCTATTGAATTTAAACGAGCGCTTCCTGGGAGGCAACCCAGTGTTTTTATATTCTTATTTTTGCAGTTTTTGTTTTCTTTTATTATTTGTGTGTTTTAGTTAGTTTATTATATATATATATATATATATACTTGTTAGTTTAGAAATTGTTAGGAAAATGGTCAATAAAAATGTGGAAAAGAAACATGAACACTTTGAAATTTGGGAAGTAGCAGAAAATAAAAATTGCATTCTATTTTCTGTGCTTCACTTGCGCAGAGCGCAGGAGAAGCGCAGAATTGAAATTTCAATTTTGTTTTCTGTGCTTCACCTGCGCTGAGCATAGGTGAAGCGCAGCGGCTCGCTCCAGAGAAAAATGAGACACGCGTTCCACCTGCGCCGAGCGCAAGTGGAGCGCAGCTTCCCGCTCCAGCATATATTCAAAACTCTAGACATAGGAAGGTTATTTTCACCTTTCCCCTGTTTTTGCTGAGCATTTTCCTTACTTTTCCATGCCTTCCATTCCCACTTTTTCACTCAAAGGCCTCCTTCTTTCATCTTTCTATTGCTATTCCAGGTATGTTTTTAAGGTTTTGAAAAGATTTTACCGATTAAAATCCTTAGTTCTCTGTTTGGTTAGGTAAACCTTAGGGTAGAAAATTTAGGCTTTTAGAATCATATTTTTTTAGGATAAATTGTCAATAAAACCCTTGCATACACTGTTGGTTGTGGTTATGTGACTAGTGCATATTTTTCATTGCTTAGTGAATTTGGCAAATTCTTTTGATTAGTAACATTAATGCTCTGAATTTGTTGGTACTGATTGTATGCATGGTGTTTCCTTGATACTTATGAATTGTCATCTGAGCTTTATAATAGTTACCGATTAAATGCCCTGTTTTGAGTTGTTGAATTCTTAAGTAAAATGCTTCAGTTAATCACTTGGTTTGTAGTTTAAGCATGCTCTTAAGAATTTTAGTAGCATTTGGCACATTAATTGAACCTTACAATTCATGATAACTAATCACTATGATTTTTGAATTTGCTTGGTTTCCATGCATGGCTTGCATAATACACTGATCATGAGTTAATAAGTTCTCTTTATATGCTTTGGAATAATTCTTTTATTATTTTATCTTGCAAATGGCTCGCACCAAGGTCACTGGCACTTCTGGTACCTCTAGGAGAGGCAGGGGTGACAAGAGGGCGAGGGATGTGCCCTCCTTCGACCCACTGAAATTCAAGAACCCATCTGCTTTCGAGGCATACAGTTCTCTGATGAACTGTAATTTCATCACGGAAAGGCCAGTTGCAGAGCCGGACCGATACTTTGACCTCGAGCTGGTCAGAGAGTTTTATGCCAACGCCATTGGAGACCATGGTGTTGACGTGCAGACACGGTCATATGTGCGAGGCCAATAGATATCTTATGATCGCGACGCGATCAACACTTTCTTGGGTGGACCAGGGCCAGATGATGAGAGACTAATGGCTTGCCAGTATCACGAACTGGTAAATGAAGTTGGAGTCAATGGCAATGACGTTTTGGACACTAGGACTTTTGAGTGTTTGTGCTTGAGAGGACGAACCTTTGAGAGAAATGCTTATAAGCAGACGACCATGATCTAAAGGACCGATCTGCGAGACATCTCTAGGATGTGGACGGCCTTAGTGTTGGCTAACATCCAACCAACCAACCATGTATCAGATATCACCATAAAGACCGCCCATCTCATATATTGTTTCCTGACTGGACAGGACGTCAACATTGCCAAGGTGATATCTTATAAGATATTCATGACGGCATCATCTGTGGGACGACGGAGTGCGTAGTCCAGGATCAGCTCAGAATTCCCCTCTCTCATCACTGCTCTATGCCACTCTCAAGGGATTGAGGTGTTCCCCACTGAGCGTATTAAGACCCCTATGACTAAAGGGTACATTGAGGCTAACTGCATCCCTGATGAGGAGGATTTGGAACCAGAGCAGCCACCACCAACTGATGGACCTATTCCTTTTTGGGCGGAGCATCTATTTCATCAAAACTCCACCCTTTACAGAGGTTTATTTCATCTCCAAGACTATTGGTACCAGATCAGACTAGACCCTTATCCAAGCATGCATCCAGACCAGTTCAGAGATTATTTGCAGTGGCCTTGGGACATGCCTATTCCTCCGGGGGGAGAAGGAGGAGCAGTTGGTGATGGACATAATGAGGATATGTAAGATAAAGAGGACGGGGATTGATTTGGTGTTTTTCTTTTCTTTTTCCTTTTCATTTTTTTCTTTTTCTTTTATTTTCCTCCATTGGATCTGTATTGTATCTGATACTATTGGCTCACTCTTTTTATGCAGTATAGATCCCAATATGTTTATTGTTGTGTAGGATTTATTTTTAGGAAAAATTTTTCGGAATTTAGGAAATAGGGATTTAAGGAAATAAATTTAAAATCGCAAAGCTAGGCATTCTAACTAACTGAATTAGGCACGAGAAAGGAATTTTGTTATTGATTCTATAATCGGTTAGGATTAGGATATTGTGCACGAAAATATATCAGGGTAGTTAATTAATTTCAATAAATGATTTCATCAAGGAAATTAGCCAAAAAGTCGGGGAGTTGTGAGACCAAACACTTCTTCTGAGAGTTTTCACCGTTGCTTGTCAACTGCTATTGCTTGAGTTTTTTGAATTTTATTTTGCACATGAAAAAAATGGATGTGATAAAGGCAAATTTGTATTTATGAATTAATTGCTTTGTGCCAAAAAGCCAGCCCATGAGAAATTTTTCCAATTTTTTTAACCCATTTGAGCCTTAATGTTTCTTTTCTTATGCACCTCATCCAGATTGATATCTTGTCCCTTATACACTTGGGATAGAGAGCATAAGTGCAGTTCTGATTAAGTGGGTAGTTAATTGGAAAAATACAAAGAGCAGACACAAGAAAGCAAAGTGAGTCACTCCCTCAGGAATATAAAAGAAAAATAAAAAGCGAATGAAAAGGGGAGTGAATCACCAAACAAAGAAAAGAGGCCAGCTGAATAATGCAAGTCAAGAATGCAATGGAAAATTGAAAGGAAGATCAAGAAAAAGAAAAACTCAAATATGCTCTTTATTCCAGTGTTTCTTTGCATATCCATAAAAACCATGAGTTCTTGATAACTCAGCCTCATTACAACCCAAGAAAGACCTTTTGATCCATAATTTACCATGTACATGATTATTAACTAGAAACGACTATCAATTTTAGTTGTTCAACTGCCGTGAAAATTTTGAGGGAAACACTTACCCGTGAGCATGAGAGAATTCCTTGATTTATCACTTATTGTTTTGGTTACTACTCTTGAAAAAGTTTGAATGTATTTTTATCCTGTTCTGATTGAGTGTTGGAAGCACCACTTAATTCTAATTATCAATCTGAAATTTGGAAAGTGACAGCTGCCTAGCAAAGAGATGATGAAATTATTTTCTTATTATTAAGAATCATGAATGGGGATTGAATTCATTTGAATTCATTTGAATTCATTTAAGTTGGGGGGAATTTGATAAGTGTTAAATTAATGTAAAAATCATATTTAATTTTAATACTTATTGAGGGCAAAATGGTAAATTTATACCCTAATTTATCCCTTTTTGGCTAAATGTGTGATTCTTGTAATTATTTAAATCAAATTTGAATTTGATGCTATTTTGATAAAGATTCTGTTGATTTTTTAAGATAAAAAGTTTAAATTCAAATCCAGTATCAAGATAGCAGCAAATAAGGATAGGATCGGCACAAGATAACAGCAAATAAGGTTAGGATCAGCAAAAGATAAGTTTAAAAAGGAAGAAAATCAGGAAAGCAGATCCGGAGGTCTGCGCTTCACCTGCGCTGAGCGCAAGTGAAGCGCAGAATTAGAAAATCAATTCTGTTTCCTGCGATTCATCTGCGCTGAGCGCAGGATGGAGCGTAGGAACACGGAACCCTAATTTCTAATGGGCCTAAGCAAGGTTTCAACGGGATTTCCAAAGTTCTATTTAAAGGACCTTCAACAAGATCAGAAGAGAGAGGGGACGGTGGAGCAGATCTGGAGCTAGAGAAAAGTGTGATAGTCTCTCTATTGGTTTGTAGTGGCTACCATGAGTAGCTAAACTCTTCGATGGGATTGAATGTAATCGATTCAATCCCCAATTGTATTTGAATTCTCTTTGATATTTATTAATCCCTATTTTTATAATATTGGTGTTTTTATTCCGTTCTTAATGCTTAGCTTCCGCCTTTGTGACAGAATTATGATATGATTTTATGGGGCGCACTGAGAAGTGGTTTTATGAAATTAGCAACGAGTTCTTTGGAGCCTAGAGATAGGGATCTTGAATTCTGATTGGTGAAAACACTCAATTCACGACTGTGGAGACCAGGGTGAATTGATAGCTTTAACAAATAGATCTTTAATACGGGGCAATTTACGACTGTGGAGATCAGAGTAAATTGTTTCTGAGTATTTCATATTTGTGGAGACCTTTGTGAAATAACATTAGTTTGTGCTTCAATATTATGATTACATATTTATGAATATCATTGGGTTCTGAATACAAAAGGGGTGCGATAGATGGAATTCAATCCTAGTTCCAGTAATTTGCTCAACCCCATATCATTATTTACTATTGCAATCTACACAAACAACCATCTTCCCATACTTGATAAGTGTGACCACTAGAATTTACATTGTAACGTTCCCTATGGATACGACAAACCCTTTTACTTACTATTATACTGCTATGATTTTGGTACGCTTGCCAGTTGTGCGAATATGCTCATGCAATGCGAAGCAGCCACACCATCTTCAATCATTTCTCATAACTACCATATGTTGTGCAATGCATGAGGGCGCAGAGTAATTTCACCATCGACAATGCACAACAACATTGCCACAGGAAGTGACCAGGAGTTAGAGTCCGTACTATAGTACACAAAGCCACCGCTTCAAAATAATAATCATAATTTAACAGGTTGATCAACCAAAATCTCAACTCCTAGACAATCTCTACTAATCATGATAATGGTCAGAGCCAGTCAGGCCAACCCAACCATAGTGGGGAAATCCTAGCTTACGGGGGCGCAACTCGTGCCACTTGGAAATTTTCCACGACCTGTAGTTCACACTCTCAAGGCCAAGTGGATTCACACCCTCAAGGCCAAGTGGATGTACCCACCCGGTATCACTCATAACCGCCTCTCTCCCATTTCACAAGGTACCACTTGTAGCTTTCTGTCCCTTCATAAGGTCCACCACCTTAGACGTCACTATGCACATGATGCATGCCATATACTTGTTCACCAAACAGTAATACCCTCTGCCACACAGGCAGAGTAAATTCTGAATGTTACTCACAGCTACCCGCTATGGTATCACAACAATTCAGTCTTAGTTCCCTCCAGGAACTTGCCTATACATTGGGTCAAACCAAACTCTCTTTCCAGACATCACAAGTCTTATGCAGTCTTAAAGTGTTATTCATAAACTTTTAAGGTATGTTACATTCCATTGTTTTCACGCTTGATATTTAGCTCCACTTATACCCTGGGATTTACCAAGCCTTATGTATGTTTCTTATGCATTTCACCTCACCCTCACTCAAGTATTGTATTATAGTATTTCAAGCTTCATAAGTCCGCTAACTAATAGGGTCACACTAGGTAACCCCTTACTTGAGTTATAACGTATTAGGGTTAAGTGTATATCTAATCTCCATGTACTAGGTATACCTTCTTTAGGTCTATCTTACATTATCTTTAACTTGATCTTCCTTGATTAAGTCTTGTCTTAGGTAATTAATCTTAGGTTTAGTCCTTAATTAAGTTTAATTCATCCTTAATTAAGTGTTAATCCTTAATTAAATGCTTAATTAAACCTTAATCATACCTTAATCACATTCTTAATTCTTAATTAAATTTTAATGATACTTGATTAGGGTTAATCATGATTACTTAATCCTTAATCAGTTCTTAATTACTTTCTTAATCTTTGATTAAGTCTTAATCATACTTATTAGGGTTAATCATGATTACTTAATCCTTAATCAATTTTTAATTATCTTCTTAATCTTTAATTAATCTTAATCATACTTGATTAGGGTTAATCATGATTACTTAATTCTTAATCATCATTAAGTATTAATCATATTATTAGTCATCATTAATCTTGGATGATTAGAATTAGTCTTAACTACACTTGATTAAGGTTAATTATAATTACTTAAGTCTTAATCCTTACTAAACCTTAATCATATTATTAATCATCATTATCCTAGGAAATTAACGTTGATCTTAATCAAATCCATTATAGTTGGTTAACTTAGGTGATTAGCCTAATGGACTCCTTAACATAACTAGAGTCTTAATTACTCATAGGTGAGGTTAGGTTGAGGCCCAACACTAACATAAACCCAAATTGTATATAATGAACTATTTATTTTATTTTATTATTATTGGGTGTTTTAAAAGTATTTGATAAGTATTAAGACCCCAAACTAGTGGCCCAAATGTTATATGACCTATAAGGTTCCATTTAACCAAGTTATCACCATGGTAACTCAGTTAAAAACTGACTTTTACATGGGTTAAGTTACCCAAATTTTATTATTTACCTTTCAATTTTTACCTTAAATTTTTACACTTTAATCTTTTACCTTTATTTTTTTTACCATTAAATTTTACCGTGGGCCTCCACCAAGCCCATAAACACATAACACTTCATGAAACTTAACATTTGGATAAAAACATAAACTTGCCAAGAACACTCATGAATGTATATAATGAAGATTATGAACACATCATGAACACCATGAATTTCATGAAAATTCCAATTAATTCCGAAAATTGTAAAACTCACATATATGTATTTCGATACACCCAACATCAATAAAATCATACCCAATCACTCATGCTCATTCATTTTCAACATAAAGTATGCATCTTTTAATAAAATTCAACACTTTTTCAAGAGGATTCATAAACACTAATTTCTCAAACACATTTTTAATTCAAGTAATGGTACACACATACTTCCAATCATCAAACAAAAACATATCCAACATCAAATAAAATTAAAAATCAACCACAGGTACTAAACATGCCAAGGCCGAATCCATTTAGTCATACATACAAGTTCATACTTCAAAATCTTAATTAACAAAGAAAAATGAAAGGGAAAAGGGTCAAGAATCACCCTCACTCTAGTCACCAATCCTACTAGAGTTTCATGGGTTCTCCCACTTACCTAAAGTGTAGAAACCGTGGGGTTGAGGAGGAGAGCTTCCAAGCTCTTCAAAAAACCCTAAACAACAAATAAGAAGATTTAGGGCTAAAGGGAGTAGGAGATGAAGAAAGGAAGAAGAGGAGAGCTATTAGAGATCTTAGGGGACATGAATCCGAAAATGGAAGATCCATTAAGATCCATTTACCTTTGTTTAAATAGGGACGTGAGAAGATGATGGCCTCCTTTGAAGTTCTTGAGTGAAAAATGCTTAGAAATGATGATAGGAAGCTTAGCTTTGAGATGAGTTTGATGGTGGTGGCCATAGAGGTTTTGAGGAGGAGGAAAATGAGAGGGGGGGAGAGAGAGAGAGAGAGTGGAAGGATGGATTCCATCTAGGTTTAGGGTTAGAAATGAATGAAAAACAATATTTTAGCTTATATAGTTAAAAGTAGGATAGAGGAAATGTGAGTGTGAAAGTGATCTTTCCAGACAAGGGGACAAGCTTACTTTTCCTTTTGCTTTATTGTCCAAATTCGAAATTCATGGAGGCAATATGAACAATTGATCCTAATTCATGCTTGACAATGAGGAAATAAGACAGTGTCAGTCTGATAAACTCACGCTGCATCCAGGGGTAAAATGGTCATTTCATCATGGAAAGGTTTAGAAAAATTACCGTAAATCCCAGAAAAAAATCCTATAATTATTCTAACCTAATTTAAGCCTAAAAATATGGTTAGAACTCACTTCACACTTAAACTACCTTATTTACCAAATTTCACACACAAGTAGTCATCATTCAACAAAATTAAGCAGACATAAAAGTTTGGGGTGTTGCACACAAAAATTCTACAAAATTATAAATATGATTTATAATATAAGTTTAAAGTCCAAAATATATTTTTTCTATTATTTCACGAATTTTAATATATTGGTCAGGGTTACACTACTAACTAGGGGCATTTTGGTAATTTTACTCGAAAGTGTAAGAAATTCTAAATTAATTTATAAAATTATTTATTAATTATACTAACACTACTATTTTTACTAAAAATATGGTTTTCATTAATTTTTAGATATTTTCATAATTAAATTTATATTTTCTTTAATTGCATAATTACTAAGGGTATTTAGGTCATTTTCCCAAACTCCACTTTAGAAAAATTATTTAAAATTATGGTTGGATAGTTCCTAAATTCTAAGTTGGATTGTTTATCAATAATTTCTAAATACCTTATAATTTTATTTCTAAAAACTTTCCTATCTTATTTATGTATACTAGTAGGGGAAATTGTGGATGTTACACTAAATCTTTATTCTTGTGTTGTAATTATTAGGAAATTCAGAAAGGGTGTTCTTAGGCTCATCATATTTTAGCCGTGCTCATTTTATTGTTAAATCTTGAGCTTTTATTTGTATTTATCATTCAAATCATTGATTGTAACTCTCAAAGACTAACAAGGTTGTGTTAGTTCTTCTTGAGAGATCTATGTACATTATGCAGAGACTTGTGCTTGTATTGGGTGAGACAAAAACTACAGAATCTCAATATTGTATTGTAATAGTGAGCCTGCAAAGGCTGCGGAATAATACTCTATGGGAGCTTGTAGAGGCTGCAGAAGAACACTAGGTGATCTGTCGCACCAAGGAGCCTGGGGAGGCTGTAAAGAAGAAAAAAATACTTGTATATCAATCTTGACATAGTGAAAATCCTACTAAGAGTAGGGACTGGACATAGCCCTAAGGTTTAAAGGGTGAAGCAATATAAAATGTCGTGAGCATATATACTTTTCTTCCCTTAAACTTTATATTTGAAGCATCTACTACAACATTTTTGCTTTTTAGAAACTGTTGAAAATTGTTCCCATATCTAAGAAAATTATTCCCTAAACTTATAGGCAACACTTTTCAATGGTTGTATATGCGAGCATTACCTATTGCTATAGGGAACAATTTTATGAACATTTAGGCTACACTACTTAAAATTGTTGCCTATGTTGCTGGAATAGGCAACAGTTACCACGTGAATGTTACACAACAGTTTTGAATTGTTGTCTTTGTTGAGTACAATTTATAATTGTTGCTTAAATGTTAAAATGCAACGTTTTTTAATTTTAATCACAACATATAAGCAACAGTTCTTAATTGTATGCATAAAAGTATAGGCAACATTTTCTTACTTTAACCGTAATTTGATCCAGGGTAAAAGACCTAGGCGTATAGGCAACACTTAATAAATGTAGCCTTAATTTTCATAAATTAAGGGTATACCTTAATTTTTTAAATTCTTTTTTTTTTGTACATGTAGTCTTAATGATTAAATACACAACAAGTACATCTTTCATTTGTAATTTTATTCTAGAAAATAAATATTTAAAAAAATAATTAATGAATCATTCTAATTTATAATGGGATAACTGAAAAGGTTGTATCTCATAATTGCACAAACCTGAATAGGAGATAATTCATAAATCATATTAACTAAATGAAAAAGTTTCACATATACATGTCCTAGAATAGTTTTGCCAAATAATATATTTAGTTTGAACATCCATCAGAAAACATAATAACAAAAGACAACATATTGTCTTATCAAATGTCATACTTCCAAGTATGTCTAGTAAAAAAATACATCCAAAATAAGTATCTAAAAAAATTCTAAAATTCTGGACAGAAAGCAAATCAAAGTGCATTATCTTCAAACTTCTCACATGTATCTCGTCCATCATGTCCTTCCTTCATAAACAAAGTTGTATTAAATAGAAATTTTTTGCTGCTACAAAAACGAAACTTATAGACTTTACATATATAACAATTACCTTCCTAAGATTTGGAACATGTGTTGATGTTGAAGAATGCACATGTGGCTGTCCATTAACCTTTTCAGCACTATTTGAATCTTGATGAGATGATCCTAACAATATATCTAGTGATTCCATATCCATTTCAGGATTGTTTTGTTTTAACAACACCTTAACAACATCTTGTAATTTAACAAACTTATCTTCCATAGTTATGTATTTTTTCATACAATGAAGTGACCTTTTCCTTATGTGCTTCTTTTTTTTTTTGTGTAAACCACAGGTATTCCCTATTACTAGGGGCAATCCTGTTCGGGGCTTAGTCAAAGTTAAGGCTCCTCACCCCTCCCGAATAATGTGTTTAGTGGGGATCGAACCCGGGAGCTCTTCCCACAATCTCAGCCTGTGTTGCCAACTAAGCCACAAAACATTAATCTCAACCTTTCGCTTCAAAGAAGTTTGTGTGACATTTCTCCCATAACAGCACATTGTTCCAGGATGATCCTTACCAAAAACAACTTGAAAGGCTTCATTATTTTCTTCATTATTCTCAATAACATCTTCAAGTTGGGACTAAAAACAATTAAAATCAAATGTTACCTATTGATATAAACAATGACATTAAATATATATTAAGTAAAATATTATTTACTTTTAAGATGAGATTGTGGGTAGAGCTCCAGGGTTCGATCCTCACTAAACATATTCTTCGGGAGGGGTGAGGAGCCTTAACTGTGACTAAGACCTGAATAGGATTGCCCCTGGTAATAGGGGATACCTATGATTTACACCAACAAAACGATGTTTTTTCAACTTACAATTGCATTTTCAGTTTCTGCATCCAACTGTTTTTCCTTTATTTCCTTTCTAAGTTTCAATAAAAATTTCTGCTTGGGTGGGTTTACTATTCTTCTTTCCACGCTACATAAAACAATAAATATAGAGTCAAATATAACTTGAAATTTTCAAGGTACCTATTAACATCTAGCAACATGCATCTATAAACTACTACATAGAAATCAAGATGAGCTTGTATTGTCTAACTCACCAAACTAGAAGTATAAATATAACATTAAAAAAAATTATACCAATTTTTCACGAATCATAGCAATGTTTTTTGGACCCATTTGATGCCTCAACTTTTGCTGAGTTCTATTTCGAGTGTTCCTTTCACTAGAAGACTGCATATTAGTTTAAAGCGAATGTTATAATAAACCATTTAAATTTTCCATACATGCAACAAAACCAATCATCATAAATACCTGTATAGTTTCCAAACTCCAATATTCACAAAGCTTCCTAAAATTAGATTCTGACACCTTTGGAGTGAAGTAAATCAGAGAGTCACAAGAAGAGGGGTTGAATTGTGACCTATGAAAACTTTTGGTCCAACCTACAAGTACTTTGAAAAACTTTCTGATCTTTGCTCAAGGAATACCTTGGCTATCAGAAGTTACTTCTAGAAGATAATAGTTAGTGTATAATGTCAACTGAGTTGATTGAAACTATCTTTTTAAAGGTAAGCAATATCATAGGGACTGATATCATCAAGTTTTATTCTCCCATATTGTGTATTTAATGTAGATACAACTCAAATAAGGTTCAGAAGAATAATATAAAGTTTCTGCAGTTTTGCTGAAGCAAAACAGTGAATCTGTCACTTTAAACCATTCTTCTGAAAGGTCAAATGATTTTATATTTTAATAAAACTTTCCAGAATAGTTATTTAACCAATCACTGATAAGATTATATGAGAAAATCTATTCAAAAGAAAGTTTATATCAATCTGATATTTTTAAATCAAGTTACACAATGAAATGTGATAAATATTTCTTCTGAAGTATCAAATGAACTTGAAACTTGATGAAACTTTCCATATCAGATATTTAAATAGTAAACAATCAGAATATAAAGTTAGATCTGATTAAAATCAAGTTTTTAAAGATCTGGTAGTTTGAACCCCAAGTTTCAATATTGAACAACAAACGGATTTCAAGAAATGTGCTTCTGAAGCACCAAACAGTTTCATAATTTAATGAAACTTTCCAGATTAGTATTTGAACTGATATGGATGTGATTTATGTGAAAATATCAGTTCGGAAATAGGTTTATCAAAATATGGTAGTTTGAACCCCAAGTTACAATGTTGAACAATGAACTGTTTTCAAGAAATGTGCTTCTGAAACACCAAAGAGTTTCATAATTTAATGAAACTTTCCATTTTAGTATTTGAACTGATATGGATGTGATTTATGTGAAAATATCAGTTCAAAAATAGGTTTATCAAAATTTGAATTACAGCTTTCTAAATATTCAAAGTATGAACAATAACTTGAAAATCAGTAATGTAAGTGCAGAAAGATAAAGAGAGTAAGGGTAAGAGGCACTGCACATATGATTTTTATATTGGTTCACCCTCACAATCCTTGGGCTACGTCCAGTACCTACCTCAATAGGATTTTTCACTAATCAATCATGATTACAAGGTATTCTTTGCTCCCACAGCCTCCTCAGGCTTTTTGCCAAGTATTCTTTTGCAGCCTCTTCAGGCTCCTTACAAGTATTATTTTGCAACCTCTTCAGGCTCTAACACCAGTATTATTTGCTCAGCCTATGTAGGCTCTACACCCTCTCAAACCAACACTAACTCTCTCTAGTTAGCTTGGGAGATCACAAACACTCTTCAACAAGAGATGGGATTTTTACATATGGCTAACAAAACACTCATGGAGTGGATTAATCTTTACAAAACTGAACCTAAACACACTCTTTAGGAATTATGAACAGCAACTCTGCATTTTGGAGTGGTTGAAGGAGAACCTCACTCTAGAAGGGAATTTCTACATTATGGCCCTTTTGATTTTTTCCCTTTTGCTCTCCTTGATATTGCCCAGATGAATGGGGATTTATTTATAGAATATTGGGGGTCAAAATAGCCGTTGGAGTTGCTTGGAGAGGTGGTCAAGCTCTCAGCTGGTTGTCACTGTCATAAGACAACTTTTTCTCTCTCATTCTTTGACCAGTCAAATCTTCTGGAGGTGTTCTTCTGTTCATTCACAAAGCCTTTCTTCTGGACGTGTAAAAACATCCAACAATTGATAAATAACAATAATAAGCCCCTGAAAAAATCTATGATGTTTTTACTGCATCTAAATAAAATTGTTCTTTCTGGAAGCATGCAGAAATTATGTTTTCTTCTTCTGGAGAAAACTGATTCTTCTGGAAGTATGCAGAAATTATGTTTTATGCATCTGTAGAAAACTGTTTCTTCTGGAAGTGTGCAGAAATTCTATTTCTTCTTCTAGAAGTGTGCAGAAATTCTGTTTTCTGCTTCTGAAGTTTCTTACATGCTTGTAAAGCTTCCAATCTTTTATCCTTGCTTTATTTGCATTGTGAGAGAAGTAATTATGTTTTTGGAATCTTCTTTGAGTGTTCTTCAACTTGAAATATTTAAGGATAATAACTTGAGGAGTGTGGGAACTTGTTCAATGGTTCTAAAGATACTTTGAACATGTTTACAACTTGAAATGTGAATTTGATGCTTCTGTAGAAACTGTAAGTTCCGCTTCTAAGGACAAAATTGTGTTTTTAGTGATATTGATCTTCTCCAATTACTATGTTTGCATCAGTAACACTTAGAATGAATATGCTTGAATTGCTTAAATGTTCTTTAACATTCAGAAGGTGTCAGGTTTTATGAAAAGCTCCTTTTCATGCTTCTAGTGGTCTTGAATGATCTTTCTAAAGCTTCAACTTTGCTTCTGAAGCTTGATACAACTCAATTTAATATTAATGGGATCTTAGATGAACTGTCTTGACCTTCTTGAAGCTAAGAAGCTACTTCTTGAACTTGTTTCATCACTTTTGACATGAAAGCTCTATGTAACATGCTTTTAGACACATGTTCTGATGTTAAATGATGTTTTTGATTTTTGCATCTTCTTTTTGTAACTTTTCCTGTAATCTTTCAAGCATTCTCAAGTGAAAACATTAGTACCAAAGTATTCAGAACACTTAGAATATTGTTGTGAAAGTTTGTTGTCATAAAAACCTTTGCTCAAAAGGGTCTTGGACCTTACATGGAGGACGCTTTTTTAGTCTGTCAGTCATGTTAGAATACTTCAAAAAATGTTCCTTCTTAATTCGGTGTTGTTTATGTCATCTCCACACATCTCTAACTGTAGTTTCTACCCAATCTTTTGCTTCATCTGGCAAAATAAACTTTTTCTACAAAAACATAACAATGAATAAGATCCTAAACTCAAACACCTCATATTGTAACTCATATATATTGCTCTTATATCACATACCATGGTATATTCCCAAAAAACGCTTTATATTCTCATTTGGCATCTCAGTCCAACTTGTGTAAATCAAGGGATAGAATGTTGATTTTCTAGCCAATGTTCCTAAAAAGAGGCTTAAGTCGAATACAACTTTATTAGAAGGCCCAATAGGTTGACCATCTTCATTAAAAGTTACTTCTTCTCGCTCTTCTATAGTTCTTGCATGAATCCTTTTGCATGTAGTTCTCCCACGAATTCTTTTTCTTGATGTTCCTAATTTTAGTATAAAGTCATCAACATAATAAAAACAAGATCTAATATTTGTTATCATTATATACAAAATTCATACAATCATTATATTGAAATAAGAAAATAAATTACCTTCTTCATTTTCTTTGTTTATGTTTGTCATTTCTTGCTCTCGATTGATATCTTCATCACCATCTTGTGCAAAACCTTCCATATCTTCCTCATCATCTTGTGTTAAACCTTCCATGAATGATAGAGTACCTACAAGTGACAAAATGTTGGCAAGCAGGAAAGCCAAATAGGCAAGTGACTAGAAATTAAATAGACAAATATTTAAGAGAGAATCTATAGATTAGTTAAACAAAGTTCTCTGTCAAATATATATATATGTGTGTGTGTGTACACTAGTAAGGCCAGCAGAGTGGGAAATCAAAGTTTCAACTTAATTTTTGTCATAACAAGTTGGCATTGTTATTTACTCTTGAACATAGTAATGGTCCCCACCATTTTAACTTATCCAATAAACACCTTTGATAAATTCTAATTGAACTCAAATTCACATGCAGTTTCAAACTAACCATGCTTTAATTCTAATTGCCAATACGTAAATTTTACAGTTTGTGTTATGCGAGCTCTTCTAACTCTCCACTACTAGAAATTTCTTTTTTTCCTATAGATTTTTCCTACAATTTTTTTTTAGGAATTTCTTATAAATTTTTCTATAATTTTGAAAATTTCCCTACAATTATGAAAATTGTAACAAAAATTGCAAGAAACAACGAATTTTGTTGGAAATTTTTCTACGAGAATAATTTGTAGAAAATTTTTGTAGGAAAATCTCTACAAAATATTTGGTGCAAAAAAATGGTATTAAAATCTGTATGAAATTAGACCCATAAATTTACTTGCGATTTTTTCCTACAGATTTTCCTATGAGTTATATTCTTATAAATTTTTCTACAATTTATTTCATACAAATTTTCTTATAAATTTTTCTTGGGGAAATTGCTACAAATTTTCCTATAACATTTTACTACAGATTTTCCCACGAATTAACTTCCTATAAATTTAGCTACCAATTATTTTTAGAAGATATTCTTGTAAATTTTAATTGCATGAAAATTTATAAGAACATTCACCTACAAATTTACTAGTGAATTTTTCCTAGAGATTTTCTTATAAGCTATTTTCTTGTGGATTTTCATACAATTTATTTCCTATAATTTTTCTTATAAATTACTTTTAGGGAAATTCCTACAAATTTATTTCCTGGGAATTATACTATTACATTTTGCTTCGAATTTTCTTGCTAATTAATTTCCTACAAATTTACCTATCACTTTTTTTTTAAAAAAAATACTTAGACTGAGGGTCTTGGATATGGTGTCTTGGATATTTAGTTTAAATATCTTCACTTATTAAGTGGTGAGGGTCTTGGATATGGTGTCTAATCTCAGTGTTATTTGTTATGGCATTTCAGGAGTAGAAGGTCCCAGATGGAGCCTAGTAAGGTACAACTGAATAATTTGAATATACCTTAGACTGATTAGTATAGAAGTATCCTTATGTGTCATGTTTTTGCATGTCATGAAATTTAAATCTTTGATTCTATGGGTATTGTTTGAAATTTAAATCATATCCAAGACACCATATCCAAGACCCTCAGTCTAAGTATTTTTTTTAAAAAAAAGTGGTAGGTAAATTTGTAGGAAATTAATTAGCAGAAAAATTTGAAGCAAAATGTAAGTATAATTTCCAGGAAATAAATTTGTAGGAATTTCCCTAAAAATAATTTATAAGAAAAATTATAGTAAATAAATTGTAGGAAAATTCACAAGAAAATAGCTTATAAGAAAATCTGTAGGAAAAATTCACAAGTAAATTTGTAGGTGAATGTTCTTATAAATTTTCATGCAATTAAAATTTACAAGAATATCTTTTAAAAATAATTGGTAGCTAAATTTATAGGAAGTTAATTCGTGGGAAAATATGTAGTAAAATATTATAGGAAAATTCGTAGGAAATAAATTTGTAGCAATTTCGCCAAGAAAAATTTATAAGAAAATTTGTATGAAATAAATTGTAGAAAAATTTATAAGAATATAACTTATAGGAAAATCTGTAGGAAAAAATCGCAAGTAAATTTATGGGTCTAATTTCATACAGATTTTCATACCATTTTTTTGCACCAAATATTTTGTAGAGATTTTCCTACAAAAATTTTCTACAAATTATTCTCATAGAAAATTTTCCAACAAAATTCATTGTTTCTTGCAATTTTTGTTACAATTTTCATAATTGTAGGGAAATTTTCAAAATTATAGAAAATTTTATAAGAAACCTACAAAAAAATTGTAGGAAAAATCTGTAGAAAAAAAAGAAATTTTTAGTAGTGTAATATTTTTTTACTTTAAAACATTCTAATTATTTTTTTCTTAAAAGGTTTAAGACGTACATGAACTCAACATACTGGTTCTCTTAGTTAAAATTATTTTTGAAATTAAAATGATTTAATGGTTAAAAATAAATACTTCCTACAAGTTGATTTTAAGTATTTCACATCTAAAATAATTTTATAAACATCTATCAACAAAGTCCCAAGACAGATCCTATCAAGGGCACTTTTATTTAAGACTACAGTTGACTGATCTAGGTTAAGGACCTAAGGTCATCACCTTTTTCTAGCTCAGTCGCAAAGACTTGTGAACAAATATATATTGTTGTTTGTTAGATTTTTATTAGATGATTTTGAAATTATATTCTTGTTAGATTTAGGTCTAATAACTTAAACATTTTAATATAAAATAAAGTTTTACAATATAAAAAGGTAAATATTATTTACTTTTAAATATTTGAATATCCTTGCATCATCAGTTTTTCATCAATATAAAAAGGTAAATATTATTTACTTTTGTGACATCAACTATTTTTTATGAGTGTTTAGTATAATGTAAAGTGCATGATTTTTTCTTCCAAATCTTGAACACCTACTCTTCTATGTTGTATTTGTGACATCATTTAACAAACAATATTAACATCTGATATATTATATAATCATAATTGGTGTTGCCATCATTATTATAATTTGGGTAAATCTTTAATTGATAATATTCCTCTGTTCGACCGAAAAAAAAAATTCCTTTATATATTGAAATTTAATGCATGGCTTGAGATGATTACAACTGAACATGATGAAATTTATTTGTATTTGATCAATTCTAGGGATGTTTGTAGATTGGATTGGATTAATTTTCAGGGAAAAATCACTCAATTCAATAATTTCGGTTTTCTCATTTAATCAGTTTTGATTTTTTTTTTCCAAATCCAATTCAATCCAATCCAATTTTAATCGGTTTGGATTCGTTTGAATTTTGGTTTCTCAAATAAACTAAAAAATGAAATTATGAAAGCAAAACTATGAGATCATTATTAGTTTCCGAAATAGTTAATCATTTACAAATTAAAACCGAAAAGTTATGTTTTGCTAAATTATTAATGTTTCTTGAACAAATAAGTTGTAATTTTAAATACTTAATTAGATATGAAAGTGGATCCCAATTCTATTATCCATAATACAGTATTTGCTTATGGTAAGCCCAATATGATAAAAACATGCAATTATCTTATCTTATACTATAACATACAAATTACTTGATGACTTCTAATCCCATGATTGAATGTTATTCGTTAAATATAGTTGCACAATAATAATTTTTTTACATCATCACAGAAAAATAATATCAATAATGATAATTTATCAAAATGTTTAGAAAACTTTGGATTGGTTTGGATTGGATTGGTTCTCATAGGCATATCCGAAATCCAATTCAATCCAAAAAAAAAATTTGGTTTTTTGCGGTTCGCGATTTTTTTGATTTGCGATTTTTTGGTTCGGTTGTTGCGGTTCCAATTGGATTAGATTGGATTTGAATACCCCTAATCAATTCGATGGAATGTGTGAACAAACTCGTCATTTAGCATAAACTAAAGATTAAGTCATCATTCGCGATAGTTATAAGTTTTCAGTTTTTTATTTTTAAAATTTTTTAATTAAGTTTTTATAACTCAAAACTAAAATTAAAACTTTATTGTGATTTTCAGTTTTTGGTTTTGAGTTATAAAAATTTGATTAAAAATTTTTAAAAACAAAAATATGAAAAATTCGAAATCACCGCAAATGGCTCTAAATTGGTCTGGGCTGTTCTTGGTAAGAAATTTTTATTGGGCCCTTGTAACCCAAACAGTTTAAGAAAAAGAGATTGGCCCAAAATATCGGAGAAGAAATGTAGAAAACTACAACAATGGACTGGCCGCAGCCCATACATAGGAATAGGACTATTATCATTTGACTGGTAGACAATTGAATTGAGTATTTTTTTTTTTAATTCGACCAAAAAAAAATTGAATTGAGTACTTTTTCTTGGACTGAAGAAAAACCTGAGTACTTTTAATCTATGGAAAAAATTTGGATCAAGATATTTAGATTTTTATCATTAAAATTTTACATTAAATATAAATTCTAATAAGAATATATTGATCATTTAAAAAATTGTCCATATATCATTTCATGATATAAAAATTTGATAACAAATATATATGAAATTTGTATTTTTTGGTAAATTCCTACTTATATTTTTTGATAAATAAGAAACTTATATTACTTACATTGTATAAGTAATAAGAAACTTATATTTTTTGACAAATAAGAAACTTCATGATATAAAAAATTCCTGTAATAAACAGACCTAGACTCAGGTTTATAAATTAGAAACCAGGCTAGGCTCAAGCATGCCAAAGCCTGGGGCCTGGCCTAGCTCGCCCTATTTCCACCCCTATATATACATCACCAAAGATAAATGGTCTGTTTGGATGAAACTTCTGTAGAAATATTTCTAAGTGGAAAAAAATAGAATAAATCAAAGAAGTCAAATGCATTTAACTTCTCCATAAGTTAAAATTAATCTTTGTAGCTCATCTACTCCAAAAGCTCTCCCATTTAACTTCTCCATAAGTAACTAATTTTAACTTATGTAGAAGTTAAATTTATTTGACCTCTTTAATTTCTTCTATTTTTATTTTCTTGAAGTTATTCCGTAGAAGTGTATCCAAACTGGGTCGTACTACTACTACAAGTCAACAACTCAAAACCTTAATGCAAACGTGTGCTTTAAAAATATTAGTTAAAGAAATAAAAATAAAAAATTAGTATTAAAATGTTTAATATTTAACATTATAAATATAATTAATATCATAATTATTAATAAAAAAATTTAAATATTAATATTTTAATCAGTGTTCTTAAGACACTTGGGCCTGTTTGGTTTACATTTTTATTTCCTGCTTTCATTCCGTTTTCTGTTTTCTAAAATTTTACAAAGGAAAAACTGAAAATGCTAAAAACAATAAATTTTTATTTCCAACATTTACAGTTTTTCCTTTTATAAAATTTCAAAAAATAGAAAACAAAAAATAGAAATAGAAAATGAAAATGCAAACCATGAAATGGAGAGAGCGCATGGAACTCATGTTTGTTTTATAATCCTCACCGCTCATTATATAGTGTGTTTTACTCTCACCTTCCTTCTTCCTTTTGAGTTTCGGCAAGTGATTGTGCATCAACTTAGCATATATATTATATAACTAATCTATAGTTTTTTAATTAATGAGTACACTCTTTGGTACCTGAAAGATTTGGGGACAGTTATATTAGTCCCTGAAAGATGGAAATTGCATTTTTATCTCTAAAAGATTAAAAGGTCATTCAACACAGTTCTTTTCAGGGATTAAATTGACATTTAAAAAAATCATCCAAGGGATAAGTTGAATGAATTTTTATCTTTCGAGGACTAAATTGAACCATTTATCTTTCAGAGACAAATATGACCTACTCAAAATCTTTCAGGTGTCAAAATGAGAGTTGAGACTTTTTTTAAATCCAGTTAAAGACAAGGTTTATATGTGGAAGGGTAATATGTTTTTATAATATTTATTACCATACCTTGCACCCCATTCCTATGTACTTTGACCCAGTTTATATACAACTTCTGGAGAAGAACTTTTAGAAGAAAAAAAGAGGATAAACCAAAGAGTTCAAATAAATTTAACTTCTCCATAAGTAAAAATTAGTCTTTGTAGTCCACCTTATCTAGAAGCTCTCTCATTTAACTTCTCTATAAGTAACTAATTTCAACTTATGGAGAAGTGAAATTTATCTTATTTTTTTAATTTATTCTATTTTTTTCCTCTAAAAATTCTTCTGCATAAATTTTATCCAAATTGAATCTTAACCTCTTTGATTTATTCTATTTTATTATTTAACTAGAAGTTCTTATAGAGAATACATCCCAGCGACAATGCCTATTTATTGTCGGCTTAATTAGTACAGTGGTTTGATGATTTTAAGATAGTTCAATGGACTTCGGGCTAGCGGTAAAAAATAAATATGATTTTAATAATTGATCATATCTTCATATTTAGATAATATATTACTGATTTTAAATTAAAATATATAGTAAAGTATAAAATAATTCTGCATTAGTATTAATATAAAGTATATGTATGATTTCCATGTGGTTGAAATGTTTCATTAGACATTAATGTGGATGAAAATAGATTGAGCGAAACTAGGTTTTAATAAGGCTTAAGTCTGAGCTGCACTTTAAATTTATTGCCTGAGTCTGATCTGTTTACCTGATATATGCTTTATTTTAAGGTTAGTAGTCTGGCCTATCTAAAATCTGACATGGTCAAAGCCTGTTTTATAGTAAGGTACTTGAATATATCATAAACATGTATTTGAATAGATTTATTCGGCCAAAAAAAAAAGAATAGACTTATAGGTCTAAGTTTTTTATGTAAGACAACATACTTAAATATTTACACAAGCTAATAAGTATATAATTATAAGATAATATAATAAAAATCTTTATAATAATAATAGCAATATAAAAAATATTAGTATTTTATTTATATTTAGTTAAATAGATCGGTCTTATAGGCTCAAAAGGCTTTTTCGATAGCTTGAAGCCTGTCTAGGCTGGATGTAGGTCAGACTATAGGTCCCCGACGAATGGCCTAACCTGTTTCCACCTCTAGAAATTAACAATAACTATTCACCGCACGTAATCGTTTGTACGTGTTGTAAATGTACAACACAGAGGGAGAAAGAGAGAAAAGAGGGAAAAAAAAGAGAGAAATGTGGAATGTGATGGGTAATATGATAAAGAGAGATAGAGAGAAAAAGTATGTTGTATGAATTGTTGTATATTTTTTGTTGTATGAAAAAATTATCTCTAAACTATAAACCAAACATACATGCGCTTAATTATAAAGACACTTCTATAAAAGCAAATTAATATGTGAGAAACGAAGGATTTAATATATATATATATATATATATATATTGTTAATATAAAATAATTTTACATTATAACCTAATTGTACATATGTTGTTATATATTATTTATTATTTATTGAGTTTAATGACATATAAAATGTCATATATTCATAAACAATGTGATAATACATTATCACATGTGGAATGTAATGGGTAATGTGATAAAGAAAGATAGAGAGAAAAAGTATGTAGAAATGTAGAATGTGATGGGTAATGTGATAAAGAGAGATAGAAAGAAAAAGTATATTGTATGAGTTGTTGTATATTTTTTGTTGTATGAAAAAATTATCTCTAAACTATAAACCAAACATACATGCGCTTAATTATAAAGACACTTCTATAAAAGCAAATTAATATATGAGAAACGAAGGATTTAATATATATATATATTTTGTTAATATAAAATAATTTTACATTATAACCTAATTGTACATATGTTATTATATTATTTATTAAATTTAATGACATATAAAATGTCATATATTCATAAACAATGTGATAATACATTATTAAATAAAAAATTCAATACTTTGGAGAAAAGAATGAATAAAAGTTGAGTTCAAAACCTATAAGCATATCTTTGTACTATATCCACGATATATTCCCACATCCACATAGTGTTCTTCCAATTAATTGATACTCCAATCAAACTTACCAGTTTTAATAAAGGATTAGTGTAGTCTTTCCTGGCAATCCTCGTGTATTCCCACTAGACAGACAGTCACTCACACACTTGCATTACACACAATAATCATCCATCCACACTCAAGACTCAATATTTAAAATGCCTTAGGATAATTGGCTCTTCCAAACTAGTGGTCCTTATTTAAAGAATCGATCTTTAAACTCTAGCTATTTGGTACATGATGATATGTGTCTTTTTATAATGGTTGAATTTAAGCCGGCGTATATTTAATATATGTTAGGAATTAGGAGGTTATAATAATAGTATAATAGTATAAAATCAATCATATGTAACTGCTTAAATGTTTGAGATATTTAGTTCATGCATGATATCGTTATCAACAAGATAGCCAGGGCAATTTGAACGTTAAAATGAATAAGGCTAGCTTGTGTATTATTTAAATTAAAATTTGAAAACCTCCTTACAATTAGACCATGTTAATTATTAATTATAATATAAAATTAATGATCTGTCTTAATAATTTAAATTTTGGGCTTAATTGTATTTTTAAAAAAATATAATTAATGGGCAAAAAGTTTTGAGGCGAAAAATAAAAAGAATGTAAAAAGGATGATGGGATATAAAAATGGCGAAAGAGAGTGAGAGAAGGAGCAGATGAATGGACCTTGGTGAGATCAAGAAAAAGGAAAGATTTGCGATACGGAATAGGCACAACTGAAGAAGACACATCAAAGGACACAATACTAAGAGAGGATAATGAATTTGCATGGGATGCACAACAGAGGAAATACTCAAGGTATGGTGAGTACGTGACGTATTTTTTCACGATTTTTCCAGATAACTTTGGCTCTGAAGATTTATGGAAGGTTTTCTCACAATGGGGAGGGAAGGTAGTAGACATTTATATTCTAACGAAAAAGGATAAGGGGGGAAGGAGGTTTGGTTTTGTGAGATACAAATGGATTGATAATGTTCAGGAATTTCAAGCTAAATTGAATCAAATATGGATTGGAACATATAAACTGCGAGTCAATTTCCCTAAGTTCACGAGAAGAAAGGAAGTTATGGCTATGGAGGAGAGGAAGGAGGGTGCAAAGTCGTTTGTGGAAAACCATGATGTTAGTGGTAGAGTGGAAGGAAGAAGTTATTCAGATGCAGTAAAAGGAAGAGTGTAGAATTTATGGAAATCGAAAAATAGACTGGTAAAGGCTAATGATATGAATTGGTCTGGTTTGGAATTCCATGTGGAGACGTCAAATATGGAGTGGCTTTCAAAATGTTTCGTGGGAAAGGTGCAACAGGTAGATGAGGTGTTTCTATTGCAAGATAAAATTTTAGAGGAAGGTATACACTCTATTAAAGTTATTCCTATGGGGGGTGACATGGTCTTGATTCAACCCCTGGATGATGAAGATCTGGTAGAACTTTCTAAAGAGTTGGAAGATATGTTTTCTCATTGGTTTGTGTCAATTCGGCCATGGAGTCCAGAAGAAGTGGTTCGTGATAGATTTGTATGGGTACGCTGCCAAGGTGTACCAGTTCATGCATGATCTGAGGAGTTTTTTAGAATGATTGCAACACATTTTGGAAGATATGTGTGTATTGATACAAGCACCAAGAAAAGAGATAGGTTGGATGTTGCCTATATGATGATTCAGATGTCGTCTCTACAAACAATAAACAAATGGTTTAAAGTAAAGATTAATGGTTTATTATTCTCTATTAGTATTGTGGAGGATCCTTTCATTAATCCTTGGAGCATTTTGCCAAAGAAGGAAAACATGGTGTGTCAATTGGAGTCTACAAGCACAGATTCATCAGAGTGCAGTTTTTCAGAAGGGGAAGATTATGATAATGGAGCGTATTTGTTTAAGGATATGTTACAGGATTATGTGGAAGGGAATGGTAATTCAAATTTGAAATGTCAGTTATTGGAGAATTCTCTTTTATCACCCATTAATGGTGATATTAAAGTACCAGATTGTGATATCAATAGTGAGTTGTTGCCTGAGAATGCGGGAGTCCATTTGGATGCATCTAAGGAATTATTGCTTGATCCAAATTTGAAAGCCTTTGATAAGGGGACTTGTGGGACGAATGGCAAATTTTTAGGCGAAAATTTGGTGGAAGTAGTGGAACCTCCAGCGCATGTGTGTGTGGATAAACCAATATTGTCAAAACAAAATTGCCCATTTTTATGCGCAAGTGCAGTGCCTAGGAGTGATGATGCATCCGACCCAATTACAATTGCATATGCATCCGATCCAATTCCAAATGTAAGTGCAGAGCTAAGGAGTGAAGTGGTAGTCGGCCCAATTGCATGTACAGTCGGCCCAAATCCAAATGAAAGTGCAGCTAGCCCATCCCCAACTGTAAATGAAGTACTAAGGATTGAAGGTGCAACCGGGCCAAGCTCACATGAGAATGCGGCTAACCCATTTCTTAGTGAAGATCCATCCAACCTAATTCCAATTGAAGATGTAGTCCGCCCAAGTGAAGGTGTAGCCGGCCCAGTTCCAACTGATGGAGCAGTCCGCCCATCATTATGCAGCCCCTTAGGTGTCATGTTTCAGGTGGGTACTCAACAAATGCAAGGCCCAAATTATTATCCTATGCAAGGCCGAGGTCACTCATTACCTCAGTCCCATTATTCTGAAGCGCTAGTTGAAGTAAGTGAGCAGCAAGCGACATGTGTTGGTGATAAAGAAATTTTTGGACCAAACCTCTCATTACTCAGAGCAAGCACAATCTCGTTCCTGCTGGAGTGATATGGAGCCAATTAATAATCTGGATCTTGCAGTGGGTGTGGGTGATGCTGTAATTAGTACTAAAGCGGCAAATTCGACAGTCTAGTTTGAAGATTCTCACCTGTGTGAGGTTCCTATTGTCTTAGAAGGGGAAATTGAAGGCTTTGGAATAACTACTCAGCTAGAAGTTGTTGGTGGTCAAAAAAGAGGAAGGGGGAGACCAAGAAAAAGGGTTCACGCAAAGCCTAAGGTGAGTAATTTACCCTTGAATGTACTTCCAGATGCTGTCTTGATAGAAGAAGATCCCCAATTAGTGGCAAATAAAGTATGGCTTATAGGTCAGAAGCTGGGGGTAACTTTGGAAGGAGAAAGTGTGGAGATGGTTCAACAGTTAACAGAGATGGAGGAACGGGATAGGAAAGTTGTTGGTAGAATAAGAAGTGTAGGAGGAACATAGTGGTTAATAGTGATTTTGTTTGGGAATGGGGTTAATTGTTGTCATGAATTTAGCTTCTTGGAATATTAGAGGAATCGGGGGCCGTTTGAAGAAGGTGGAAATTCGACATTTATTATATTCTGAAAAAGTTGACTTTTTAATGATTCAAGAGACAAAAAAAGAGACTATTGATAGTAACCTGATCAAGATGCTGGGAGGTGATGATAATTTTAGTTGGTTTTATGTTCCCTCTTCTGGATTGTCTGGTGGTTTGTAGTCTATATGGAAAAATTTTGTGTTCACTGCTCATGAAATTTTCTCAGATTCAAATTTTATTGGTGTTAGAGGGTGGGTGGGAGTTAAAAAGTTGTTATGTACTATTGTCAACATTTATGCTCCATGTGATACAATAATCAAAAAAAACCTGTGGAGGGAATTATTAGCCTGTGAACAGGAGAGAGGGGGTGACATATGGTGTTTTGGTGGTGATTTTAACGCAATCAAATCAGAGAGGGAGAGAAGAGGGGTCTCTAACTTTTGGAGGAGGGAGGATTCATCTTATTTTGGGGGTTTTATTGATATGGCTGAGTTGCTAGACATTCTGATGGTTGGAAGGAAGTATACCTGGTACAAAAGCGATAGATCTTGTATGAGTAGACTGGATAGGTTCTTAATATCAACAGAGTGGATGGAGAAGTGGAGTAATACCTCACAATGGGGTCTGAAAAGAGGTGTGTCTGATCATTGTCCAGTGTTGTTGAAACGAGATAGTGTTAATTGGGGGCCGAAACCTTTTCGAGTGCTTGATTGTTGGCGTTCCTCCCTACATTATACATATTTTGTTCTTAATCAGTGGAAGGGTATTTCTGTGGAAGGGAGTGCTTCGTTTGTCCTGAAAAAAAAGTTAAAGACTATGAAAAATTCACTAAAGAGGTAAAATAAGAAGTCTTTTAGGGAGTTGTTAGCAAGAATTTCAGATATGAGGGAGAAAATTAATGTGCTTGATATCAAAAGTGAGGAGTATGTTTTAACAGTTGAGGAAGTGAATTGTAGAAAAGAGTGGACAGCTGAGTTATTTCATTTGTTATCTTTGCAACAGAGCCTGTTATTCTAGAAATCTAGATTGAAGTGGATGCAAGAAAGAGATGCAAATTCAAAGTTCTACCATGCTTTCATTATTAAGAGAAGAGTACGAAATGGCTTTCATCTTTTGAGAGTAGGACTTGAAACTTATGTTGAACCAGTAGCTTTAAAAGAGGTTGTGAAGGGGTATTTTGAGCATCATTTTATGGCACTTCCAGGGAGGCGTCCGACTTTAGATGGTGCCTATTTCAAATCTTTGTCACAGGAGGAAGCATCTAATTTGATCATACCTTTTTCTGAAGATGAGGTGAAAGGCTGCTGTATGGGATTGTGGTGGTTCGAAAAGTCCAGGCCCTGATGGGTTTAATTTCAAATTTATTCAGGACTTTTGGGATGTACTAAAAATGAATTTTATATCCTTCTTGCATGAGTTCCATTCTAGTGGCAAACTGGTTAAAGGATCCAACAGCTCCTTTATTGTTCTGGTTCCAAAAGTTGATTGCCCGCAAAAGGTGGGGGAATATCGTCCGATTTCTTTGATTGGGGTTATGTATATAGTATTGGCAAATGTGTTGGCAAATATGTTAAGGCAGGTGATAGGGTCTGTGATTTCAGAATGTCAATCAGCTTTTATTCATGGCAGAATGATTTTTGATAGTATATTGATAGCCAATGAAGTTGTGGAGGAGGCTAAGAGGAAAGGTAGGTGCTGTCTATTTTTTAAAGTAGACTTTGAAAAAGCATTTGACTCGTTTAGCTGGGACTTTCTACAATATGTGATGGGACGGATGGGTTTTCCACTTATTTGGAGAAAGTGGATAGATGAATGTTTGCATTCATCTCGGATCTCTGTTCTTATTAATGGGAGCCCAACTTCTGAGTTTGGGCTTAGATGTGGGTTGAGGCAAGGTGACCCATTAGCTCCCTTTCTTTTTCTTATTGTGGCAGAGGGGTTGAACTCTTTGATGTCTAATGTTGTTCATACTAATCTTTTTTCTGGATACAAGGTTGGACGAGATTCAGTTCAACTGTCACATCTACAGTTTGCTGATGATAAAATTATTTTGGGGGAATCTTCTATGTCTAATATTTGGGCTATAAAAGCCATTCTGCAATTATTTGAGCTGGTGTCATGCCTGAAAGTGAATTTTCATAAAAGCAAGTTGTTTGGGGTGAATGTTGATCAGGGGAGGCTTGAAGGGTTTGCAAAATTCTTGAATTGTGGTGTTGGCTCAATCCCGTTTACTTATCTAGGCCTACCTATTGGTGCGAGTCCAAGGAAAAAGGCGACCTGGAAGCCGGTTATTCAGAAGGTTCAGAAGAGATTATTTGTGTGGAAGTGCAAGAATTTGTCCTTTGGTGGTCATTGTGTCCTTCTGCAATCTGTTCTCAATGCCATTCCGATTTATTATCTTTCTTTTTTCAAGGCTCCAACAAGTATTATTTCTCAATTACATTCTTTGTTTAGATCTTTTCTGTGGGGTGGGAATGGAGAGAAAAATAAAATAGCATGGGTGGGTTGGGAGGAAGTTTGTAGAGACAAGAAATTTGGGGGTTTAGGGTTACGGGATTTGGGTGCATTCAACTTAGCTCTATTAGGTAAGTGGAGATGGCGTTTTTTGGTTGAAAAAGGATTGTGGCATACGGTGTTAACTTTCATCTATGGAGAGAGGCTTGTTACTTGATTAAGCGGTGAGAAAGTTAGGGGATCTAGGTGGTGGCTTGATATTTGGGGTATTGAGAGTGGTTATATGTTACGTCTGATTGGTTCTCTAATGGTTGTGTCAAAGAGGTGGGTAATGGGGAAAACACTTTGTTCTGGGAAGATGTTTGGTGTGGTAGTGGTGCTTTGAGCATCCGGTATGCGCGACTCTTTTCTATATCCAACAATAAGTCGGCAACTTTAGCAGACATGTGTTTAAGGAGTGCAGGGAGTGTGGGGTGGAATTGGTGCTGCAGAAAGGATCTCTTTCAGTGGGAAGAAAAACAATTGCAATTCTTGCTTATGGAATTGCAAAGCGTGAACCTTCTTGAGGAGAAATCTGATGGTTGGAGGTGGAAACATGATGCAGGAAGTTCTTATTCTGTTCAGTCTGCCTATCAAATCATAATTAACCAGTCTATATATGTTGATTTCCCTATGTATAGATATTTGTGGTCCAGGTTGATTCCTTCCAAAGTCTCTGGTTTTGGTTGGAGGGTTATTCTAGATAGAATCCCAACAAAACAGAACCTAATTAAACGAAAGGTTCTACCACCCAATGTAGCATCTTGTGTTTGGTGTGGTCTTTGTGAGGAATCCACATCTCATCTCTTCTTTGAATGTTTCTTTGCTTTTAAAATCTGGATGTCTTGTCTTCAATGGTTTGGATTCTCCTCTGTCCAGAATAGTACTGGCTTGGCAAATTTCAAACAATTTATGGGGATTCCAAATTGTAATGCTGCGAATCGGGTGTGATGGTCTTCTATTTGGTTGGTAACATTATGGTCAATTTGGCTCGCAAGGAATGAGGCCGTTTTCTCTAAGAATTCTGGATTCTGAGGATGTGTTGGACTTAATTAAGCTGAGATCTTGGAAGTGGTTAAGGGCAAAAGATTTAGCTTTTAAATACCCTTTTGCTCTTTGGTCTAATAACCTTTTTTCTTGCTTGAATTCCATCTGACATGTGTTATCTGTTGTTCCTATAATTGCTGATGAAGTACAATTTGTTGATGCTTGAAACAATTAATGGAGCCTGACACAAGCAGAGTTTTTGCTGTGTTTTGGTAGTTAATAGCAGCTGTGTTTAGGACTTGTTGAGTATTTCTGTTGCTAGTGCCTTTGCTGGTTTTGCGGGATGTGTTTTCCCTATGGATGTTGCTATTATTGTTACTGTATTGCTGATGATGTTTTTGCTGTGTCTTTTGGCCCTGCTGCTGGTTTTGATGTGGCCGCGCGAGTTCTTTTTTGGAGTAATGGTTAATTTGTTAAGTTGCTGATATACTTTATCATAAGAGATTGGTGGATTTTATATTGTCTGCAAGGTCTGATCAACATTAGTTCTTGTCCACTTGGTGCAATTAATTCCAATATATGACTTTGGTCTAAGCATACCTACTGTAACTGGTTTGTCTAGTGTCTTGGTGGCTGTTTTCATTAATTCCTTTCATGTGAAGCTTGGCTATAGGATAGTTTCTCGGGTTCATATTTTGCTGGAGGCTTTGTATTTCTATTTTATTTCTCCCCCACCTAAAGCTTATTTTTTAGGTATTTTTATATGGGTTAGAGTACTCCTTGTACTCTCTCTTAATAATATTTCTTTTCTTATAAAAAAAATTAACGTAGTTACTATATATACCGTATGATGTTATTTAGATATTAATATTTGAGAAATGTAAATTGTACATGTATAACAAAGAGAGAGAAAGAGAGAGAAAAGAGAAAAAAAGAGAGAAAAATGTGGGATGTGATGGAAATAAATAGAGAGAAAAATGTGTTGTATAATTTGTTGTATGTTTTTATGTTGTATGAATTACTTATCTCTTAATATTTTATCTCTTTGAAAATTTGAAAGAAGCAAATAAAAATGGTCACAGTTATGTCACTGAAACTTATTTTTAAAAAATAAATGAAATAAATTTGAAATTGCCTCCTTTTTTCATTGTATCAAACCGCGATAGGTTTTTATTCCCCCCCCCCCCCCCCCCCGTGTTCTTCCCTCCAACTTTGTCCATCTCCTCGTTTCGTATTCCGACTGCATTCCCCCGCCCCGTGCTCTTCTCTCTCACTTTCCCTATTTGAAATCGCCCCCCTTTTAATTTCTTCGTATTAGACCGTGTGACTCCTTTTCCCTTTTTTCCCTTGAGTTCTTCTCTCCCATTTTCCCCAGTTAACATACAGTCCCCTTTTCTCCTTGATTGGGTCCTTCATTTTCCACATTCATTTCTCTAGATCTATTTCTTCTCTTTTTCAACAACGTGGAGGTGAGATTTGGAATCAGGAAGAATCACAAAAATTGATGATGGAGAAATAATTTGTGGGGGAGGAAGAAGAAAATTAAAGGAAGAGAGGATTCAAATACAAGATATGGGTTGCTAACCTTATGGAAGAAGAAGGGAAAAAAAAAAAGAGAATGGAAGGAGATGCACAATATACGTAGGTATGCCTTTATGAAGTGTGTCACTATTTTTTTAAATTAACTTAAAATTTTGTTTTTTAAAAAATATAATAGGGGGTAATGTGACACTGAAGTGTTTTTTTACCCATTGATTTGTTTTTCATTTTTTAATTACAAAACGGTGGTGCATGGATATATGGCATTATATATTTTTTTGTTGTATAAATACAATAACTCTTTATATTTTTTATTTCTCTCTTCTTTTCTCGTCATATCAATTATTATCTTTTACTATTTCTCTCTTTATCATTTCTTTTTGGGTAAAATATGTTTTTGGTCCCTGTAAAATTAGCGAGTTTTGCTTTTAGTCCCTATAATTTTTTTATTAAAGCGTCCTCCCAAAAATTTTTTGTTTGCAATTAGTCCCTCCCCTTAATTAGCGTGTGTCAGATGCTGATGTGGCACGATTTCTCTCTTCTAGTTGTCAAAAAAGTGTCTTTTCTGGTGGTCTCAAACCGCCAGAAATTAAGCATGCCCACTATTACCCTTTCTACCCACTTCCTCTTCTCCCACTCATTTTCTGCCACTCCCCCAAAACTACCCATCCATTGTTACTTTTGGATCAAGTTGATTTTGAGAAGTGGAGTGATGCCCATTAGTTTATGGAGAAGCCGATGTCAGCTGCTCTTCTCTATCATAATTTCATGAATTTTTTTGTTATTAAACTAGTGGAGAAACCACCCAAAAAATGGAATCTCTCTTCTCTCGCCATCCAGGTTCAAACTCTTCCAAACCCATCATCCAATATGTCCCTGGCAATGTTGTCTCCTTCACCGTTAGGTTGCTTTAGTACCATCTCCTCATCACAAACATATTGTTTTTATGAAAATGGTAGAGTTATTTTTGAACAAATCATGTATGTTAAAAAATACATATATGATTTGGAGTGGTGAGGGATCATTAATTAGCATCGTTCTTGAAACAATAAATCTCAATATCATCTTCATCTGTGCATTTTTATCAAACAAGTTGGCCCTCTTCTGCAATAACTGGAAGCAACAATCTAATGCTCTGTTCTCACTCTTCACAAGATAGAAACAGCAGAGCACAGAGAGATCTGGGGCAGGTGGTTGCGTTTCAAGAGTAAGCTCTCTTTTCTCATCCTTTCTTCATTCGATAACTACAATTTAGTTAACCCTATATCTTTGAAGACGGTGTTGGTGATTGCTTTGTGTTAGTTTGTATTATTCTGTTGTGGTATTTATAAGATTTTGGTGATGGTAACATGTTGTGACGTGGCAGCCATTCTCGTATTCACGCGTAAGTAAGGAAGTAGTTTTCAATTTCATTTGTTGAATAGTTTTGTGAGGAGAGGACGTTCTAGCTCAACCACCTTGACGATGCACCTTTTTTTTCCACGGTTCCACCCGTGTTCTGTGCGCGGAAACTTCACCATCCTCCCTGATGGGTTTGGAAGAGTTTGAACTTGGATGGCGAGAGAAGAGAGATTCCATTTTTTGGGCTGTTCCTCCACTAGTTTAATAACAAAAAAATTCATGAAATTATGATAGAGAAGAGCAGCTGACATCGGCTTCTCCATAAACTAATGGACATCACTCCACTTCTCAAAATCAACTTGATCCAAAAGTAACATTGGATGGGTAGTTTCGGGGGAGTGGCAGAAAAGGGAGTGGGAGAAGAGGAAGTGGGGGAGAAAGGGAAATAGTGGGTGTGCTTAATTTCTAGCGGTTTGAGACCACCAGAAAAAACACTTATTGACAACTAGGAGAGAGAAATCGTGCCACATCAGCTTCTGACACACCCTAATTAAGAGGAGGGACTAATTGCAAACAAAAAAAATTTTGGGAGGATGTTTTAATAAAAAAAAAATTATAGGGACTAAAAGCAAAACTCGCTAATTTTACAGGGATAAAAAACATATTTTACCCTTTCTTTTTTTTCTTTCTATCATTCTGTTCCTCTCAATTATTATCTTTTACTCTTTCTCTCTTTATCATTTCTTTTTTTTTCTTTCTATCATTCTCTTCCTCTCTTATAACTAGGGGTGTAAGCGGGTCTGACCCAACCCGCGAACCTGACGAAACCAACCCAACTCGAAGATATTTAACGGTTCGGTTCAGGTATTCGGTTCGGTTCGGTTCGAACATTTTATTTCAAACCCGATTTGGTTCGGTTCGGGTCTCGGGTTTGCCTATGTTGAAACCGATAGACCCAACCCGAACCAAACAAAAAAAAGAGTCCTAATCTCATCTCATTTTCATGCAAGGAGAGAACAAAAATATGCGCAACGGCAACACAAGCAGAGGTGGTTCTCCAAATCCTATTTCATATGCTCCTCTCAATTTATTTTTCTCTATTTAATTTCTTTTCTTTTTTTCATTTTATATTTTAATTTAATTTCATCTTCCACATTTAAAAAAAAAAGGAAAAATGTTCATGACCCGATAACCCAACACAACCCAACCCTAACATATTTGGGTTGGTTCGGTTCGGGTTACTCACCTAAAAATACAAAACCCGGACCAACCCAACCCACCACCATTCTATCGGTTCGGTCTTGATGTTACCCCAAACCCGATTCAACCATACCCGATTACACCCCTACTTATAACTACCTTAATTTTTTATTAGTTTTTTTACTTTAATTTTTAAAATAATTTAAAAAACTAATCATGCATGAATAAATATTAAAATTATAGTGGTGGAAGTACCTATTCCACACCTCCCATCTGAAAAAATAATGTGAACCTTTTATTTCCCTCGCATAAGCACACTTGATGTGTAGCAAAAATTAAGTTTCGCGAGGTAGACTAGTTAGTGGATTCTAAAGTGGTGCACGAAGCCCTAGAGGCAAAACTTCGTGGGGACAAAAATGGATATATAGATGTAACATGAAATGGTCCATCCAGCGTTGTCAAACAATGCTGTGTTAGGTTAGGTGCGTAATTATTTGAATTGAAATATTTGACACCATAAAAAGTAGTATTTCCATGTTGAACGAGAGAAAACAAATTGGACCTTTGTTTTTGTTCCACTTTAGTCGAAATATCTCAACCCGTAAATTAAGCTGTGGGTGTGAAACGTGAAAGGGTTCAGTATCTTGCGCATTAAGCGGCAGTGAACTTAGTTGAATGATTGAATTGAAATATTGTGTATGCTTAGTCGGAAGCTAAAGCAGAAATTTGCAACAATTTTGTGGCCAAACGCTCTCCAACTATTTTGGTAAATTTCCAGTTTCCACATTCCATGTGACCGATCTTGAATTGAGTTCAAATTTCAACCAACAAGGTCAACCCATGTGGGCTAGGCCCCAAAACTAGCCAATATACACATGGTGTTTCTGATTTTAAGGAGTAAGCCACTCAATGCTTGCTTCTACGTACGTCAAGGATAACATCATGCACACACACATATGTAATGTTAGTATGTTACAAATTATTCGCTCGCAACATAGATATATAGAAATAATTTAGAACCGAAAAGCCAAAATACTATATATAGATAGTAGCTTTGCATCTGAAATTTCCAAATCATATAGTTTGATTAATTACACCATAACGAGTGGGTGGTGAAATATTTCATGAGCTTGGTTTCACCCTTCATAATTAAATTAAAGTGACCAATTTTATATCTTTATATATTAGTAGGATTGGACCAAATGTATCTGAATTTAAACTACCAACACTGCCACGAAGACGAACAAAGATCATTAATGCCTATTCTAGTTCTACCAAATTTTTAAGCCAATGTTCAAATTAAACTCTAGACGTACCCCCACAAACTTGAATAGGCGGATGAACATTTCAACCAACCCTCCATTGTTCTGATCACACAACTTTTTAATGAATGACTTTTACATCATTTATATTATATAATAAATTATGCGTATATATCTAATTACTAATAAATTATATATGCAAGATTTTGTTTTCGAAATACTAGTAATTAATTTATATACCAAGATAACTGTAGGCCTCCATCTTCTATAAAAAAAAACTGCAAAAGGAGTGGAATAAAAAGTATTTAATTATATTCCAAAAAAGTTGCAATTTTGTTTATTATTAATTACAAAATAAAGAAATGAACTCAATACAAGGGGCAATAAATTGATTATTTATTAATAAAAATGGACAGTGAGATAATTTTTGGTGCAAGAAAAATATTTTTGGATCAACTAATCACGCTGTGAAAAGTTTTTCTATGATAATTTCATTTATTAATTTAGAATTGGGAAATTCAGTATGGATTGTGTCGAAAAATTTGAAAAAACATTTCTCATTGATGAACATGTAAATTAAGATTGGAAGATTATAATATGACAGGTTAATTTTTGACCGTATACATGGTGAAGACATGTTGGGTCATTCAGATTGATGATTAAGTCGAAAATCAGCTTTATAAAAGATATTCCTAAACTTTTCAAGCCACTTTTTTTTCTTCAAAGTAGTTACATTAATTGGCTTTTATCAATTAAAGCTTACAATTGTATAATTAAATACATGAGCTTTCACAATAATTATGCGGATCTGAAAGAAAAGACGTGGCAACAAATATGAGTTTATTTATACATGTCAACTTAAATGATGCCATGCGAGTCCCAAGTTTTTTCTTTTTCGTTTTCTTTTTGACGGGATGCGAGTCCCAAGTTTGCGCGATTTTTTTTTTAATAAGCAAATGAATTAAATTAAAGGGAGGGAGTGTAGGAGTATTCCAACCCGTTACCCAAGTTTGCACGACTTGATTTGGCTTTATGACATATCTATTCATTTGCATTTTTTTTTTGTTACAATCCATTTGCATTTGCATTTACATTCAACATTAATACTCTTTCATGTTTGTATATTAATTTTAAAATAAAATATTATAAAAAACAATTTATTGATAATTAATAAAATATTTTTGTATTGTAATTCAACATATTCAGTATAATTGCGTCTATTGAAAAATCGATAATTTTATTATTTTTAACTCAAAACCATTTTTTTAAAGTAGAAAAAACTAATTAAAATAAAAAGTTATAGTAAAAATTATCAATATGAAAAAAAAATTGTTACTCCTATTAATACTACATAGTTAGTATTCCCTCATTTGATAATTTTATTATTTTTAACTCAAAATCATATTTTTAACACTCTCACTAGATATGTCCTCTATATATATATATATCTTAATATGAGAGTGAGAGAGACTTAAATCATGGCTATTAAATTTTACCAGGAATATTAATCAAGATTGAAATACAAAGTCAAATGACTTTTTAAAGTGATTTTGTGGCTTTCACCATTATATAACTTTTAATCTTGACTATCCATGCATAGTTTTATAACAATTGTTTAAGTCTCTCACTACTTTCACATTAAAGAAGTCCTCTAACTGGATATCTAAACCTACACACAATACATATATAGAGAGATTAAATTACACCATTGTAAGTTATATAAAGTATTACATTATTAATAATTTTAGATCGAATATGATTTTAATTAATCAAACCGTTGAATTATATTTATTCATCTTGATTACTTGTGTCAAATTTCATAAAATTTTAACACTAAAAAATTGATAATCAAATGTGGTTGCTTTTTTTCATATATTTCAAATGTATATGACGTTAATCTTGAGGCATCTCAATGACATATTAAATAATTTTGGATTAATGTAAGTTTATATATGTGTGTGTGTGTGTGTGTGATATATATAATATTAACTTTCAATCCAACGATGATTTTTTTAATACAACGATTTATTAAAAAGTTATTCAGTGGTGTAATACTTGGTGTAATTTACATTAGTGTAAGACTGTAAGTTGAATCCTTATATATATATAGGGTGGAGATCAAGTTCTTTTAGGAGTAACTCTTTATAAGTTACTCCGTTTAATAACTTATTTTTATAAAATAGAAATTTCATAAATCTAACCGTTGAATAATATGATATTAATATGATGATCTTGTATGCCAAATTTTAGATAAATTGGACATTTATAAGTATGTAATTTTATAGTTAGTATTTACTTATATTTTGAAAAGTATATATTTTACATTAAATTGAAGTTATTTGGTGAAGTATCAAATGGTTTTCAAATTTTATGAAACTTTGTAGACTTCATCTACTCAACGAGGACTTTCAATTCAACAATTGGATTAATGAAAATCAACATTATGAAAAGTTATTAAGCGGAGTAATTTTACCAAAAATTACACCTGGAGTAACTTGATCCTCACTCATTATTTTATATATATATATATATATATATATAGTTTGCATTATAATGGAACTATGGTATTGTATTGCTGAAAAGTTTTTCATAATTAAGGGGTGTATGTAACTTATATGAATAATCCTATATATTTCACCTAAAATTTTTAAGATAATAAATTTATAAATAAATTCCATTATAGATTCTATTAGTCACATTTAAAATTTTAACATAATGTGCAATTCTTTCTTCTTAAGATCAAAAGGCAATTATATAAATTATAGCAAACCTATTAATTTAAAGAAACACAACCCTAGTTATGGCAATGAGGTGGGTCAGAAACAAGTTATGTTCTCTCCGTCCTTGCTCTTATAGAGGCTGGGTATGGTACGAGACTATTTATAAAGAGAGCATAATACAAAATTATGAAACTCAATTCCATCTTGATAGATTTGAATCGGATAATGGAAAATCCACGGGATCCCACTCCACTTTATTTTTTTAATTTTAATAACTTAATTACATATTTTTAAATAAATCATATATATACAAAAATATATTACATTATAATTTAAATAACATATTAAAATAGACATTGAGAATCATCAAAAATAAAAAATTTAATAATTAATTATATCATGTTTTAAAGAAAATATGTAATTTTATTTTTATTATTTAATTATTATATCGGAACATGTTTGAGGACAAGAGCGGATGAGTACTTGCATTCCCCAAACCTATCCTCACTAAGGTCAAATTTTTCTTAAACCCACTCAAAGTTGATTTTTCTCATCAAAGTCAAGGTAGGGATGGATCGATACCTATTGTTCTGGTATAGAACTCGTACCTGGGTCTATGAAGTCGAACTCGGATCTGGGTCTGGGTATCGTAGGAGAGCAGATCCGTGTTGTCCACAGATGGGGGTGGTATATCTGCAAAGGCACTCCGACGCCCAAGTCAGATATGTATAACAGTCAAAGTGGTTGACTGAGTAAAGATTGCGTACCTTATGAATTGTTAATACCCTCAATTTATAGGGGTTTTGGGCCTGCATAAATGTGGTAAGTGAGCATATACAGTAATAAAGTAAATAAGCATGTATGTGTGTAATTACGGATATTTAATAATATCATTATATCAGTTTTAGGCCGTCATGACCAATGGACTTTAGATTTAGACCGTAACACCTATTATAGTTTCCGATTTGATTGTTATGCTTAAGAGCAATCACTGCTACTATTATTATGGGTAATATTAAGTTCTTTTCAGAGTAACTCTTATGCTTCACTTAATAATTTTTTATAACGATTGAATTTCATCAATTCATTGGATTGAAAGTTGGAAAAATGCATTACATAAGATTGACGTATTGCTCATCTCATAAGAATATATTTAGTTCCAAATTTTCCGTGTTAATGTGTCTACAGTCATCTTGCATGTGGCAGAATAAGAAATGAAAATTACAGGGGCCATATATACATGCACCGGAGTTAACTTTATTCTTGTGAACAGAAAGCAAAACGTGAAAGGAAGAACAGAGATTTGATTAAAGAAAAGACGTCAACATTTTGAGATCATTTAATTAGACCGTATCTAATTCGTTCGATTTCTAGACGAGACAAGAGGGGGGGTTCCACCAGAGTCATAGTTTAGAAAGTAGGAAAGTGAAAGATGTAAAATAACAAAGCTACATTTAATTTGCATTGTTAATTTACTCTTTGCCAAGCTAACTTTTCTCTTGTTAATCTCTTTCTACTATCTTTATTTGTTGTCGGTTCTGGCTTTCAGCTGAAACTTCTTATCGTCGTCAATTTCAATGACAAAGACAACAAACATGTTAGTGCAAATATATTGTGAAGGTAGGCATAATATAAACGCCCGGAAATGTCATTGAAAAGTTCAAAGATAAATTTATAACAGAAATTTAATTAATATGATCATTATGACTATGTTTAGATTAATATAAAAAGATGAAATGAAATTAAAGTATTAATGTTGTATTATTTAAATTGTTTATAATATGATACAATTAATAAAATGGAGCATGATTTGAAATAAGAGTAAATTACATATCGGTCCCTTATTTTTAGTGCATGCACTTTAATTTTTGACTTGTAAAAAAGTTCGATAAGAGTAAACTAGTAATAAGGGTGAAAAAGCTCGATTCTTTTAGTATCCGTTATTACTTTCCATTTAACACTTCAAAGTCTTAAATTCTGTTAAGTTGGTATTGATGTACCACGTTAAGTGACACTATTAGTAGGATAAAAAACAATGATGTTTTTCCCATTTTTCAAATATTAGACACCTAACTCTATCAGTTACTTCTTTTTCTTCCCTGGCATTGGAGAAGATGAATGAAGAAAAGGGAAGAAGTTTAGGACTAGGTCTCACTTAAAAAAATGGGGAAAACGACGTCATTTTTTGTCCTACTAGGCAGTCTCTATGTCACTTAACGTGATATATCAACACAAACTTAATAAAAGTTAGGACTTTGAACTAAAGTGTTAGATAAAAATTAATAATATCGGAGACTAAAAAGATGTTTTTTTAACAAAAGTTTTTTTTTTAACCAAAGAGTTGTGGCTCAGTTGACAACGCAGGCTGAGATTGTGGGAAGAGCTCCCGCTAGGCAGTCTATATGTCACTTAACGTGATACATACACAAACTTAATAAAAGTTTGGACTTTGAACTAAAGTGTTGGATAAAAATTAATATCAAAGACTAAAAATATGTTTTTTTTAACACAAGTTTTTTGTTTTTAACCAAAGAGTTGTGACTCAGTTGGCAACGCAGGCTGAGATTGTGGGAAGAGCTCCCGGGTTCAATTCCCACTAAACACATTCTTCGAGAGGTGTGAGGAGCCTTAACTATGACTAAGCCTCGAATAGGATTGCCCTAGGGCCAGCCACAGGGTGAGGCCGGTAAAGCAACCGCTTTAGGCCTCCTCTGTTACAAGGCCTCAAATTTTATATATATATATTTAATATATTAAAATTAATGGTAAAATATATTTATAGTTTCTATGAAATTGAATAAATTTGATTCTGGTTCTCATAACTTAAAATTAGCGTGTTGAGTCTCTCTCTTGAATCATCCTAAATTAGTTTTTGTAAGGTATGTTTTTAGTCTTTAATATTTTTTATCAGGTTTATTTTTAGTTCGTAACGAGAGAGGTGATAAGGTTTAATTTGAGGTGATTTTAAGAAAAAAGTAACTAAACATATTGGTTTTAAATTATGAGATCCAAACCCAAATATGCTTATATTCATAAGGTTTAAAAACATATTTTACTCTAAATTTAATAAAATCTTTATATCAAATATAAAAATATTATTGATTATTATTTAATAGATAATAACTGAAAATAATTTTTTCTTATAAAAAATAAATAATTTAATTTAATATAAGTTTCTTTTCTTAAAAATAAACTCATTTTTTTTATAAAAAAAAAATATATGACATTTCTGATCTTTCATCTCTTAACTTTACGCCTCCATCCTATAATTTTATTACACCAAAAAAGATGTTTTTTTACAAGTGGTAGACTAAAAGTAAGAGATCAATAAAGTAGTTTACTCTTTGAAATAAATTGCATCCCGTTTCATCTAATATCCCATTTAACATATTTATAACTCTTTTATCTTTTTCTATTATTAAAAAATTCAAATAATAAAATATTATTTCACTTGGTTTTAATTACTTCACTATATTTTCATCATTTCATTTCACGTATGGTCCTATATATAAAAAATATTGAATTAAATTCATTAAGATCAAGGAAATGAATTGGAATATATTTATTAATGGTAATTAATAGTGTCATAATTTTTTTTAAAAAATATCCTTAATATTAAATAAGTGAATGAATGAGGTAACTTTTTAACTACTCACAATAAATTAATCATATATAAAATATTTAACACTTAATACAATTAAAAATAGTATTATATTTTTTATATATAAGGCAAAAAAAATATTTTTATTTTTTATATACAGGGAGCGGAGGAAGTGTTAAATATTCGTGATAGATGTCTCAGTTCGTAAAATTAAAGACAGCTTAATTTACTCCAAATTTACTCTCAATTAAAAAATATATAACCCTTCTTTCATTAAAATATTTTGTTTGTCTTCAAACCTTTTTTAAGTTTTAAATTCACTTTACATTTTTTTTTTCAATTGGAATTAGAGTCGTCTAAATTTAACTTAACACAGTTGGAATGACCAAATTAGTCATTCCATATTCTCTCTGTGTTTTGTCTTTCTCTTCTGTTATGAATGCACAAGGTAAAAAAAAAATGCTAGCAATACATTCTCTAACACACTCTTTTCAACACATTTCATGTGATTGGTTAAAATTCACATGGGTCCCACTACCAATGTGGTGGAACCCATATGAATTTTAACCAATTACAAGGAATGTGTTGAAAAAATATGTTAGAGAGTATGTTACTAGCACTTTAAAAAAAACACTTTATTTTCTTCAATGCAAACTTTTGTTAGCATCATTAACAGTATAGTCTTGGCCGTACGTATAAAACCCGAGCATAATTGACTACCATATAAATTAAGATATATATGATTTCACAAAATAATAATAATAATAATCTAGTGTGTATATATATATATATATATATATATATAAAAAAGAAAGTAGGGGAGTTTTAGTTTCCACATTTCCATTCCCATTATACACCAATTTTATATCCTTACGGTTCCCACTAACCAATAACCACCCAATAAAAACAATAACTGCCTAAAAAATGTAGAAAATATAAAGAGAGTAGGGGAATTTTGGTTTCCACATTTCCATTCTCATTATACCCCTATTTTATATCTATATTGATAGGCAGCTGCTATCAGAGTTCTTAGGTTAAAGGAGGTATTAGGGTTTAGAGAAAGGAAAGCTACGAATTATCTAAAAGGAAATAAGATAACTGAATTCTGCTTGTCCATTTTCAAAGGAAACCACAACTAAATAACATTTTGTTTTGGACCCTACATACTACTATTAGACCATGAGCCAACTTGAAGGGAAGATAAATAATTATAAAAAAGCAGATAGATTGCAGCCCAAAAATATAACCCACTTAATTAAATAAAATCCTTCAACCAAAATGGTTTCTGGATACTCCTCTTGGGTTTGTTAGGGCCCAAATACGTATTGCTATCAATACCCCCCGCTTCACTTAAAACCTTGTCCTCAAGGTTTGAGTTGGGATGAATGGTCACGTAGATTGAGCTCTCATCTGATGGCTGAGATCGCGCCTGAAGAGGGGTGGGAGGATCCAACGATTCAGGAGGGGTATTGGAAGGAGATAAAGGGAGCACGCAGATTGTGCTTTCCTTGGATGGCTGAGATCGTGCCTGGGGAGAAGTGGAGGGATCCAACGCGTCAGAATGGGTCTTGGGAGGAGAAAAAGGAAGCACGCGGATTGAGCTTTTTCCAAACGGTTCAGATCGCGCCATTGCTTCATCCAACGGCTGGAGCGCGTTCTCGCTGGGCGCCTTGGGGAAGGAAAAGTAGGCACATGGGAGACCACACTTGCTGTCTTGGACACTCCAGATGAAGGCGCAGGAAAGGGATAGAGATCCAATGGCTGCGGATGAGGTACGATGAGCAAAGGAGACAATGCCGCGTTGGGGCTCACGCGGGCACGCGCTTCCGTAGGACAGCTGTCCTGATCCAACGGATGAGATTGGTCACCATAAGACCGTTGAAGATCCAACGGTGCAGAATGCTGGCGCATGGGAGATTCAGCTGGTGGGCGCACGCGTTTTTTGTCCAGAATTTGCATTGCTTCTGAAATTTGAAACAACGGATCATATTGCTTATTAGATGGGCTTTTCTCCTTGCTGAGAGAGTAAATCGTTTGAAGAAAAGCTTAACTCTTCGTACTCAAAGACATTACACACTTCATTTTCTTCAGTTTGAAGAAGTGGAACTGAGTTTGGGTCTCTTCTAAAACACAGTCTTTGAACTGAGAGGGCAATGGAGTGAAATGGCTTTGAGGGTCTCCTCCATAGTATGGGCGTAAGAGTGACACATGGACTACTAGATGAATCTTGGAATCAGAGGGGAGGTTCAACTTATGCAACTTCACCAATACGACGATTTACAGTGAAAGGGCCAAAATATCTCTTTGAAAGCTTATGAGAAGAGCGTATGTGCACAGAGTGCTGTCTGTATGGTTGGAAACGAAGGAGAACCCAGTCTCCCACAGTAAAGTAACATCCCTTCTGTTCTTATTGGCTTGATCAGCCATGCTTATGCGTTGGCGTTTTAGGTTATCCCGAAGAGTGTGTAAGATTTCCTGTCACTGCTGGAGGTTGCTGTCCAAGGAACCGAGGACAGAGGAGCCAAGAACATAATCAAGGATTGCTGGTGGGGGTCGGCCATAGAGTGCTTGGAACGGTGACATACGAATGGAAGAGTGAAAGGCTGAGTTATGCCAAAACTCAGCAAGGTGTACAAACTTGTACCAAAGACGAGGATGGTCGCTTGTGAAACATCGTAGGTAAGCCTCCAAACTACGATTTGTAACCTCTAATTGCCCGTCTGTTTCTGGATGATAAGATGAATTGTATTTCAGTGTTGTTCCCTGGAGGCGAAAGAGTTCACGCCAAAACCTACTCAGAAAGAGGGGATCTCTGTCAGAGACAATGGACTTCGGAATGCTATGGAGGCGGAAAATCTCGACAGAGAAACGTGCAGCTAAGTCTTGGGCGCTGTATTTGGTGGGAAGTGCTAGAAAATGCACAAGCTTGGTTAGAAGATCACAAATAACCCAGATTGTTGTGTGCCAAAAGGAGTTGGGGAGGTATGTGATGAAGTCCATGGTAAGTTCTTCCCAAACTTGGGTTGGAATTGGTAGTGGCTGAAGCAGGCCACCTTTCTTTTGAGGGACAAATTTATTTTGTTGGCATTATGGGCAGTTCCTGATAAAAAGTTTTGTGTCTCTGTATTAGCCAAGCCAGTAGAAGGAAGCTGCGAGGCGGGCCAACGTTGGTTTGAGTCCGGAATGACTAGCAACCAGAGTGGTATGGAACTCGCGAATTAGAGCATGGCGCAGTTCAGAGAAATCTCATACGTACAATCTTTCTTTAAAGTATAGCAATCCTCTTGAAAAATGAAAGAAATCCTTCAGCTTGTTGTCAGTGATGCTCTTCTATACTAATTTCTTTCCCTCTACATCTGTGTTGTGAAGTTTGGTCACAGTGGAAGGGATCGGGGAAGACACCAATGAAAGGAGAAGTCCTTCATCGATAAACTTCCGGGAGAGTGCATCAGCGACCAGATTGTTTCTGCCAGGTTTGTAGAAAATGCCAAAATGGAATCCCTGTAATTTTGTTGCCCATTTCTATTGTTCTGGTCTTTGGAATGTTTGGGATAGCAGATTTTTTAGACTCTTTTGTTCAGTAAAAATATGGAAATAATGACCAATCAAATATTGACGCCGCTTCTTTACTGCTTTTGCAACAACAAACATTTCCCTGATGTAAACTGAGGCTGCCTGTATTTTTGGACCAAGCTTCTTGCTGAAGTAGGTGATGGGGTGCCCATTTTGTGAGAGAACAACACTAATGGCGACAACAGATGCATCTGTTTCAATCACAAAGGTCTTGGAAAAATCAGGGAGGGCAAGGAATGACATAGAAGTCATCTTTTTCTTTAATTTTGTAAAGGCTAACATGGCCTCTGTACTCCAAACAAACTTAGTGGAACGTAATATATCTGTGAGAGGAGATGCGAGTGTGGCGTAGTGGCGAACAAAGTGCCTGTAGAATCCGGTGAGGCCTAAAAATCCTCTAAGTGCCATGAGAGAACGTGGCTGAGGCCAGTCTAGAATAACTTGCACTTTTTCTGGATCCGGGGCAACTCCATCAACAGATATAACATGGCCCAGGTAATTAACAATATTAACCGCAAATACACATTTAGATAACTTAGCAACAAATTAGTTATGAGATAGTAAATCCAAAATGATGCGTAAATGAACTAAATGATCTGCGAAACTAGTACTGTAAATAAGTATGTCATCAAAAAACACTAAAACAAACCGCCTAAGGTAGGGCCGCAGTAAGTCATTCATGATTGATTGGAATGTAGACGGGGCGTTGGTCAAACCAAAGGGCAATATTAGGAATTCATAGTGCCCATCTGAGGTCCTGAAGGCTGTTTTATGAGTGTCTTTTGATACCACCCTGATTTGGTGGTAGCCTGAGCGCAAGTCAATCTTTGTAAACACAGAGGCTGACCCCAATTCATCAAGTAGTTCATCAATGGTAGGAATGGGAAATCGGTCCTTGACTGTTACAGCGTTTAGAGCACGATAGTCGACACAAAAACGCCATGTGCCATCTTTTTTTCGTACTAATAAGACTGGGGATGAGAAGGGGCTGTTGCTGGGAATAATGATTCCCTCTTGCAGCATTTCTTGTATGATGGTTGCCATAGCTTCTTTTTGGGAGTGGGGGGTAGCGGTAGGGTTTGACATTGATTGGTTTGGTATTAGGAAAGAGGGGAATATGGTGGTCATGAGGTCTAGAAGGTGGTAGGCCATATGGAATTTGGAAGACAAATTGGTAGGATAAGAGAACTGTTTGAATTTCCAAAGGGAGAGAGGGGTTTGATGATGTATGACTTAGGATAGTGGAGGAATTAGGGGAATGAGAATCGGGCTCGGTATCTTGAAAGGTTAGTAGGTGTAGGGAGGCAATGGATTCTGTGTGGAGTAGATGGCAAAATTGGTGATAGGTGGATGGGGTGGAGAGGGATTTGGTGTTTCCTGTAAGGGTGGTGAGGGTGTTTTTATGGACAAAAGATATGCTGGGGATGGAAAGATCTGCAAAAAATGGGCCAATTTTACCTAGCCATTCCATGCCTAGGACAACATCTGCTCCTTCAATAGGTAATAGGTAAAATGGAATGGTGAAACGGTGGTCTTGAATGATGGGAGATACATCAGGACACATTCCGAAGTAATGAATACGCTGCCCATTGCCCACCATTACAGAGAACTTAGGAGTTGAAGTGGTATGTAATTGCAAATGAGCAGCAATTCTTGGTTGTAGAATGTTATGACTACTACCTGTATCAACCAAAACTGTAACTGGCATACCAGAAATAAGCCCTTTAAACTTTAGGATCTGGGGGGAAGGTTCACCTGAGATAGCTTGTGGGGATAATTGAAAATAAAGGGCTTCAACCTCCATGGGATCAGGTTGTTCTTCAGCAGTTGCATCTTGTTCCTCATCGACCATAAGCAACAGAAACCGAATTTTAGAGCACTTGTAACCCGGTAGGAATTTTTCATCACAATTATAGCAAAGCCCTTGATCCCTTCTCTCTTGCATTTGAGCTGGTGTGAGGCGTTTGATAGGGAAGGAAGGCGGGGATAGGAAGAGGGCGAGATAGTGGGGCTGATGGTGTAGGAGAGTTGGGGGTGAAAGAGGGTGGTGTGGGTCGAGTAGAGCGGGGTCTAGAATCCTTGATTTTGGCCTCAATGAGCTTAGCAAGACCAATGGCTTGAGAAATTGAATAGGGCTGTAGAATAGCTAACTCCCTTCTTATCTCAGGTATGAGACCATAAATAAAACAGTTGAGAATGGCATCAGGTGAAAGGCCTAATACTCTATTGCTCAGTTTCTCAAAAGAAGCCCGGTAATCAGAAATGGGACCATATTGGCGTAATTTGAAAAGTTCTGTCGGGTGGTTCTGATAGGATGAAGGACCAAAACGCAGTTCAAGGGCTCTCGTGAAGGAAAAACCAGTCAGTGAGCTGGTTATTTTGATACATCCACTTAAACCAAGCTAGGGCGTCCCCCTTCATATAAAAGGCCACCATGGGAAGTTTGTGTTCCAATGGTATTTGGTAAAAATGAAAAAACTGTTCAGCTTGAAATAACCAGTCAAGGGGTTCAGTACCATCAAAAGGGGCAAGTTCAAGCTTAGGAAGACACATAGTTGGATTAGGGTTATGTGGTGGGGTGGAGAACATGAATGGGGGAATAAAAGTAGGACCAGGTGGGGGAAGGGTATTGGTGGTTAAAGAAGGGGTAGTTGTTATACGTAGAGGAGCAGTAAGGGGCATGGTCACACAGCCAGGTTGTGTTTGGGGGATGGATAGGGGAATAGAGGTGGGTTGTGGGTTAGGTGAAAATCCAGGTGGAACCATTGGGGAAGAATTGATGCTAGGGTTAGGAGAGGTAATCTGGTGAGTTTGAATAGCAAGTGAATGGTTGTGGGAAGTAGAAGCATGGGGTTGGAAGGTTAGATTAGCTACCTGCTGCAGTAGATCGTCCGTGATAGTCTGAAGGTTGTCATGGCGAGTATCCATGGCTTCCTAGAGGCGCAAATGCCTTGAGGTCTGCAACTCCTGTTGATTCTCCATTTGGGTTTGTAGGGAACCCAATTTCTCAGCAATAGCATGGAGGAGGTCATCCATCTCCTTGGATTGGGGCTTAGGAGGCATTGAGGAAGTCAATGAAAGCACCAAGTGATAGGCAACTACTATCAGAGTTCTTAGGTTAAAGGAGGTATTAGGGTTTAAAGAAAGGAAAGCTACGAATTATCTAAAAGGAAATAAGATAATTGAATTCTGCTTCTCCATTTTCAAAGGAAACCACAACTAAATACCATTTTGTTTTTGGGCCCTGCATACTACTGTTAGCCCATGAGCCAACTTGAAGAAAAGATAAATAATTATAAAAAAAACAGATAAATTGCAGCCCAAAAATACAACCCACTTAATTAAATAAAATCCTTCAACCAAAATGGTTTCTGGATACTCCTCTTGGGTCTGTTAGGGCCCAAATACGTATTGCTATCATATATCTATATCTATACTATATATAAAGAGAGTAGGAGAGTTTTGGTTTCCACATTTCTATTCCCATTATACCCCTATTTTATATCCCGATTTACTGATTTACGGTTCCCACTAACCAATAACCACCCAATAAAAATAATAACTAACTAAAAATGTAGAAAGATAAAAAATGTAGAAAAATGAAGAAGAGACTTCAGAATAAAAAGATGAGTAAAGAGGGAGAGAGATCGTAAAAATAAGAAATGCGGAAAGTAGTAGTAGTAGTGATAATAATAATAATAATAATAATAATAATAATAATAATAATAATAAATTCTTAGGAGATACTAAACGTTTTTGTTACCTAAGAAGACGGAGTTACTCTTTACGAGAATGCTATGTTAGATTAATAACTAAATTAAAGCAAAATTAATTAAAAGATATATAAATTTAAAAACCACAAAATATTATATGCTTTTAAATATCTAAATTATCTAAAATTTATTATATATAATTATCAACATAACATTTTTTGGTGAGGCAATATAATATAAACAATAATGATTCTACATATTTTACATGTGCAAAGTTATCCTTTTTATAACTATAGTCAGTATGATTTGGTAGATATAATGGAAACACCACAAATCATGTTTGAAGACGTAGACGTGATTTAAAATTTGTATCTTCCAAATTCAAATTCTCTCTCAATGTTTAAATCAATATGATAATTTATAATTTTTTCATTGAGTTAAAAAATAAAAATAATATTAAATTTTACTCCGAACTTAAGAGAAAAATTTCAAAAACATAAATCATACTTCAAATCATGTTTTAAATCCACTCATACTCAATTTTGTAAATACTCATTCAAAAATACTTAGGAAATAAATGTAGTGTATGCTTGGTTTACAGTTAAATAAAATTATTTTTAAAATCATTGATTAAAATAAATTATGCATGAATTACAATACACATCTAATAAGTGATTTCATTTTAGTCATTTGAAAACACCTTGTATATTGTATTATACCTCCGTTCACACACTACAAGAATACGGGTTTTTAGATGCGAAAACGTATGGTCATATATCGTCGCTATAACATTAAATGCAAAGTTCAACGTGTAACTGTGTCATTAATACGTTGTGATGGTCTGACCGTCGCTAGGTTTTGTATTGTAGTGACTGCCACACCGTCGCTACACTAAAAAAAAAGTCAATCTTTTTCTAAAAATTAAAAACATACGTAGCGACGGCCAAGTCGTCGCTACGTTTTTAATTAAAAAATTAAAATTGGTGCGTCTGCGTATATTTTTAACTTTGCGACGGCCAAGGCCATCACTACGTTGTGACAGCTTTAGCGACGACATGTGATCATTTCACGCTGCAATGACTCTAGCGACGGGCGAGCAGATGCTAAGTAGCGACGACTCATTTTGCTCGTCCCTACTGTATTAACGACGAGCATTTTAACGACGTCCTTATGGCCGTCGCTAAGTCGTCACTAATTGCATGTTAGCGACGGTCAAAAGCCGCACTAATTCCCGATTTTCTTGTAGTGATATTTTTCATAAGCAAAATGAATTAAATTAAAATGGAGTATAATGGGTATTCTAACCCATATTACAAACAAAAAAGGAATACAGACTGTGCTGGAATAATATGAACACAGGTTGCCTCCGTTTCTCTTTTAATTAGTATTATTGGTTTCATCAATTTTCAATAGTAGGTCATTTATTAACATAAGCATAAAGTAGAAAAATATATAATTATTACTGAATTGAATTTGTAAATGAATAAATAAATAAAAATATTTTTTTAAAAAAAATGAATAATTAAATAGGAATAGGAATCAAATAATAATACCATTATTCCGATGAAGCCAGTAATTTGCTAAAGATGGGGTACACCTCCTCTTCTCCACTAGCTAGATATATACTCTGCCTTTGGTGGTTCACATCAGGTTTGACCCACACGTTAAGAGGTTTCTTCCTTCTTTTTCATCGTCATCATTTGTGGTACAGGCTGTTATATAGTATCATGATAAGAATTATATATATTAATTCAAGTGAATATTGAACACAACAGGTTTCAAATTGGCATTAAAAATCTCCGAATATGTGGTAATTAATCAATACTAATAACTATAAGCACCATTCTATATATTCAATCCTCTTCTAATTAATTATAAGTCATTGCGACAAGTTAAAATTGAAGCACTAGTTGGTGGATTCCGGTCTCTCTTTCACGGCATGCAGCAACGACGCATGTCAAGCCTATAATCAAGGAAATTAAGTTCAAATAACTGCGTTAGTTCACGGTTCAAATTTTCAAATGTCAAAATTAAATATCATTGGTAACTTCATTTCATTTGCTGCCTGGACTTGTTACCAGCGTTATATATACTTACGAGTAAAGGAGAGGAAAAAAATAATAAAGAAAAAGAAATATATAGGACGCGCTGGACGGGTTAGAAAAGTAATGAATTATTCATATATATATATATATATATATATATATATATATATATATATATATATATATATATACCTCTGTGTGGAAGGAGCAAGCAGTATTCAAAGTCAATCATATATATTCATGGATTCTATATATCATTGTTTTTAGTATTAGATTGGATTAGATTCTCTTTTATTATTTAATTTAATACTAACGAGAGAGGAACAAAGTTTTGGCTGCAGTATATATGTCTGTGTTGTGTGTATGTATAATTATAAAATTTATTTCTGTCCGTGATAAATAAATTATAAATGGATAAATAAGGATAATGTAAGTTTAGAGTTATTGAGTTAATTTGTACAAAAAGAAACGACAAAGAACAGAGGTGGTTCAACTACTTTAAGGTTAGAGCATGAGGGTCAATTGGTATATTAATATTTTGTGCTCCGGCCTCTGGGGTCTCTTGCCTCCTAATTAATTCCTATATCTAGCGATGCCAAGGTTATTTCTTAAAAAGAAAAAGTGGTAAAATCACTTAAATACTTTATCATTAGAGATAAAAATGTATTTAAGCATTAATTTTATTAAAGAAAGACAAGTTTTTAAATATTTTGTTTTATCTTCTTGTACCTTTCAATCCAATTACTTTTCATTTAATATACTTTTTTTACTAGACCTGTTCTCTCACATGACCAACACCTATCTTAAGTGATTGAAAATATTCTTTTAATCGGATGATATTGTTTTTCTAATAATTGATATTCTAACCTCCTCATTAATTTATACATTCATTAACACTTTCATGTTGATTTCTGTTTTCTACTCAGATCTCCCGCCCCCCTAATCTGTAGCATCTATAGTCTTACAATAAGGTAAAACATTGTAAACTTTTCACAAAATGGTCAATTATACAATTTTCTATGAATTAGTATATCAAAATTTAGAGGTGTTTATTGGTTTGATTCAATCCGATGAATTGAATCGAACTAATCTGATTGGATTAGATTTTTTTAGCTCAATCGGATTGGACCCGAACTGAACCAATCAAACTCGTCAATGATTGACTCGCGTAACGGATTAAAGACACCAAACCCGTTACCTGAATCAAACCGAACCACCCATAAATAAAAAAATCTATACTAAAAAAATTGGAAAAGATGAGAGATTAAACATAAACATGAATTTTTATCATAGAGGAGAGAGATTAAACATCAATATGAGATTTTATCATAGGTTATATTTTTTTAAAATGAATTTTTTTATTATTCCCTAAAAAAATTAAAAAATAATTATGACTATATTGGTATGATAGAGTTTATGATCCGATTGAACCGAACCGAACCGAACCAATATGTTGTTGATCGGTTCGGTCTGATTCGGGTCACTAACAAAAAATTTGAAAAATCCAAATTGAACCGAACAGTTTTATTTGGTTTAAATTTATTTTTCCTACAGAACCGAACCAAACCAAACCGACCCATGAACACCCCTACCAAAATTTATCAACAGGACCAACAAGGATTGGTTCAAGTGGTACATGTTTGTTTTCCCTTAAGCAACGTCTCGCATTCGAGTCTTATGGATGGAAAAAATCCCTACTGGGAGAGTTAGCCCCACCATAATGTTGATGTTCCCGACTCGACCAGTTTTGCCTCCCGTGGAGGATACCTCAGGTTAAACCATAAAAAAAAAAATCAACGAGTGTTGGTTCAAGTAGTACATGCTTGATTTCTCTTAAAAAAGTCCTTGATTGCCTCCAACAAAGGATACATATGATTTTAAAAAACTAGTATACCAAAATTTTCTGCTCCAAATGCACATAAAAAATGAAAACAAAAAGTATTTTTTAAAAAATTCATTGCAGTTGTCTAGCTGTCCTAGTGCCCTGTCTTTCAATTATTTTTTCATAAAGTTACACTACAACTTAAAAAATTTGCACATGAATTCAAAAAACTACATTGCATCTTAAATTATGACTCCTACGGTTCTACCCGAATTAAGCCATAGTGGGGATTGTGAATCTGTTCCTACATTAATTACTCTTTCCAAACAAGTATTACAAAACTTGAGCATGGGCCATTAAACTTTACGTAACATAATGAAGTGAAGCAACAAATATACTAATTGATGAGTCATGTGGACCATGCAGTTATAACCACCAGATCGCCATGGCATGGATTTAATTTAATTTAATTTAAATTTACAAATAAGATAGATAACATATAATAATACAGAATTTACTTTATTTGTTGCATGATCACATAATGCTGCAAGTAAACAGACATGTTTATCTCTTAATCTTGATAAAGAAACATTCAGAAAACAAGTGGGACCATTCAAGACTAATGCTTTGCCTTGCACATGACTAATGGGCAACACCATTCTTTTACGGGGATGAATTGAAGCAGAGAAGTCTTGTCAGATTATTTAGAATGTGAAATGAAAGTGGTCGATTTTCTTGGAATCAAGTTAAAATTAAAAAAGTTTATGTTCCACACTGTCATAATTAAAATTAGAACATTGACCCCAAAACAATGCCAATACTCTTCATCTGTATGACGTGTGTCTTAGCTCAAGTATCCCTATACTGTTACAGCATTTTGTCACAGTAACTCAAATATAAATATACAACATTGATGACACCCTCCTTCACCACAAAAACTACTAGACCTGAGAACACAGAGTCATGGCAATGGCATCACTATTCTCACCCTTTCCAATTTTAGTCCTTATATTATTATCAGTTTCATTACAAGCTTCAGCTTCAATTCAAGAAAGTTTTGTCCAATGTCTAAACTTTAATTCAGACAGAAAATTCCCATTTCATACAACAATTTACACTCCAAATGATGCTTCATTCACCACCATCCTTGATTCCTCCGCTCAGAACCTAAGGTGTTTGTTGCCTTCAGCACCAAAACCTGAGTTTATATTCACACCCTTCCATGATTCCCATGTTCAAGGAGCTGTAATTTGCTCCAAGAAACTTGGTATCCATCTTAGAGTAAGAAGTGGTGGCCATGACTATGAAGGAATCTCATATGTTTCTGAGATTGAAACTCCTTTCATAGTTGTTGATTTGGTCAAGCTTCGTGGCATCAATGTTGATATTAAAAGCAACACTGCTTGGGTTCAAGCTGGTGCCACTATGGGTGAAGTCTATTACAGAATATATGAGAAAAGTTCAGTTCATGGATTCCCTGCAGGCCTTTGCACAAGCTTAGGTGTTGGAGGGCACATTACAGGAGGTGCATATGGAACCATGATGAGAAAATATGGCCTTGGTGCTGATAATGTCTTAGATGCTCAAATTGTTGATGCCAATGGCAGAATTCTTGACAGGGCAACCATGGGGGAAGACCTATTTTGGGCAATTAGGGGAGGTGGAGGTGGAAGCTTTGGTATCCTTCTTTGGTGGAAGATAAAACTTGTTCCTGTGCCACCAACTGTAACAGTTTTTACAGTTACTAAGACCTTAGAGCAAGGTGCAACAAAGCTTCTTCATAGATGGCAGGAAGTGGCACCTTATATTGATGAGAATCTCTTCATCAGAGTCATAATTCAACCATTTAGTGGTGGGAACAAAACTCAGAGAACTATTACAAGTTCTTACAATGCTCTCTACCTTGGTGAGGCTAGAAGACTCCTTCAAGTCATGAAGACAAGTTTTCCTGAATTGGGTTTGACAAGGAAGGATTGTCAAGAAACTAGCTGGATCAAATCTGTGCTCTATATTGCTGGTTTTCCTAGTGATACACCACCTGAAGTTCTTCTTAAAGGAAAACCAACATTCAAGAACTTCTTCAAAGCAAAATCAGATTTTGTAAGAGAACCAATACCAGAAACTGGGCTTGAAGGATTGTGGCAAAGATTGCTGATAGAAGATAGTCCCTTGATGATTTGGAACCCATATGGTGGAAGGATGAGCCAATTTTCTGAATCTGATATTCCATTTCCTCATAGAAATGGAACACTATACAAAATCCAGTACCTATCTATATGGCAAGATGGAGACAAGAATGCTGCAAAGCATATAGATTGGATTAGGAAGCTTTATAACTACATGACTCCTTATGTGTCTAATTTCCCAAGGGAAGCATATGTGAATTACAGGGATCTGGATTTGGGAATTAACTCAAAGAACAGCACAAGCTACATACAAGCAAGTACTTGGGGTTATAGGTATTTCAAGGATAACTTCAACAGGTTGGTAAAGATAAAGACCAAAGTGGATCCTGAAAATGTCTTCAGGCATGAGCAGAGTATCCCACCACTTCCAATCTAGGCAAGAAATGGAAATAAGGGCTTGTTAGGTAGTTTAGAGCAATAATACATTTAGATTTGTTACTATGTTTTTTGTCTTTTTGATGTTGTAAGATGCTGATTAAGTGTCTAATTGTTTGCTGTCTATGTGATTTGTGTATGTGGATTAAGTGCCAAATTGTTTGTAAGTGTTGTTTCTCAAGCAAAACTGTGGTGTAACTAATGGTTTTTTTCCTAAGGACATGAATCACTTAAATATTATTCTCAAGTTTGTTACTTGAAAACTCATGAAGTTTAGGGGAATTCACCGAAGTTTAGCAGCTTAGTCCTTCTTTCCAAATTCGCTTATTATGAATTTCATATTTAAATGAAGCTTAACAATCTATTTACATGTCAAGAAGCATACTTAAGTGAGCTGCCTCCAAGTCACAGCAAATCTTGTATATTGTGTGTCCGCACACTTGCGTGGGTGTGTATATATGTGTATTTTTCTGAAAGTCCATGTTTCATTTTATTTTTTTAAACTTAAATTATTATGCACTCTCAGCATAAAAAATAGGAATTTAATGATATGCTGTGATATTATTTAATGAATTTAATAATATATGAGGTGTAATATTCATGATGTGACGTCTGTGTTTTACACTGAAAATGTGTAATTATTAATTTTTTTTTTTTTTCATTTTATCGTCTTAAAAATCACAATTTATGTTCGCACAAGTCAGAACCGGGGAACTTGTGTGCACTGTGCAGTATCAAGTTGCAACTGTAATGTCGGCTGAAAACGAGTTGGTTTCCCAGTTCCCACTATTCCTTTCCGTGTTTTTTATTTTTTTGGTCGAATTCCGTGTTCTGTTTTTCAAACATTTGTTTAGATTTAGACATTGTTGGGCTTATAAGGGCAATGATCACTAGGCACTTTGGACTTTTCATTAAGCTGGATTTTTTACAGGGGAATATATGAAATGATTTCATTACTAGCAACTAGCAAGTATCTCATACATCACAAAGATACTTTTATGAAAGATAAAAAATTAATCAAAAATAAATTAAAAAATTTAATTCTAATAGTTTTCAAAAATAAGTTTATTCAGTAGAAAATTAATTTAATAATAATTTTAAATATCACATTTTATTTAATCTTTTTGTGAACAAGACCATTCAAAAATTAAAGAATAGAAACGCCAACAAAGCACAAAAACTAAAATGAGAGAGAGTTTAGTCTTGCAATAGCATACATTGATTCAAGAGCCTTACTAAAGCATATATAGTTTTATTTCCCTATCTTTTTGTATGGAAGAACTTATAAGGTTTGAAAATACTTTGTGACGTTCGACAATCTTCAATGATACCACCAAGGTAGGATGGTGGCGTCTCCTTTCAAGGCAATGGTCTAATTGTATCTAGGGTATCAAATTATGCTACCAAATTAAAAATAAAGTTCTTGGGTAAGTTTTAGACCAAGTCAAAGACTAAAAACCTTAACCAAGGCTAGATCCATTACAATGTTAATTCTCTATGTTGTTGCTGCCACAACAAGTCATTTATATTCTTTGAAGATTGCTCTAATGCCTTATATGTAACCATCAACTTGAGTTACATTATCGTTCAATTCCTCTTCAAATTGACACCAATAAAATTGATCTTGTATTATGAATGATCTAAATCCTCTAATTTTGTCAATGTACCTAAGCTACTTTGAAGTTGTGATGAATGGAGATTACCTTCATAATTACCATCTCGATATCTAACTATTTTTTTTTTTTTTGGAAATGGAGTTTTGGGATAACTAGATTGCGAGCCAAAATTGCCAAAGTACTACCTCAATCGAGTTATAAATAATAAATTCATCCATGTCACAAGTCCATTGGCAGTCTCAAAGCATCACACAAATTTAAATCCTCCAAACAACATTTGTGACATTCTATCATGCATTGTGCTCCTCTACAAACTAAATTCACTCTCACAAAGGGGAGAATTTTGGAGTTCCCTCCCCATAAAATTCCAAGTTCTTGGAGGAATATTTATTTTCTATTGTTATGTCCTAAAGATCAATTATATATTGACCTTTTGAATACAATGTATCATGTTATTCATTTGATAGGGATTCTTTAATGTATTATTTAATTATTTATTAAATTAATTAATTTGATAAAGTCCTTAGAATGACTTCTTCATATTCGCAAAGCATCAAGTATAACTTTACTATGAGATCCAACTGGCTATTTCAAAAACTATGTTCTTACATATCCTTAGTCAATTCTTAACGTCAATAAGAACAACAATGATACGTTGAGACTAGTATGTAAGTTGACCGATGGTCATGTCTCACTTGCTATGGATATATGATATTAAATCTTTCACATAGGTTCACATTAAAGGAGTTAACAGAGTATTAAACTAACCCCCATGACAATGTTACATGGATTATTATCTAATAAAATGGGTAAAGATACCCAAATTAGTGCGCTAGACATTGTTCCTGCAACTAGCCCAAAAATTTGGATAAAAAAGAAACGTTTGTAGACATTGAATGTGGCAAAATCAAAGACTGTCAATGTATATCGTAAGGGAAACCATTGTACGTAGAAAATAATGGGTGAAAGGATGTGTAACCTTGTATAATGTCCCCATGTAGAAACCATGCAGAAGCATCAGCGTCTTGTACAATAATGATGCAAGTAGATTCAGGAGAGTTACCTCATATCAATGGTAGGGTTACCTAGGAAGCTTTGGGGAGTTTGGATAATTCGATGGAGGGAGAGGAATCCAACGTGAACCAAGAGGAGAAAATGGAGGTGGTGCCACCAAACCAACAGACTTGAAGCTTTCTGCGAATTTCTTCTTATTTATTTATTTCTCCATGATAGTTCTTAAAGATGTTAAGTATGCTCACTTGGAATGTTAGAGGAGCAGATAATGTAAGAAGCATGAGACACATTAAAGATTTGATGAATAAAATGAAGCCTACTAATATGTTTATACTAGAAATAGATGTCAATTTTGATAATACGAGGAGCTTTTGGTCCAAGTCAGGATACATATTTGTGGCCATCGGAGAAGCTAGGGGACATCATGGTGGGATTTTAGTGTTTTCTAATGCCACCCAATGGATTGGTACACATTTCATCCACACCCATAACCAAGTTATTATGTTATAGGTTTTGACTGGAGAGCCTGTTTCGGCTTGTACATGAATTTATGGATGTCTCATTCTCTCTTTGCATATCCATCTTTGGGATCATTTGAAGAGTTTACGGGTGATTATTTCTATCCCTTGGATGCTTGTTGGCGACTTCAATGAAATTCTTTATCTCTTTGAACAATGATGAGGTCATTTTTGTGCCTATAAAGTTGCTGAATTTCAGGCTATATAATTTTGTCACTGCAACATAATGGATATTGGCGCCATTGGTTTCAAGTTAACTTGGTAAAGAAACTGTCAAGGGAAAAGGATTGAATAAGTGCTTAGCTGACCATAGCAGGAGAACGAGCTTCATGGAAGCATATGTTGAAGTCGTTTTCATTGTAACCATCATCTCATTGTTGTCAAGTAAGGTGGTGAGCTTCCCTATATACAAAATTGACCTTTTAGATTTAAAGCCATGTGGTTCCTTCATCTAGATTATAAGCACTTTATCATGAAATTCTGAAATAGGAGAAGGATAATTTTCTTGGATTTTAAATGATGTTAAAAAAGAGTCTATAAGGTTTAATTCATAAAAATTTGGAGATGTTTTCAAGAAGTAAATAAAATTAGAGCCAATAATTAGAGGGGTGGACAAGAACCTAAAGACAGTTTATTGGATTTGGTTACTTCACCTCCAAAAGGATCTACAAGATCAATATGACTAAGTTTTATTTCAAGAGGAGGTCACATGGTACCGGAAATCAAGAGAAAGATGGATCAAGTTGGGAGATAAGAATACAACCTTTTTGTAAGCCTATATAGTGGTGAGAAGGAAAAGGAACAAGGTGCATGGCATGTTTCTTCCCTAAGGAGGGTAGTGATGTAGTGATGAAGGAATCCCTATGGAGAAAGTTCAATTTTTTTTTCAAAATTCTTTTTTGCAGTCGTGAGAATGTAAAGGTCGTTGCATTGGGACTTTTAACTATGCCTAGAATTATCAAAATGGGTGACCCGCCCCGGTCCTGCCCTGTCCAGTGCGAGTATCGGGCTTGTGCGAGCCAGGCTAAAAAACCTGGCTAAATTTCGGTCATGTGAAATAAAAGCCCGAGCCTAAACCTATGTGGGTAGCGGGCTTGTGCGAGTAGCCTGATTAAAATTGTTTTATTCATATATCAATAATATTATTTGTTTAATATAACTATTGTAATTTAAAAATTTTAAAAAATAATATTTTATTTATTCATTGATATTATTTTAAAAAATGACCAATTGATACTGCACTGTGAACAACGTCATTTCTATAACCAAATAGACCAAATTTTTATTAAACAAATTCCTATTTGATAAAAAATAAAAAATATATATAACTTCATTAAAACCCTATTAGATGTAGAAATGGTTTCTTTTTTTAAAAAAAAAAAACTTGCACTCTTTATTAAAAGGGACTTAACCCAAAGCAAATACATCTGCAGTTAATAGAGTTTCAATTTGAAAAGGGTATTCCTCTAATCTATCCAAATTGATTCACAAAATTGAAAGGCAAGAGGCCAACATGTCGGCCATTGATTACAAGTTCTAGAAATATGAAAAACCAACCATGAAGAGAAATGGGTTGCTAACGCTTTCCAGTCTCCCATTAAATGACTCAAGTAGGAATTAGAGATATGGCAATGCGGGCTGGGCCGGCCCGTCTTTGGCCCACAAAAAATAGTGCAGGGCGGGCTGACCCACTTTTAGAATACGGGCTAGAAGTTACAGTCCACCCCGCATATGTGCGGGCTCACGGGCTGACCCGCAAAAAATTAAAAAAAAAATATTTGAAAAAATATTTTATTAATTTTATAATTGTTTCTTTTTTTTTAAATTATTTTTATATCAAAACTTAATTATAATGTCACTTTTTAAAATTTATTTCACAATCCTAAACATAAATATATTTATATGGAGGACATATAAATTTATGATTTAAACGTGATTCTTATATAAAAAAATCTACATGATATGAAAATTATAGCATGTTATAGTCACATGAAAATTGATTTCATACTTTATTAATCATTTTGAAGTATAAAACACCCAAATAAATTTTCATTTTTAGTTACTTCAATATTATTTTGATTATTTTAATTTAAAAAATTGGCCAGCGGGCCAGGCCTGCCCCACCCCGCTTCTGGACCATAAAATTTGTGGATTAAGCGGGGCAGGCCAAAGTGGATTATGAGCTCAAAATCCTAACCCACCTCACGAAAGATGGGGGTTGTGCGGGCTTAGCCCATATTGCCACCGCTAGTAGAAATTAATAATCTATGGGGAATTTTGTTAAACATGTGGAAGCCAAGGCATAATGTTTCGAAATTTCTTCGACAAACATTACTCACAAAATATCATTATTCAATAATAAGGCCTGGACCTTTTTTATCCCTGGATCCGTATTCATTGTAAATCAGATTGAGTTATTTTTAAAAATATGTCTAATATATTCGGGTAGCCCGAAAGCCCACTCGGGCAACTCAACCCAAACCCGAATTGAGTGTGGGCTAATTTCTTTCGGGCTAAAAACCTACCAAAATTTATGCCTCTAACATTAGTGCCTAGGACCCGAAAAAATGCAGGTTCGGGCGGGCCGACCCGGTCGGGCTAGCCCTAGTGTTGAGCATCTTATTGCTCTAGTTTCAAAATATGAGGTCTACAAGAATTTGTGAGGAATGTACCCTTTTTAAAGCTTCGAGTCCTTATGGCATTTAGGTCCTCTTCTACAAGATCTATTGGAACATTGTCAATAATAAAGTTTGGAATATGGTTCATGATGCTTTCGATAATGAAGATTTCAATATAAGGTTGGCAAAGACTCTTATTGCTCTGGTACCTAAGGTTAATCTTCCAACAATATTCAAAGAGTTTTTTTCGTTGTCTTTGTAATGTGATTTATAAGGTCATCACCAAAGTCTTAGTTTGTTGTCTCAAGCCATACCTTTGTGATATTGTTAGTAGGGGTGGTCATGTAACCGTGACCCGAAGTACCTTAATTCCAACAATGTTACAAATGAGTGTGGTCGGGATCAGGTTAAACAAATGAAAGAAAAAGACTTAAAATAGTTAGACATGGTCGGTTTCGGTTCTCACTAATTGATTTCGTCTAAAACCAAACTCGACCGAATTACTATGTGCTGCTTTTTTAACCGAACCCTAGTGTTGTGTTATTGCCTACTAGTAAATTTTGAGCCTGAGGTGCTGCAAACATACTGCTTTTACTCATTTTCTCAAAATTCCAGTCTCAAGAACAAGGTCATCATCACATGCAACTTTTACTATTTTTCTACAAACAATAAAAAAATAAAATGAAACTAATACTACTTTAATAGAAATAACTAATATGATTATGGCACCGAGGGATAAGACGGGTGGAATTAAGGTCAGCAACAGCTTTAATTGAATTTTATGAGGACCCTGCGTTTTATTTATGAGATTTAATTGGATGTGGGAAATTTATTTTCATTTCAAAATTGAAGTGACAAATTGTGGGAGTGGGAGTGAACTCATGTGAAAGCAGAAACAAAGACAACAATAAAGGGAAATGAGGGGTGAATGAAGGAGGTGCATTTTCGTCGTTTCGGGGAGTGAGAAAGAGGCAGTGAGAGCCTACGATGCCATCGCATGTGATTTCCACTAATGAAGCTCTATAAGCTCGTCCTTCAAGCGGCACACATAATTCTCAGTCGTAAACGGTACAAGATTAGTGCATTGCATGAGAAGAACGTGACCCAAAGTAAGCAAATGAAAGGTGTTGATGAAGTGTTGTGTTTGAGCATCCTTTGTAACTCGGCTATGAACTGATTTATATGCCTCTCAATAGTCTACTCTAGTTTTTGAAGAATGAGGAGTCGACCGCGGTACAAGACCATGTTCTGGTGTTCCTTACCGTGCACCCCAACCAACCCACCCACCACACCCGATCTACCCATGACTTGTGACCTGAGTTAATCGATTGTTGATATAGTCGGAGACAAATCATTATAAGCATGTACACGGTTTGTAGCAGTTTAGGGCTTTTGGGCCCAAATCCGACTACTAATTGTTACCCCCTCCAAAGTAGCTTTACTTTTGGGTGTGGAACCTCGGATAATGTTATTATTCTCCAAGATATTGTTCATACCATGCACATGTCAAGAATAAAATTTGGAACTTTTAGGACCGGAGGTAGTGCAACAAACCACTGATAAGGTTAGGATAATTCAGAAGAGGATGAGGACAACTCAGAGTAGGCAAAAGAGTTATGCTGATAAGAGGAGGAAGGAATTGGAATTCAAATAAGGAGACCATGTATTCCTGAAAGTCACTCCGTGGACTGGGGTTGGTAGGGCATTAAAGTCTAGAAAGCTTACACCTCGACTCATTGGTCCTTACCAAATTCTCAAAAGAGTCGGCAATGTTGCCTATCAGATTGCTTTACATCAACACTTGTCAAACCTTCATAATGTTTTTCATGTTTCTCAACTCCGGAAATACATTCATGATCCTTCGCATGTGATTGAGTCGAATCACCTTAAGATTAAGGAAAACCTGACGGTGGAAACCATGCCGGTGAGAGTTGAGGATCGGAGGGTGAAACAACTTCGAGGTAAAGAAATTCCTTTAGTTAAGGTAATCTGGGGAGGACCTACACCCGAGAGTGCTACTTGGGAACTTGAAGAGAAGATGAAGGAGTCCTATCCATAGTTATTCGCTTCAGGTAAAATTCGAGGTCGAATTTTCTTTTAGGAGAGGAGAGTTGTAACATCCTAAATTTTATTAAGTAAGATTAAATTAAATTAAATTAATAAAGTAGAAGAAATAAATAAATAATAATAGAATTAATATTATGAGTAGTTTTATCTATAAAGCTAGTTCAAATTTAAAAAGAGGATAAGGGGTTGAGAGTGGGCCAAGCCCATATAGGCATTTTAGTAAGGAGGGGTTATCAGTTCACCCTAATCCTTATTCGTCAAATCGTCAGAGAGCGAAACGCTAAGGAGAGAAGAAACCAAGTCTCAAGAGGAGGTTGCTAGAGAGTAATCATCAAGAATCAAGAAAGAGTCTTCCTTGCTGTTGTTAGTCCTTCACTTAAGGTACGGTGGGGGAGAGGGTGCTGCTTGTATGTGCATGTAGGGGTGCTTGGACAGTAATTTAAGACTTTAAATTTGTATTGATGTATATTATATTGAGTATGGATGATAAAAACTGTTGATTAATGATTAAATTGATGAATCTTGATGAATTCTTGGGTGAAATTGAAGAGGATATTGAGAATAATGAAAAGGGGTAAATAGGGGTTTGATGATTTGGGGTTTTGATGTATTAACCGTATAATCTGTGTAAAGATTGTTGTTTTTGCTGAGTTTAGTTGATATAATCGTATATGATTGATGATATAACAAAGAGGATTGATTAGAGGATGAATAAAAGGGATTAAAAGGGTTAAAGATCGCGAGAACTGCGATCTGCGTCGCGGGTAATCGATTACAAGGGTTGGTAATCGATTACCAGGGTTTTCTGGGTAGCTTGGTGTGCTGTTAGCTCGCAGGTAATCGATTATAGGGATGCTGTAATCGATTACCAGAGTGATTGCTTGCAGGTAATCGATTACAGATGGGTTGTAATCGATTACCAGAGGCTTTATTTGCAGGCAATCGATTACTGGAGGTTGGTAATCGATTACCAATGTGGATTTTGAGATCTTAGTGATTGATGATGATTGTTATACTTGAGTTTGGTGTGTCCATGATGATATGATTATACCCTTGATGAATAGATGTCTATTATGAAAATGATGATGATGTATATAACCTTACGATGGGTGTGATTTGATGTTTATATAATGATGCATTGAGCATGCGATGAGTGTTATGATCATGATGATGGTGATTAATGATGTTTATGATGATTTATAATGAGGATGACTGATGATGATTTTATGATGATGATGATGTACTTGTTATTATGATGTTGATTATGCATTGAGCATGTGAGTTGTTGTACTTGAGATACACAAGCCCAGTGAAGGGTGGAGTGTAACTCAGGGAGGTGATTGTACTTGAGATACACAAGCCCAGTGAGGGGTGGGTGTAACTCAGGGAGGTGATTGTACTTGAGATATACAAACCAAGTGAGGGGTGGGGTGTAACTCAGGGAGGTGATTGTACTTGAGATACACAAGCCCAGTGAGGGGTGGGGTGTAGCTCAGGGAGGTGATTGTACTTGAGATACACAAGCCCAGTGAGGGGTGAGGTGTAACTCAGGGTGGTGATTGTACTCGAGATGCACAAGCCTAGAGAGGGGTGAAGTGCAACTCGGGGAGGTAAACTGTTTTGGGTGTGCATGATGATCGATGAACATGCAATGTATTTAATGATGATGTTGATGATGTTTTGGTGTGCATGATGATAGATGAGCATGCAATATATTTAATGATGATATTGATGATGTTTTGGTGTGCATGATGATAGATGAACATGCAATGTATTTAATGATGATATTGATGATGTTTTGGTGTGCATGATGATAGATGAACATGCAATGTATTTCATGATGATGATTGATGATGTTTGGGTGTGCATGATGATTGATGAACATGCAATATGATTAATGATGTTGTTGAATTATATTATGATGTTATGAGAATTATTGATGAGATGAGTATTAAGTATTGAGGATGTGCTTGATGATTTATAAAGTGTGATTCATATAATTGTGATGAGATATGATGTTTGATAATAAAGGTGTAAGATGTGCTGTGTATATTATTACTTGATGAGTATGATGAAAATACGTGGGTGAGGATATAATAGTCTCCTATGTGTATGTATGAGTTGGTATTCTTTTCCTCACCGTTACATTGTGGTTAATTTTACAGGTAATGATGATGACACGACTGGTGTCGAGTATTGAGTAAAGGGAGAGTCGCTCTGATATATGTGACATCAGAGCATACTATTGGGGGTTTTTATTTGATGTTTTCTATTTTAGGAAAGGATTTTGTAAACTGTTTAAGTGCCTTACATGGCCAGTAGGTTATTTTGATGTTGATTCCGCTGCTTAAGTATTTTTGAAAACAGTTGACCTCTCTTTCTATTTTGAATTAGTTGACTTTTGAAATAAATGACGTTTTATACGATGAGAATTGTGAACCTTTTTACCCGTTGCGGGACGTTACCTTCATATATTTTGATTTACTTAATGTATAAGAGTTTGAGATAGAAGGGTGTCACAGAAACACTCTTGTATTTTAACTTTTCCCTTCAAGAATTATTAAAATTATAATTTTCTATGTGTCCTCTCAATTGTCTCTCTTGTGAAACGGTAGATAACTTCCTTTTTTACCCCTAAAAGAAGCCTTAATTAGACAAAGATGTAGGAACACACAGGAAAACACTAGAAATGAGTTTGAATAGTGTTTTTATAAACTTAGCGTTTTTATGGAAGTCTTTTGCAAAACTGAGTTTGAAATGCTTTTAGACAGTGAGTCAGACGCTGTCTGAAGTGTGAGTTTCTGTCTGAAGTTTTCAAACAAAGGTTTTCAGAAAGCTTTTCGTAAATGGTTTTCTCAAAAACGTTTATAAAAACTTATATAGTTCAAATTCCCTCTTCTTGTTAGAGTAAACTGAAATAAATAGATAAGGGATAGAAGAGCACTCAACCAATTATCCTGGTTCACTCACGCCACCCGTGAGCTACCTCAGTCCTAGTGCCAACATGCTACTGGATTTTCTCTTAATCTTAAAAGATTACAAGTCTTATTTTTGTTCACCAAATAAATAAAAAAATAATAGAAAAAAATTGATAGAAAAAATAATAAAAAAAGTATTGGACCCCACAAATAAATTGCAGATTCAATTGTTGCAGAAATGTACCTAAGAGCAACTCCAATAAAGTTTCTAATCTGATATGTGTCAGAGAAAAGGTGTTGGAAGGCTAGATTTAACCATTGGAGTAGAATAGTTATGTGAATGTGATATTCAACTGCAACAACGGAATGCAAATAGGAAAAGTGGGGTCCAGTCTATTTTTTTATTACTTTTTCATCTATTAAATATGGGAAAATGAATATTGTGAGATATATTATAGGGTCTATTTAAGAAACTTTGTAGAGTTGCTAGATTGAAAGAAAAAGTGAGTTGAGTTGCTTAAAATTATAAAGATAATAAGACATTATGATAATGCATGAAAAATTATAATTTATTCAATGTAATAACTCACGTGGGTTGCTCCATTGGAGATGTCGTGATGTAAATTTACATCCTCTTCCAACAATGTAAATCTTTCCTCAAAAGAACTTTTTCTTACACGTTTTTCCTTAGAAAATCTAAAGAGATATCAAATTCATACAACATAAAACATACAACAACTCATATAACACAATTTTTTATCTCTTTTCATTACATCACTTATCACATCTCATATTTTTCTCTTTTTTTCTCTCTATATTGTACATTTACGGTTAACATTAAAAACCAAATGATTATTTGGCATGTGGTCAGAGCGAAGCTATCTAGATTAAAATTAATGGGCAATGCTAATAGGTTATATTGCTGGAGTTGTGCATGAGTTAATTCAATATCTGATTTCTTCAAATGGCTAATGCCTAATAGGGCATTAACGAGGATGTAATGAAAAAGAAGAAAAAGAGGGCCACAATAAAATAGTATCCTCAATTTTCTTTAATAAGCAATGTTACTTTAAGAAAAGTCAAAAGGTCTTAAAAAATTATATATTTTTTATTTTCACGGTAGATAGAATAATCCCATTTGGGACTTAATCACAGTTAAGGCTCACACCCCTTTCTTAGTGTGTATTTAGTGGAGATCGAACCCGGGAGTTAAATCATATATACACATGTGGCAATATATATACACACCTAGGATTAAAATTTTAAATAATGAATTAGCTAAATCAACCCACTCCTGAGCTCTTGTGGATCCATGTGCTCAACGCTAAGAAATAATGATTTAAAAAAGAAATAATGGAAATGTCTTAAAAAAAATTATACATACATATATAAGGAGCCGCCGTGAACATGGCAGCATCTTTAGAGGAGTCCTGGAGAACATGTATTATGCATTTTGTCTTAATTTAAAAAAGTTGTTTTAAATAAATCCTTCTAATATTTTTATAAGTTACATGATCCAAAGAAGGGATTAAAAAATGAAAAGCATCTTCTCTTTCTCGTCAAACTAATACTTCAAAATTCCTTTAAAAAAGATGAGATATTGGCATCATATCCGATTGTGGTACACATGGGTAGTGGAAAGAAAATTTGTTCATATAGAAAATAAAAGTTTACTTCACATATAATAATTAATCTTGGGTGTGAAATGTATCCGATACTGCATACTCCACGTCCAAAAAGAGAAGGCCTGAATACTCAATATTCCACATTTCATAATTTCAACTACACCACTCTTACTGGACCAAATAAAATAATGAAATACCCATCATAAATTCCTATGACGTTTTCCTTAGCTCAAGTACACGTAAATTGCCACAGAAAGTATCATTAGGAAGTAGCAATGGGGGTACATTTATTTATCTATGTATCTATAAACTGTACAAGGCAGAAAATGATCCGAATCCATAGGTGGACGAGATGATCCTTTCTAGTCACTGCACATGTTGAATAAGAAAGAGTGACACACAATATATGAGTCTTGTGTGGGACTCACATGTTATTTGTGTCACTTTTTTTTTTATTGGACTTATCCAGCATGGGACAGAGAATCATGGGTATTACGATTTACAAGAGTTTCACTTTTCTATATTTTCATATTTCTTATTTGATTTTTCTTTCATTTTCACAAGAATTAAATCAATTTGTAAGTATTTATGAAATTTGATAATTTACATATAAATTAAAATATAAAATAAATATTTATTAAATTAATGTGTTAAATATGTTTTTAGTGCCTGAAAAACTATTGAAATTTGAATTTAGTCTCTAATATTTAAAACCAGTGATTTTGGTCCTTTATTTTTTTTAAATACTCTATATTAGTCCTTCACCCTAACTCTGTTAATAATTCCGTTAAGTTATGTCAACTCAGTAGTCCTAATCAACTATTTTTATCTGATGTGGCACCCACACGTGTCCATTAACATTTTAATTGTTTTATTTTTGGGAAATTCTAGGGTACCCTCTCGTGAGAGAGGGTTTTGGTACCTTCTTTGATCATTTAATCAATTTCTCTCAACTTTTTTAAATGATCTTAGTATTTTTATACTTATAGAACAATATTTAACTATTAGAATTTGTATTTTTAATTTTTGAAAAGACTTTTTGACCCTCTATAACTATTATCATGTATTTTTTATTGTATTTCCCCATTTTTTCACATTCTCATTTGCAATACACATGTGTCTCATTTAAAATCTATTTTATGTCTTCGAAATAATTTAGGACAAAGTACACGACTTGTTCCTATGTAATTTGGGCCTATTCAATAAAAAAATGACAAGAAGATACCAAAATACTCTCTAACGGGAGGGTACCAAATTGCGACCCTTTATTTTTTGGTCATCCCTTTACATTTTTAGTCAGATTTTAATTCATTTTAATTCACTAATATTCTGTACCCCCAATTTTGAACATGTTCTGTACCCCCAAAATAACCAACCCCCAAAAAATAAACATGTAAAGTAATAAATTTTGTGCTTCCACGGCACATGTAAGAAACAATGAAGCAATAACCCCTTTGGTCCCCACCAACGAATATAGAATAACACTCAATAATCATAAACAATTTTCTATACACAAATGCAACTCTTACCTCCTTTGGCAGCAAGACAACCCGCCTACAATGGAGTGTCACCTTCCACAAACTACAATGACGCAAAACAAAACTACACGCGAGCCAATTGCGATTGGTTCGAAGTGCTTATGCGTGAATGATGTTCCCTTTTCTCACCTCTGCCTAAAACGGTGAATAGCGTAAAATAACAAGTTTCTCACACAGTTAGGGTTTTTTATGTTAAATATTCACTAAGTGAATTACAATTATACCCATGAAAAATTTCTGCATTTATGAAATTAAGCTTGTATCAGGCGGACTAGGATTGCTGAGTTGGGCATAATTTAACGAAAAGATTAACAGAGTTAGGGTGAAGGACTAATATAGAGTATTTAAAAAAAATAAGGGACCAGACCATTGGTTTTAAATATTAGGGACTAAATCTAAATCTCAGTAATTTTTTATGGACTAAAAATATATTTAACCCTAAATTAATTCATATTTTTTGGCATGAGATCAGATGTATTTTTCAGAGAATTAAATATAACTAAACCCAAACGGAATTATCCTGATAATGGGGGATAAGTGTGGTTAAAAATAAAAAAAATCAAGTAGAAGTTAGAACAATTTTAAATTGCATACTATTTAAACTTGAGGTGATTGATTAGGCTAAACAGCCCACAGCAGTTGATACACACGCTCCGTGTTAATGAATTCATATTTTGATAAGTTATTTTTTTTGTTTTCACCGTAGGTTTCATGTATGAATTCATATTTAAACATACAGCAATATGTTGAATTAATTATATAACTTTCACATATTTATTAGTAAAAAACAATTAAAAGGTTCCGTGTGTAGATCAAGATCTAAACTAGTATATATAAACAAGGCAGAGTCAGAAACCTCATAGCACAGGACAAGAGACAGCTAAAACTAAGAAACCATGCAGTTTCTGAGATCCTTTTTAGCAACTTTTGTTGTTCTGTTATCAATTTCACTCACCACTTCAATTCCAATTGAAGAAACTTTCAAGCATTGTCTAACACTCCATTCTCAAATTCCAAACCAATTTCCCTCTGCAGTCTACACTTCTAGCAATGGTTCCTTCACTTCCATCCTTGAGTCCACAGCTCAAAATCTAAGGTATCTGTTACCATCAGTACCAAAACCAGCTTTCATATTCACTCCATTCCATGACTCTCAAGTCCAAGCAGCAGTTATTTGTGCAAAACACCTTGGTATTCATATGAGAGTACGCAGTGGAGGACATGACTATGAAGGTCTCTCTTATGTTTCTCTAATTGAAAAACCATTCATGATCCTAGACTTGGTCAAACTCCGTGCAGTCAATGTTGATATTCCACACAACACAGCTTGGATTCAAGCTGGTGCCACTATTGGTGAAGTCTATTACAGAATTTCAGAGAAAAGTGCAGTCCATGGTTTCCCTGCAGGCCTTTGCACAACCTTGGGAATTGGTGGACATATTACAGGAGGTGCTTATGGTTCTATGATGAGAAAGTATGGCCTTGGTGCTGACAATGTTCTTGATGCTAGAATAGTTGATGCTAATGGCAGGATTCTTGATAGAGCAGCTATGGGAGAAGACTTATTTTGGGCTATAAGAGGAGGTGGTGGAGGTAGCTTTGGAGTTATTCTGTGGTGGAAGATCAAGTTGGTTCCTGTGCCACAAACTGTGACAGTTTTCACAGTGACTAAGACCTTAGAACAAGGAGGAAACAAGATTCTTCATAGATGGCAGAAGGTGGCACCTAAAATTGATGAGGATCTTTTCATAAGAGTCCTCATTCAGCCAGGGAATGGTAGTGTTCCTGGTCAAAGAACTATTACAACTTCTTACAATGCTCTTTTTCTTGGTGGGGCTGATAGGCTTCTCAAAGTTATGAAGAAAAGCTTCCCTGAATTGGGTTTGACAAGAAAGGATTGTTTGGAAACTAGCTGGATCAAATCTGTGCTTTATATTGCTGGCTTTCCTAGTGGAACAGCTCCAGAAGTTCTGCTCCAAGCAAAATCCACATCCAAGGCTTACTTCAAAGCCAAATCTGATTTTGTGAGGCAAGTAATCCCAAAAACTTCACTCAATAAACTGTGGAAAATTTTTCTTCAGGATGATGGGCCACTCATGATTTGGAATCCATATGGAGGAATGATGAGTAGGATTGCAGAATCTGCAACCCCTTTTCCTCACAGAAAAGGAACTCTTTATAAAATTCAGTATTTGACTGGATGGATTGATGGAGAAAAGAGTATGGCAAAGCATATGAACTGGATGAGGAAATTTTACTCCTTTATGGCTCCTTATGCTTCAAAATATCCAAGGGAAGCTTATGTGAATTATAGAGATCTGGATATAGGGATGAACGAGAAGAATAGTACAAGCTTTTCAGAGGCTTCTTCTTTTGGTTATAGGTATTTCAAAGGTAACTTCAACAGGTTACTAAAGGTGAAGACTAAGGTTGATCCATCTAATTTCTTTAGGCATGAGCAGAGCATCCCTCCATTGCCAATTGGTAGGAAAGGGTAGAAGGAAAGGAAAGTAAATGAGAAGAGAAGATCAAAGGGGTACAATACAACACTGTATTATGGCTAGAATGCTAGATCAATTATCAATATCATAAGTATGGTTAAATCTATTTGCAGGTTGAATTGTTAATTGAAGAATAATAAAGATTCCTATACATATGTTTCTGGTGCAGTTACACTTTAGTTCCCTGTCATTAGTTTTACATGTGTGTGTATTTGTGATAGAGTGATAGCATGTTTGAATGAAGGTTTGTAGCATCTAGAGTCATGTTTAAAGATGTAAATATTTTTATGAACTCTATCTAAATAACATGTATTCCTTTTAAATTAGTTTTAAGTAAATATTTTCAAATCAGAAACAGACAATAGTGTGTTGGGAAAAGCATGGAGATCTTTGGTATTGAAGTGACTGTTTTCCTTTTATTCGCTTCCTACAAACCGCATCTCTCCATTACCGAGCAACCCAAACCATTCGACTCTACACTGACAGCAACGATTCAAAATAGAGCGATAAAAATGCTCTTAGGCAACTCTGAACTAAGATAGCCTCATTCATTTCCCTATTTTCCGCAAAAACTTTGGACATTTATTTTACAACAATGTCCTTAACTTTTCTTTTAAATTTCTAAAAGATTTGTGACAGTGTATCCCTCAATTATATAGGGGAATTAATCAATTAAAGCAAACAATCACAATTCAATAAAAGACAACCTACTGAGGCTCAATTATATTGGGAAATTAATCAATTAAGGCAAGACATTGCAGTACAAGACAACCAAGTGACAAATTTTTCAGTTTCTTTCTATACCATTTCTGTCCTCTCCCATACACAATTTTCTGGTGATTTCAGATCTTTAGTTGCCAGCAAAAGCGACTCTTCTTTCTTCATTTTATGCTCATAATTCTTGAAATGCTGTACAGCTGTAGAGTTGGCTTGATTTTCTGCTAAAATTAGATGTGGTTTGAAAGTTGAAGCATTGTAGACCCTAGTTAGGTGTGCATAAAGCTTCAATTTATAGGCACATTGAGTGTGAGTGGGCCCAACCCCTGTATAGTCTCATCAACAATTGTCTTTTTATTGGGATACGAGGTGTCCTTGGAATGGAGAGAATTTTATGAAATCTCGTACCTTTTTCTCTGAGTGACTTGTGTGGAAGTAATCGACAATACATTAGGGAAAGGTAGCAGAGTAGCCCATGTCAGGAGGCTGGAAGGCAAGTAAGCCACTAGGTTAGCCGAGCTAAATTTGAGTTAACCTCTAGAACAAAAGTTATATTTAGGAGAGTTTTGAAAATTGTACTCTCACTGGTCCTAATTATAAGAGCTTTCTTGGGGTGAGTCTTGGTTTTTTTTATAAGATTATATTTAAATTGTTTGATGCATTAACTAGTTTTTGACAAAAGTACCCAATTAGTGGAGATAAATGAGTAATTAAGTAGTAGAGAGAGTATGGCACAATGGAGTAATTAAATAGAAAGGGAAAAATAATGATTCTCAATAAATTTAAGGGTGGTTTAAAAAATATGATACACATTTATGATAAATTTATATAACTAATTAAATTAATTAATTTCTATAATCTGGGTAAATTAATTAAAAGGTTATTGTAATTAAGATAAGAAATAATATACTAGATTACAAAATCGTTAAGAGTTTATCAAATATGTTAATAGTTTAATAATGTTCGGATTTTGTGATAATAATGGATTCATTATGAGTGTTAGCATATTTGAAAACAATTATTCCTTTTAATTTATTTTTAAAAAACTAATATAAAAAATGGACTTCAAAATAAGTTAATTCAAATACACAGCGTAAATGTGTGACACACACCAGCATTTTAAAAGTAAAGGGGTAGTCCTACTTCACAAGAAATCTATAGGAAAGTATAGTAGGCTCTTCAAAGAAATTGCAAAATTCATTGACATACATAATTAAAGCTATGTAATAGTAGGCGGGCCATATAACATTTGTATTATTGAATATTTGAAGGATGATATTTTAACATATCTTTTATAATTAAATACAATTTCCTCACATATAGATAAATATTGAGCTAACATATAATGAGATATCCACTATGTTTAACAAAAATAGATAATAAATTAGTTAATAATTGAAAAGTTAAGTTTTAATTAAAAGTTAATAAGTTTACTTATTGAAGTAGAAGTGTTTAGTATATAAAGTTAATTTCTGAAATAGTTTATTAATGTAAAATAATATAAAAGAACTTATTTTTATTATAAAATTTATTTTTTATATAAATTCTAATTTTATTTAATAGAAAGAATATATTATTTGGTAACTATAATTTTAATTTTTTTAAAGAAAATGAATTATCAATTTTAATACACTATTATTTAGTTTCAATTATTTATTTTATAAATTAAAATAGTCTAAGGGTATTTTTTTATTTTAATTATTTAATTTTTTATAGAATACATTTCATTTGGAAAGGGTTTAGGGGAATTTTCAAAAAATTAAGATGGATAAAATAAAATTTTATTAAAATATTAAGGATAAAAAAAAATACAAGATATAAGTTTAAATACTATGTAAAGTAACGTACACTATACGGTGACTATAGCTTGTGTGTCACCGATGACACATCCGTGAGGTATTTCCTAGACAGATCCTATAAACAAATAAAATAAATTCATTCATTAATCACATATACTTCATATTATTCTTGGAACAATTATATAGGCAAATTATTAGGAAGAGAAACTTCAACATTATTTTCTTTCTTGCCTCATTGTTTGCTTGAAGATAAAACATGGAGGAGATAAAATGGTAGAACCTACACAAATATTTTCGCTCTTCACATAAATAAATAAATAAAAGATAAAACATTGTTAAATGACAAATTTATCCATTTAACTACCTATAATATATATATATATATATTATATTAAAAATAATACAATAATTAATAATATAATTATTTTTTTTCGTCTTAATTTTCTTTTTAAGTTAAAAAAATAATATAATTTTCCCTTTTCCCCCTCATTTTTCCTTTCTTTTACGGCCCCTCAGTTTTCCCTTAATTAATCCTTAAACAATATATAAAATTATTTTTTCTCTTTATTTTTTCATTCATTTTTATTTTATTATTAACTTTCACTGGTGTTCATTCATTAAAAAAAAAAAAAAAAACCCACTAGTTCACCGCTTCTTGTCGTTTTCTATTCCATTTTTTCATCTTCTACTTTAAAGAAAGTTTATCCTCTTGCCTACTAATATATTAATATAATATATGACTATAATGGGATCAAATCTCACTGATGTGACACGTAATTTGAAGTTTTATAAGACATTAATTTTGCATTGACTACTTCGACATTTGGAAGGAGGTGGCATCTACGTGAGTCTATGAAGGTGTGACACAGGCTATCTACCGTCAGATTTATTATTTTTTTATTTAATGGTTGGGATCAATTACCGGTAACTTGTTCAATATTGAGTATGTTAAGTTTGCTAAAAGACCCTCTTGTAAATGTAAAATGTAAAGGTAGTCCTGTTGTTCTGTCATAGCTCCCTCACACTGTTTCTTGTCTCTTTGCTGAAGAACAGTGGATAATTAGTGATGGATAATTGTTGAAGAATGGTGGATGATTGTCCCAGGAGCTATAATATGTTATGCCATGGTGGATAATTAGTTAGTTGAAGAAAATGCATATATAAGTGGATTCGGAAGTGGTAGCTGAATGAAATGTCAACAATGGCGGACATGAGCAAGGTGATGTCGGAGATGGAAGCTTTGCAGCAGGGTGCATTGACAAGGATGTGATTACTTTATAGAGGTTGGAGTCGGAGTGAGAGCTTGACTACTCTTTACAGTGTGGTTGCATGATGGGTGTTTGACTACTCTAAGGCCACCCAAAACAGAGGGTTGAAGCACACAACTTGCTTGTTGTATGTAACTAATGAAAATCACAAGCTGGGTAGAAAGAGATAAAGGACAAGGAGATACAGTACAGTGAAGGGGCGAAGCGTAAATGCGTAATGGAACTGCGAAATGAGAAACACCCATCTTCTTCTACTTACTCCATGCCCATGTGCTAGCTCCTTGCTGGTTTAGTTTAGTTCTATCTTCTTACAACTACAACAATAATGAATGTTTCAGACTTTTGGATCTTGATTGTGCTCCCGTTGGATGTAAATAAAAATTATTGAGTTTTTTCACTTCGAACTCCATTAACACGCACAAGCCAAGCAATCTCCAAAAAACATTTGAGCAAACAAATTTAAGCAAAATGACAAAAGTGCAGAAAAATGGTTTGATGAAGGATGATCACTAAAGGAGCCATTGATGGTCCTAGGAAGGAGTAGGCCCAGAGTATCGTTTACAGGGTCTCATTTCAAAGAACACTCTTTCAGCAGATTAAAAATAAGTATTATTATATTATTAAAATAATATTTTATTTTTAAAATCCGATTACATTACCTATGAAAAGAGGTCAAAAATAGTGTCCCATGGGTGAGACACATTTTGTGAAACTCACTGTAGACACCACCTTGGAAGGATTGTTAAGTGTCAGGTTTTCAAGTGTTTAAGGTGTACAAGTCTCGTTTTAAGGTGTACAAGTTTGTACATCTATATACACAAGTGATTTTAATTTTTACCTATTATCTTAGGTTTGTTAGGATTTTTTTTTTAATTTGAAAGATTATATTATTTGTGAAATTGGGCATTAAGTTTAAGATATTAAATATATAGACATCCTAATTCATCCCATTTATATAGACAGGCATAATTTTTAATGAAGATCCTTTGCACATAATCATCATTTCCATATCAAAACACTTTTCCAGAATTTTCTCCATACGCCACACTCACCTCTTGACACGCTTTGTGGCTTCCACACACTTAGTCGCGTCCAAAGTCGTTGTTGATGCCACTGCTATGTCGCTAAATTTTCATCGCTCAGACAACCAGAGCGACTCCGCTCGTGTCTTTTTGTTGTCGTTGTACAACCGTACCCATCACAGCCTCGTTCGTCTTCTTCGTTACACTGCCACCACTTGAGGCCCTCATTGTCATGCGCCATCGAGGCATGACCTCATAAACTCATAGCAGTGACGATGATGGAGGTGTCAGGGATGCACCACCACACATCCTCCATGCATCGGAGCTTGAATCTGCAGATTTGGTCGTGCTCGAAAAGCACCTCGCTCATCCCCGCCATCGCCATGTCATAACTGACCTTCGAGAGGTCACCGTAGTCACACGTGTCGCCCATAGTGTCACGAGGAACCACAGCGGCGTATAGGTGGTTCGTGCAGATCGTTCTTTAGAGAAGGAAGAAAAATGAGAAGAAGAAAGGTGGTGGACAAGGTAGGGACGAGGGTGAACCCCAAGCCTTCAGAACAATTATCTTTTCCCTAATCACAATTTGCTTTGTAGATTGTCTGGCTAAAGCTAGTGTTCAAAGTTCTAATCTTTTCAAACTGATTAATGTTGAGTCTCAGAATTAATTTAAGTATTTAAATTAGATTTAAGACTCATTATCCTTAGGTTTTAATGATTAACAAATTAGATCATATAAGAACATGTTCTACTAAGAAAGGTATTGTTCTGTGCATTGTGTTTTAGGTAACAGGATGAAGCATCCATCTGAAGACAAGAAGACGAAGATAGCCAAGGAAGCAGGCAAAAGACAAGAAGAGGAAATCCGAAGAAATATGAAGCAAATCGGAACAAGAAGAAACGTTGAAAGAAGAAATCTGCTAAAGAAGAACAAAGCAACAAGAGCATTGAAGCAACTATCTGAACACGACCAACTATCTGAAGAAAATGTGGAAAGAAGAAGTATATCTGTGGAATCAGAAATAAAGACAAACTTAAAACCTATGAAAGTTCATCAATCAAAAGAACATCACTTTGTCTTAGATACATGTACTTCAGATCATTCATTCAGATGATGCAAACATACTTCAGATCATTCATTCATATGATGCAAACATACTTCAGATGATTCATTTCAGACAAATAAACAATGAACCATGTAGAAGCAGCTCAACCTTCTGAATCAAAGAAAGACTTGAAGAGAAGTAACCTGCTAAAGAAGGAAGACATACTGAAGGAAGAACAAAGAAGCAATCTGCTGAAGAAAGGAACTTGCCAAAAATGACCAACCTACTGAACCAAAGAAAAAGACTAGAAGAAAAGAAAGAGTACTCTGGGCAAAGCTGAAATGAAGATAAACTACATGCTCATGAAGAATGAAGAAAAAAGAAGCAAATATCCGAAGTAAAGAAGAAGAAACTCGCTGAAAGCGTCTCCAAGATGAAAAGCTAAATCAAGCTGAAGTAATGCAACCTGCTGAAAGTGTGTGTACTAAAGTTGAACCTGCTGAACACATACTTTCTTAACGTGATGACATGGCATTCAAACTCTCTGAAGAAGAAGCCAGACACGTCATACAACTCTCTGAAGACTTATGAGTCAATCTGAATAATTTAATTAAGAGACTCAAGTCTCAACAAACATGAGTGGTGAAGCTGAATTGATGCAAAGAAAAACAAAGGCCTTCGGGCTCAGCTTCAGAACCCAACATGAAAGAGGAAGCCTACTGCAGAAAAGCAAATAGAAGTCAGAGATAGGTCAGCGATGCTGCACACTTACTTTTGTATCTTCTCTGCAACACGCTATCAGAGGGATGTACCTCAAGTGAAAAGAAAAGCAGAAAGCACAACGGGACAAAAGCGAAGTCTAACGTTGTCATTTCTAAAGACTTCCTTTGTAAATAAATAAAAAGAAGATGAAAGAGAGAAAGGAGCAAGCCAACCTACTGAAGTTTTAACTCACTCTTAAGAAAATATTTAAATCGTTGTGTGTGTCAGAACGAATAATACAACTACACACCTATACTAGTCAAAGCCAAGCAAAGAGAAGCAGAACTCACAACGGTAAAAAAGGAGTAGACTAACGGATCTTTATATCCTACCTCCTTACATTCTGAAGAAGACAAATGAAGAAAGAAGTGAGAGAAAAGAAATATCAACCGGCTGAAGACAAAGAAAATCTCTCATGACTAAGAGCTTATCTATAGTGTGTCAGAACCAAGACATTTGCACACCTAATTTGCTTGAGAAAGAAGCTACCAAATGAGAAGTTATTTCACAACGACACTATGAGCTTAATCATTTCTTCTCAACGGTAAAATCAACAATCTTCAAACTGCTATATTTTTCAGAACATATAAATAGCCTCAAGAAAGTCTTAGAAGATAGCTGATGGGTCGGCCAAATTCCTAAAGATTCATTCACTGGAAACTGACCATAATGGGCTGCCTTGAACTCTAAATCATCTACCTTTGAACTATGGCATTTATCAAGCCCACAGAAGAAATTGGCCAAGCTTAATACATATTTTATAAAGCCAACCTTCTGATCCTACAGAGATGAATTAAAGCTTAGAATTAAACACGTGTATCTCTGTTATACCTTGTACTTAGATTTATTGCATGTATCCTAAGTAGTGCTCAGTTAACCCATAGTACAAGATGAACCTCGGTTTAAGTTTCTAGGAAACTTAAACTTTTCATTGTAAACACTATTAAGTGTCTGAGAGCCTGGAGATGCTTGGAGAAAGAAAGAATACTCTGAAGAGCATGGAGAGGCTTGGAGAAAGAAAGAATACTCTAGAGAGCCTGGAAAGGCTTGGAGAAAGAAAGAATACTCTAGAGAGCCTGGAGAGGCTTGGAGGAAGAAAGAATACTCTAGAGAGCCTGGAGAGGCTTGGAGGAAGAAAGAATACTTGGTTTGAGTTTGGAGAGGCTTGGAGGAGGCTTGGAGGAAGAAAGAATACTCTAGAGAGCCTGAAGAGGCTTGGAGGAAGAAAAAATACTCGGTTTAAGCCCGGAGAGGCTTGGTTTAAAAATGAATACTTGGTTGAGAGCCTGAAGAGGCTTGATGATAAAAGAATACTTGTATATATGATCAGATAGTGGAAAATCCAGTGGTGGTTTGCCCTGGGACTGCATGTAGCTCACTGGGTCAGTGGGTGAACCCGGATAAATTCTTGGCTGAGTTTTCTATATCCCTTAAACTATTTCAATTCAGTTTTCATCTAACAAAGGGGATTTAAAAGTATTTAAGTGAGAACTTTACTTCTGAACTAAACTCGTTTTCAAACTACTTTGAATCTGAACCTAGTTCAGAAGGTAATCAAAACTTCAGACTGAAACTCATCGTCTGAATCTTTTCAGAAACTATTCTCTCTACCCTTAACTTTTTACACTTCGTTATCATCTTATTATTTCTAACAAGAGAAGGGTTAGAAAAGTGAAATCACAATCAACATAGTAAAACTCCTTTCTTGACCAAATCGTTTTGAAAAAGAGTACTTACTGAACCTTCTGAAGTGGGTTCAGCAAGTTCTTTAACAAATCAGTTTTCAGCAAGTTATTGAAACGTTTAATACATTAGTGTAAAATATTTTCGAAACAACATGTTTTCTATTTTGAAGTTATTACTTATCAAAATCAGTTTTAAACAAGTTTCTAAAATGTTTTCATTAAATCTTCTGATGTGATTTCAGAAAGCACATTTGTACTTATCAAGTTCAGCAAGTCTCTGAAAAACTCTCTTTCAATAGCCCTCGCGTAACTCTGATATTATTTACTATTTGGCAAAAGAGTTTTTCACAAGAACCTGCAAAGGTTTAATTGGAATTATAAATTGTTCAAAAGGGTTTCCGAAAATTAGCATAAAATTTTAAAACACTATTCAACCCCCTCATCTAGTGTTTCATGTGGTTCCAACAATTAATACTCCTCTGGATTCTCTATCCATGTTTCTATTAGTGGATTCTATAGATAGAACAAAGATTCGACCAAAAAAATTTCTGCATTCAGTAGCTGGAGAAATCATTTGCTTCATTTCTAGAACGAAGATTCAACAAAAAAAAATCTGGAATGATGATGGCCACACCAAATAAGACAAGTTTCTAAACACAGTGCCGACAAAATTGTTTTAAAAGAGACAAAACCCTTATTTGCAAATTATAGAACCAATTCACATGTAAACCTAGAACCTCTTCATTAAATAAAATTTAAGCCATTCAATTAAATATTTTTATATCCAATGACTCTCATTGATTTGTGTACAGGTACACAAGTTTTTTAATTGTGTACATTAGACAACACCCTGGACTATTTTCAATCCTCATTCCTCAATCTAAGACCACTCAGTCATTTCGAGGAATAATAATACTTCATATAAACAAAATAAAATTTGTTTAGCTAACTTAAAAGTCTTTTTATGAACTCCCTCAATTATTTTGACATTTTTGTTTCCACTTTAAAAATGTTCAAAGATGGTTTGCCAAACAAAAGGATTCCTTAAAAAACCATAAAGTAATTTCAATGGATCTAGAAGTCGTCACGGGCTAGTTTTTTAGGCTCTAGTAGAGTTGTCAAATCGAATTACCCAACCCAGTTTGATCTGACATAATGCGCGTAACGTATTTTTACAGGCTAGGGTAAAAAAATTCATGAGTTATTCAGACTTTTAAAATAAAGGATCATGTCCTACTTTTTTTTGTGAGTTTTATAGGTTTTACAGGCTTTGTGAGTTTTTGCGAGAAGCGAACTTTATCGAGTCGGGCTAAAAACCAGAAGTTATTCAAGTTTCTAAAATAAAGGCAAAAAAACCCTAAGTTTTTATGGGATTTTGCAGGCTAGCCCGATATTGACAAATGTTTGGGCAAGATAAACATCTCTTGATTTTCGATCCATCAATTTTTTACATTTACATTTTTTGGAGCATGTGTTTTATCTAGAAATGCACAAACCTTTGCTGCCAACCACTTCTAATAACCAAACATACACTTGATCTATTAAAGCTACTAGTGATAGAAAAAGTCAGGTTGTCAATCGGGACTTTTATAGCCTAATTAACCTAAAGCTTAACATGATATAGCTTGTTTAATAAAATGGTCATATCAAGATTTTATAAAAAAAAATTTTTAATTAAACATGTCAAGTTTGAGTAGGAAAGTCACTAAGGCAGAGCAGGCACGAGTACTAGGTACCTACTACTTGCACCTAAAGGGTGAAATTATGCTTCATACTCACTCCATACCCGTATGGGTATCTACTAAGTAGGTTTTTAAAGGTTTTGAAGATGAAATTATTAATTACTAAAGCAAGCTTAACCCATCATAAAATGTTGATGTAAGTGTTTTCTTTTGGTTGCATGTTATCTATAATATAAGTAGTATTTATAAATCTTTATTTTTTATTCTTATGTATAGAGTTATCAACATTGTTAAGTCTCTCTCCATGACCACTTGGGTATGTTTTGAACTGAAGTCCAAGCTAGTGCATGCAGTATTGATCCGCGTCCACTTCGCCCTTTTTCATGTAATAGTTTTTATCTTGATAACCAAGTATCTGGATAATCACGTATCTGGCTATATGACTATAAGTAGAGTCGTCAAATAGGGTTGAAGCCCCCAGCCCACCCCACTTGACCACCTTTCTAGCCTACCCCAGTTGATCCCTCTCATTGAGTGGATTTGTTTTTCGCCCTAACCCATCAATTTTTATATTTTTGTGGGCTAAGTCTGTGGCCACCATGGGTCAAACCACCCTACAAGATTTTTTTTTTCTGAAGAGTGTTTCTTGATTACATTGAACTTGGTAATCGAATTTTCCTTTTCTTTTTCCTACACTCTGAAAATTGAATCATACCTTATATTTATTTGCTTTCTTTTCCTACATTTTCTCGCTAACCGAATAGATAAACAAGCTTTAATAAGATTCGCAAGGTGATGACAAAAATGATAATAATATTTTAATTTTCTCAATGGAAGAGAGTCACACAATCGATTATGCAATTGATATCTATTTGTGTAGATTTAGGCTCACACAATTTTGAAGCCAGAAGTTGTGCGAGTAAAGAAGAACTTTGTCACGAAAGTTTGTCGGGGGTACCACGAAACTGAGTAGAGAAGAACATGAAGCACTATAGTGTTGTAAAGGAAAATTTGAACAATGGTAATGATGTCATAAACGATATGTCTTTGTAGATGAAAGGGAAGTTTGATAAATATTTGAAGCAATATAGTGTCGTGCTAGCTTTCGGAGATATTCTTGATCCGAGATTGAAGATTGGTTTTTTAACTTACTGTTACAAGACATTTGATCATTTGACCTGGCAAGAGAAGGTTAATAATGTGAAGGAAAAGCTTAAGATGCTTTATGGGAAATATGTAGACACTTTTTCCATCTCAAGTGTTTCTTTTTCTTAGCCATCTAATGAATCCAATTTGTTGCCTAAGTCACATGAAAAGGGAAATATGCCCAAGAGATTAAAAGTTCTTGCTGTATATTTTATGTGCTAACTTATTCATTATTCTCTTTCTTTTTTTCTTGTGTCTGTATAATTTTTATACATTTTCTACTACAGGACCATAAAAAATAGTAAGGATGAAATGAAATCCACCACTAGTAAAAGTGAGTTAGATGTGTATTTGGATGAATCACAAGTGGATAATGATGACAATGAGGATTTTGATGTACTCATTTAATGGAGGACAATTAGAGAAGAGGTTTCCTATACTCTCTATCATGGCACGAGATGTGCTTAGCATTCTGATTACCACTATAGCTTCGGAGTCTACTTTTAGTATTGGTGGACGTGTTCTTACCAAATACAGAAGCTCTACTCTTCCTAAAAATGACCAAATATTGATTTTCACTAGAATTAGTTGCATGGTTTTGCTCAAAATCCTAATGGTAATACTTTATGTCATAATCTTATATAGTTAACTCAGGAGCTATGATTAGTGTCTACTTATGTATTGAATGTGAGTTTTAAATGAAAATGAGTGCAATACTTTTGATCAAAAGGCTATATGAGAGTCTAATGTGCATCTAGATATTGAAGAATGATGGTAAGAATTGAGATTTTATCTATATAAGTATATTATAATCTCGTGTTTCTATGTTCTATTAGTTTAATTAGTTACAACTTTTGCAACTTGCAAGCATACTACTTCAATTTGGTTTGTAATTCTTTTATTTCTAACTAATATATAATATTAAATTAAATTCTCCATTGTACAAAATGACTAATAATTTGGAGTACTTATGCAATCGAACTAATAATTTCAACTATTTTGATCTGTTGATATTATTTAGAGCCATTTCAATTATACTATTGCTAATATGACATTTTTGTTGCTTTTACTGCAGCAATATACTTCTTTGACCACATTTTGCTGCTTTTTTTACTTATTTGCAGCAGAATCTGTATTTTGATTTTCATCAATAAAATGTGTGTTTTAGTGAATTTGTAGATTGATTTTTCTTAGATAATGTAAAATCTGAAGCTCATTTTTCCAAAAGCATTGTTTGGTCCTTCTTAGCTTATTGAAATTGAAGTAGTGTTGTAACTTGGTGCCTTTCATTTTGCAGGTTCGTATGTGACTCATGAAACAAACCATTGTGTATTTCTATTTTGGTTCAAAAAGCGGTTTTACTTTTTAAGTATGGCTAGCCATATTATGATGGTGACAAAAATTTTACAGTTTTGGGAATTGTCTTGTTATTATGTTGTTTTATTAACTCTTGTATGTATTAAATCCATTGGAGCACTAACTCTTTACAGAACATTCTTGTGCTTGTATATCTAGTTTCATGCAAACTATTTCTCAAGTATGGATATGAATCAAATTTTTGGTCTTTTTGCTTCCTTTGTGTTCCATTCCATTTGCTTGGAGTGGGCCAAACAACTTTTAGAGTGGGTCTGTCCGAAACTAACTAGTCTTCCATTTTTTTTTACCAAAAAAATAACTCATTTTTAAAAAATTTAGGCCCATGGGGCTTTGTGAGCATTTTGGACCTGTGAAATTTTTAGTGAGTAGATATTTTTGGCCCTATGGGATGTTTCGGCCCTAATCCATGTGGGTCAAGGGTGGATAGGATTGAATGGACCGATTTAACAACTCTAAATAAATGAATAAATATCTAAACTAGTTGTTAAGAAAAATGGCACCAATCCTACACTCACAATAATTTCGCCCTTCATAGTTCATATGTACAAAACAAGCTTGATTAATTACATTCTGATCCTAATTCCTATCTATTCACCATCATTTATTAAATTTAAGTACTTTATTCGAGTGATTTTAATTTTCTATTTTTTTTTCAAACAATGATATATTATTCTTAAATTTTAAATTTAAATTTTCTTTCGATATAATTAAAATATTTACTCTCTGTTGAATTATTTTAAAAAATTATTCTTGAATTATGAAAAAAGGCATGCACGGATTAAATTCTCTAGATTTAAGTGTGTGGTCATGTGCAAAATTATCAATAGCATTATTACATTCCACTGCCTACCATGGAATCGAAAGTAATTGAATCTCTTTGAAAGTAAAAAGTTAATCAACACCAAGACATCCCAGGCAACAAGGATTCATGTAGAGTAAGGTTACAGGAGAAAACATTGTGCACAGGTAGGAGAATTTTATGCTATAAATTAGATACATATTATCAATTTTTACAGAATGTTTGACACAAGATGGTATTTAACCCTCAGAAATATCAATTAAGGAGCAAAATAAATTAGACAATCAAAAGCATGAACTCTTGACATTTTGTCTGAACTCCTTAATTTGCTATGATCTTAACCAATGAACAAATGCAACCTTGACTGTTACTTATCTACGTTTAGAATCCACCTTTGATGGTGGAGGAACCGTTCCAAAAACCTTATCCCATAGTGGTGAAGTGATACCAAAGCCTGCGTTCTGCATCCGATAATGATGATTCAAGTGGTACTTCTGCAAATTTACAAAGGAATGATTATGTGTCTTGTTCTGACTTGCAAGATTTAGATAATTGCTAATGCATCATACATTCATACAGAAAAGGTGCAACACAACAAGAATATGCAATGTCAGATTTTGAAAAAGAAAGACACAAGCACCATCATGTTCTGCATAGGAGCTGTTTGTCTTTCTCTAAAAAAAGTCACTCTTGTTCCTAAGGAAAATGAGAGGATCCAAATCTTTTTAAAAGAGTTGAGAGAAGAATGCTATCATGTTTTGTGACTCAAGTATTGGAGACTCAGGAGTATAAATAACATGAAAAAAGAATGCCTCAATGTTGACTATATAGCAATGCTATATTTAGTACGAATGTGTGTATGAAAAGAGGGAATGTATAAGCATATATGGTGGGATCCATGTAAAAGTTGGTTTTGAAGGTAACTGTGTACCTCATTTTGTGCCATCAACCAATCATATTTATATGTGCATGTTGTATGAAAAATTCTCCATACTAGAAAGTATTTTCCTTAACTATATATGAATTTAAAGTCCAATTCCTTACTGCAAAGTGTTAATTAGCAAAATCATCTTGTCAATTAATAATCACTGCATAATTTACCGCAACCAGACATACTAGTTGATCTAGCATTTACCAATATTTAATTAGGGGAAGTGCTTTTACCTTGAGCTTTTGGGGCACTTCAGTCTTCGGTTGACCATGGTGTAAGTAGTAATGGGTGCAATCATACATCACATAGCCCAATAAAATACCTCCAAACACAGCAGGAGCAGTTGAAGGGGTGGATACAAGCTTCACTAAGTTCCAGATCTGGACACGGCAGACAAAATAATAACATCAATGCAAGAACCTCTTATTGTAAGCATATTTGAAAACCATTAATGTAGAAGTAAGCATCTCTAAATTTCACCTAAATCAACATAGAGACGTTGCAGATTAATCAATCATTTTATAACATGTGAAAACTAACTATGTTACGGAGTGCAAAGTTCTTGTGACTTCAGAAAAGCCATTCTCCAAAAGAAGCAGTTATTTCACTGTTTTTGGAAGCTCCTACCACAGGATGAGGGGGATAAAGATGTCCTTAAACTATTTGTGGCAGAGATAGAGAGGAACATATCTCTTCAAACATTAAACTAAATATAATTTCATGTTTAATGAGATCTTGTAAAAAGTTCTTCTAGGAGATATCCTATCTGCTACTTACGTACTGCACTCTCTTCTCTAATAAAGATCTTTTTCTCTTGAGAGTATATATCATTCCAAACAAAGACAAAGAGCCTGTTTGGGTGCAACTTCTGCAGAAGTACTTCTAGGTGAAAAAAAATAGCATGAATCAAAGAGGTCAAATGCATTTAACTTCTCTATAAGTTAAAATTAGTTACTTTTGAAGAAGTTAAATGGGAGAGCTTTTGGAGTAGGTGGTCTACAAAGATTAATTTTAACTTATGGAGAAGTTAAATGCATTTGACCTCTTTAATTTGTGCTATTTTTTCACCTAGAAGTACTTCTGCAGAAGTTCCACCCAAACAGGCTCAAAATCTACTTCTTGATACTGTTGAGCTTGGCCTAGTTAATGTGTCTTTCTTGTTTGATAAGGCTTATGAGTTGTTCGGTTTCACAGTTTCACTTCATGAACGTATCTTATCCTCTGCACTTGACCCAGCCATTCTTTTCTTCTCTAATAAAATTTCCTTTTATGAAATGAAAAAATAGTACATGACAAACTTTAATATAACCTACAAGCATGTCAAACATTATAATACATCTAAAATATTTCACAGCATTTCTAAATTATCATCAATAGTATACTGGTGTCAGCATCAACTGAATTGCATCTATAACAAAATCCTGTAGTTGCTATTCCATTACAGTGGCTATTGAAAACCATAATATTAATTCCAGGTTTATGATGAACTGAATTGGCACAAATCAAGCATAAAACCCACATAACAGAATATTGATGTCTACTTTTTTTATATACATTAAAACAGGGAGAAAATAGAATCATACTTCAAATAATAATCATTCATTAATAACAATTGAGGGGGGAAACAGCAAAAAGGGAAAATACTCTTTCAAATTACAGGAAGCACCATGCCATAATTCTCTTCTGAGGTAACAAACACATAAGTAGAAATGATTTATTTATAGTGTGTTTGGTTTCCATCAAAACCACATTACAAACGTGGATCCAGGTCAACGTTATTGAGAGTACCGTTGGCCCGATCCACGATTGTAACATGGTTGTAACCTGTATGTAAAACCAAACACACTATTAGTATAAAAAAAATGGTAGGAAGTAGATACCGGGAGAGCTAATATAGCAGCTGCAGCTGGAGGGAAAACAAGTCTTAAGCTATCCATGGGGTGTTTATGGTGGCAGCCATGGAGAAGATAATGCAAGGTATTTCCCCTAATACAACATTAAATCAAAATAAATAAAATAAGAGATTCATTTTCTGTTGTTTGAAGCAATGCAGGCAGATTTGGTGTTTAACAATTAACAATGTATATGTATATCTAAGTAATCTAACCAGTAGCTGGTTGTTTTAACATGGAAAAGGAAACGGTGCAACAAGTATTCGGCCAATGTCCAAAGGAAAATTCCAAGAAGCACCAGAGGAGGCAAGTTACTAGAAGGGAGGCCCAATTTGGCAGAGCTAGAAATGAACCAACTTGCAACAGGCACCCAAACAACTGGAATCACCCACCAAGCAGTGCGCGTGAACAACTGTTCCAAGCACCAACACAACTCAAATAAACTCTTGTAAATAAAATCATGAATGAATTGAAATGTGCAATTGAAGGATAGTGTAGATAATAGGGTACCTCTAAGAAACCGTTTTGAAAGAAACGAGGGCCATCCTTGCTTATAATAGGTTGGTGAACCCACTCTTCATAAGCTTCTCCAAGATGCCCAACCTGTGAAACGATTAAAGAACTAGAATAGTGATAATGTGTGTATATGGCAGTTCAAATGCAATGTTGGAAATAAGACCTGCAATTACCTGGAAAACAAGGGGTTTATTTAAATCAACGACGAATTTGTGCTCAACCATCTTGCTACTGAAGAATGAAACAAAAAAATTAGGATAAGCATTTGTTCAATTCAATGCATCAAGAAACAGATCTGGAAATTGAAATAAGAAAGGGGGGAAATGCTTGCAGGGGAACGAACCGAATAATGGAATGAGATGAGATGAATAATGCTCCCTCTTTACGAATTGGTGAAAGAGGGAGTCTCTATCTAAGTCTGAAATTTGGAAATGAAAGTGAGTTTGATATGTTATGTATTTAGGGGAATGGAGAAGCAATTTGAACCTTGATTGGTTCCGTTGGATTCGTTAACTCAGAAAGGCAAATACAAAAACAGCGGGCGTCAAACAAACAGCAACTGCTTTTCCACCTTTGGTTGTCAATGACCTGGCGTCAAACATTCTATTCTGCTTCTTTCCTATGGACAAGGACAATGCTTCTCTTCACAACTCCAAAGGTTTTTTTTTCTCCATTTTTTAAATTTATTCACTTTTCAAAATAATTTTAACACAGGTTTTAATCTTTTTTTTTTTTTAATTTTTAATCTGCACTTATCTATTCCTAATTGGGTTCTCATGTTCACACTAAATAAATTGTGTCCAAAATGGAAACAAAGTATATTAAATAACTTGTTTAATAGCCTTCCGAGTTAATCTTTAATTACTCATTTAATCTACAAATGTTAGGTTTATTTATTAAGTAATTGAATTCAGTAGTGACTTAACATAACTAATTAAAGTCAAAAACTATGATCAACTTGTTTTAAAAGTATAAGAATATAAAACAAATATTTTAAAAGTGAGGGATGAAAATCAAAGTTGACAAAAAATACAACGATAAAAAACATATTTTACAGTTTTACCTTTAAAACATTTAGGGATCAACTTATATGCATCAAAACTTTTAGGGGCTAATTTGTCTCCAAGAAGACTAAATTATAAGCAAGTTAACATATTTAGGGACCAAAGATAAATAAGGTGTCATCTTTTAGGGACCAAATTGAATATTAACTCGTTTAAATTCCAAAAGAATTAATTGTACTTATAGTCCTTCTAGTTTGGATTGTGTGTAATTTTAGTCCCTCAAGATTGTTTAGCAAATTAAGTATCCCACTTTCAAAATTAATCAAATTTGATCCCTTTGTCAATTGTCTCTACCTAAATTCCCTCAAATTCTCACTTTCTATTCAATAAATCTCCAAATTGAATTGATTAAGTCATTTTTAAATTTTCTTAAACTCAAAACTCACCACTCATAATATCAAATTTCAACTAAAATCGAAAAATTTTAAATTATTGCATCCCTTAAATCCTAACTTCACCTTCTATAAAATCCCTTAAATCATCATAATATCAAACTTCACCTCCTAACTCAATCCGAACAACTTTAATCGATTCAGGTCTAAAATACCCACCGACCTGACTCAACCCGCCCCATGTTATAAATGTGTTATGATGGGTTTGCACTTTGAAAAATCAAACTACTTTTGGTACGCCATTTATTGTATGGCTTCATCTAATATTACCACCACGTGAGTGATACACAGGTGACTCATCATTGTTTTGTGGTTTGATTTGCTAACTTTTTAATTAATGAACAAGATTCATTACTAGCAACTGGTCAAGTGAAAATTTTGAAATTTACAGTTATGTCCCTCCGTGTTTTTATAAGTGATTGGTGTATTATTTTGTTGGGTACTGCTAACGAGTGTCCTTAGAGCACAGATTAAGAATTTATATATAAAATATTTTTATTGAAAATCACATCTCTATTATGACTTTACAGAGGTTGCAACTCACCAACAACTATTCGCTGGTTTCATTTACTCTGAACTATACTACTGTTGCGCATTCAATTTTTGTCCCGTTAATACCTAATGTTTTCTCTTTAACAGGCCATCTATGCAATTTTGAAAAGTTCATTAATTAAAACTATCCAATTACAAAACCTGTTAATATAGGTTAAAAAGGATGGAACAACAATGTTACATCCATACTATTATAAAAACACCCAACATGACCTTGTTGTATAATTAAAGTTGTCCAAACATAAAGATCAGAAGATGGGAGTAAATGGGAACAATCATCATCACCATGAGTGGGATGCGTTAAGGAAGGACCATGGAAATTTAAAATGGTGGAAAAGGAGCAGTATCAAAGAAAAAGGCTCTAGCTAAAGGTTGCATTGGAAAATACTTCGGTATAATATATCATTTTATTGCACTTTTCAAAAATAAAAAAGAATGGTCCAATGTGCTAGCCCGTGCTTATTTGGCAGCTCAGTAGTATTAGATTGGATTTGACTGACCCAAATTATAGTGGGCTCGATTTTGACCCGACCTGTTCTATATAACACCTCCTTGACCTATCAAGAGTCAAGACCACAAGTGGTGCTTATATTCCTTTTTTTTTTCTCGTCCAAAAAAAATTCCTTTTCAAATTTTTGCAGATTCTTAAAGAATTATTCAAATCATTTATTGGTTTTGATTTGAAGTGAATTTTACTTTTTGCTTTGTGTTCAAAGTATCTTTCTTAAAATTATGAAGAAGCAAAAATATATTAACTAAAATTTATCCCATGTGTATAGATTCTTCAGGGATCTTTAATAATATTGAAACTATTTATTGATTTCAAGTGAATTATTTAATTTGGATTTCACATTGTATAAAAACTATCATTCAGTCACGTTTTATCAAATTATTAGAGAAAGTCTAACTGAACATTTATATATACACATGCACAAGACACAAAAGAATTGAAGGGTGCATACTTGCAAAATAAACATTCATATAGACAAAGAATGAATTCGCTATCATTTGTATTTATAAATTTACATTTCAAAGCACCATTCATCAAGTTGGATTCCCAACAAATGGTTGGAGTTCCTATCATCTGGATGGGTGAACTTTATCTGTAGCCTAGCAATTGTATAATATGATATTGTACTGAAATGTGAGGAAGGAAACAAAGAAACTAAAGTGAAAATATTGGGCAACCAAAGACCATCTAATGTTCCATCAAGATTTTGGAATTGAACATTTGGTAACTATTTTTAGCATGAAACACCATGTCATTGTAAGTATTAATGCTGGGAAACGACCCACTATAAGCCCAATAAGGGCAATTACAAACAGAATTATGTACCCTGAATTTCCAACTCCATCCATTCTCTTATCTTCACTATTCATTGTTACCTCTTCCCCACTTTCCAGTGAACATTCTTGAGAAAAAGTGACCGAATGACCAACTTCGTTCTCTCTTATATACTCTAGTTTAATTTTGAGCAACAATGCTGATCTATTCTCATCCTCCACTTCATCATTTTGCTCCTCTTTTATCTCAAAACTTGATGATTTACTAATTTCTTTAGCACTAGCAGTACTTGAACCTTCACTGCTTAACTCATCTTTGCTCTCTTTACCTCTCCTTTCCTTTCCCCCTTTCTTAGAGCCTCGGAACTTTTTAGGCAAAAGTTTCTTCATCTTTGATTTAAACTTAACACTACGGCTACTTTTAGTTTCACATAAGGAAACTTCACATGAACCCACAACTTTTCCATTAGAATCCTCAGAACAACCCCATTTGTTGTCAACATTGACACAATCCAATTCAGGATCAGCAAAATAAGTCTCTTCAGAACAAACACCAACCTCACTCTTTGTTTCCATAACCTCAATTTCTTCAAAGGATGAATAATCAGATCCACATTCAGTTCCAACAACCAATTCAGAGACAACTTCATGGTCACCCTCTGGTTTAGGAACTTCACAACCATTCTTTACCTTCAATTGAAGCTTATGTAACCAAAAGCAACTAAAAATCCCTTGGATTAAAATTTTTACTATTTCCACTTTCTCTTTGGAACACAAAACGACATGCTCCCCTGCGTATTCAATAAACATAAGCGCAAACGCTGACACGGTGATCCCAACGGTGAGCTTCTCCACACTTGCGATCAAAACGAGCACCACAAGCAACTTCAGAAAAGCAGCAAGAACCGTTTTTGAACCCGACCCATCAACTTTCGGACCCGAGCACGCAACCCCATCATCTCCATGAACGTTTTCAGTGACCAACTGCGTCGCGCTCGGAGCCTCATCGCAAACCACCGTGAAACCGGTCGAGGCTGGTTTCTCCGGCGGCGGCGGAGGATCAGAGATTTCGGGGCTAACCTGTCTCTTGGACCTGCGTTTTCTGAAACGGGTTCGGTTCTTGACGAAGAGATCGATGAGGGAAGTGGGGAACCCAGTCTCAACGACGAGAGAACGACGGCGTTTTGGGGACTGAAGATCGGCGACGATTTGGGAAATTCGGGTGACCCTGTTTTTGGTCCATGGAAAGGGCATGGTTGTTCACCTTTGCTGCAAGCTTTCCTTTGAAGAAAAAGGAAAGAAACAACAAAAGGAGAAGATGCTTAGGTTGGGAATGGGAAGAGTGAAAGTAGGTTAGGAATTGAAGATGGTTTATAGAATGAAGTGACAGAGAGAGTCAGCGATGTGAGGAAAGTGGAACGAAAGAGAAGGAGAAGTTGAAGGCGTGTGATGTGAACAAGTGTGGGTTGAATTGAATCGAATGGGACCAGTTATTATATTGCAATGTGCCTTTTTTGGTTTTGGCTTTTCTTCAATAACAAAAAAATCCAGGGCACTATTTTTGTTTCTAATAACTTATGTAATGATATTTTAATTATTAAATATAAAACATTGAATAATTTTTAAAAAATATTAAATATATTTATTTTGTATTTAATATGCATATTAACTCTAAAGATAATTATTATAAATATGTCTCATAAAAATTATAGGCCAAAATTGCTTTAGTGAGGGAAATTAAACTAAAACATTATGATAGAAAGAAACATTGTTAGCTTGGAGAAGGATGATATGAAAACCCCCAGGTGTAATAAACGAGAGAAGTCACCCAATTAATCAACTGCTTGGTGTGTACTCGATGAGTATATATTTACAAAATAAAATTTTTGGTATTTTATTTTATTTTTTATAATAATTTTTAGTCATTAATTTTTTTTAATTTTGAATTTAATTCAAGAGCCTTAATACTTTAATAAATAAAATTATAAAGACTATTTTATAGAAAAATGAAGACCAAAATCTCCATGAATAAAATTTATAAGAATAACTTAAATAAAAAATAAAATTAATACTTTAACGATGAAAATGAAAATATAAATTAGTAAAACTGTAAAAGTTAAAATTTAAAACCATGAGTACAATTTAGAAAAATATGAGTTGACATTTCAATATTGTTTGAGTATTTACCTCCTGAGAGAGACTTTTATTGTTGTTTTGTGAGCCAACTAAGCCCCCGAATCCATCCTTTTCAATCTTCATAATAGAATGCCATCACTGTCTTCCAGTCTAATTGGTTGCCACAAAGAAAGATTATATTTTTGTAACTTAGCCAAAAAAACAAAGAAAAAAAGGAAAATGAGTCCACATACGAGCTATGATAGCAAAAAGAAACTGCTACTTGTACAACTCTAAATTAACTACTTAAATGTGTATATATTCTTTTATTTTCTTATGCTGCTCGTTGATACATATCATTGATAGACAATTTTTCCTCCCCACTACACATATAGGACACAACGTGTTGCAATAATTAATAATGAATTAGTTTAAGGGAGATAATTACTTCCATGGACCCATTTTCTAATCAATCATGCTTCTTAACATTTGTTTCATGTACGTCTCTTCGTGTCAAAACTAGATTTTTTTTGGTGCATTAAAGTGGCTAAAAGCCCAAGAACAACGAGCAACTAACTACCCCTGGGAAAGGTAACAGCAGAGAAATCTGTAAGAAAATCTAAATACAGAAAAGATGGAACAGTATTAAAAATGTGTAATCCTTCAACTAATTCATGACCATAGCTAGCCAACAAATCTGCACAAAGACATGTAACCATCTAATATCAGCAAAGGAGGCGGCAGCTGATTCAATACTCTGAACAACTGAGTAACAAGGATGATAGGGAGCAATGCCATTTCGCAAAAAATCAATTGCACTCTTGGAATCATATTCAACCAGAATTCTATTAAAGCCTCTATCACAAGCTAGTTTGATAGCATGAAAAATTCCCAAAGTTCTACCATAACAACTGAACAGGAGCCAATGTTACAGGAGAAAGCACCCAGAAAGGAACCCAAATGATCACGAAACAAGCCTCCACAAGCAGCACTGTGATTAATTGACCTGACAGAGCCATCACAATTAATTTTAATATAGCCAACAGAGGGAGTAGACCAAGAAACCTGCATTACAGAACCTTGAGAGCGATTGGGATCAGTAGCTGCTTCAAAGGTCAGAGAGGAAAGGACATTCTCAACATAATGCTTGATTTTCCAAAACAAAGAATCCATATTCAGCTCCCCAGCATTAAATACCATAGAATTTTTGGAGTCCCATATTAAAGATAAAGTAGCACCAAACCAAATATCCCAATTTGGAAGGACAGAATGTTTGGTCTGACCCAGGTTACTCATAAGTCAGTCAAGCAGGTTTTGATGAAAGAAAAAAGAGGTTGAATCTGAATTCAATAACCTCTCCCAAATTCCTCTTGTAACAGCACAATCACGCAAAATGTGGATAATTGATTCACTCTGAGAATGACACAGTGGGCACAAGTCAACAATTGTCATGTGTCTTCTCCTCCTTTCAGCATTGGTTAAAATACCATTAGAAGCAATCCGCTAAAGGAAGAATCTGATCCTCTCCGGGCCTCTCCAATGCCAAATAAATCTGAACAGTTTCTCATAAGGATTAGCAACAGCAGGAGCTAATACACCATAAGCAGAAGAGAAAGAGAATGAACCATCATTTGTAAGACTCCAAGCAATTCTGTCATCACCATTTGTTATTAGAGGGGGCTACAAACCAGCTGTAATTTGCCTTTTGATATAAGGAGGCAAAAATGTAGCCAACAATTTATCATCCCAACACCCACTAGGAGAACAAAGATTCTGTACAGTATAATTAGCAACCTCACCCTCCGGTTCAGCAAGAGTTACCGCCCTGAGTTTTCAAGAATTAGGAAGCCAACAATCATCCCAAGCTTTAATGGTACACCCATTTCCTATCCTCCAAATAATATTAGGTTCCACATGTTTCCAAGCCAGGAAAATACCTTTCCACAGATTAGAACAATTCTGTCTCTTTTTTATCTTTGGAATTAAATCATCCCCACAATTGTATTTTGCTCTAGTCACCCGAGCCCAAAGAAGATCTTTCTAGTCACATAACCTCCAACAAATTTTCATCATTGAAGCAACATTCACCTGATGAGCCATTCTGAGACCAAGCCCACCAGCATCTTTTGGCAAACAGACCTTATCCCAGCAAATAAGGTGAGGCCTACGATCCTGGTCAGATGAAGACCAGATAAACTTTTTGCATAATTTATCCAGGTCCGAACAGATACTTTTTGGAAGGAGAGTGGTTTGCATCACATAAGATGGCAGAGCTTGTAACACAGATTTTGTCAATGTTAAGCGACCAACATAAGAATACATCTTAGCTTTCCAAGTACTTAAACGCTGAGTAGCCCTGTCCATAACATAGTGGTAATGTCTTCTAAATACTCTGGAAAATAGGCACCCCTAAATACTTTCCTAAATCAGGAGTAGATTTAAAGCCAAGAAAGTCAGATATCTCATTGCGAGTGGTTGGTGGCACATTCCTAGTAAATACGGGTTTTATCATTATTCACCCTCTGCCCAGAGCTAGTACAAAAAATATCCAGACATGTTTTAATGATTTCAGCAGTTTCCAGGTCAGTTTCAGCAAACAGAACCAAGTCATCCGCAAAGCAAAGATGAGAGATAGTTGGACCTTTTCTAGAAATCCGAATAGGGTCCAGAAGCCATTAGCAACAGTAATATCAATAAGGTGAGTTAGTCTTTCAAGACATAGCACAAAAAGATAAGGAGAGATTGGGTCCCCTTGTCTAATACCACGGCTAGGAGAGAAGGACTCTAAGGCTTCACCATTCCAAAGGAGCCAGATTCTGGATGAAGAAATACACCAATGAACCATATCAATAAAATTACTTGGAAGGCCAATGTCTTTCAGAGTCTCCACAACAAAATGCCATTTTAATCTATCATAAGCCTTTTGAAGGTCAATTTTGATAGCCATCATTCCTTTACCTATTCTCTTATGACGCATTGTGTGAATAACCTCTTGGACAACCACTATATTATCAGCACTCTGCCTATGAGGAACAAAGCTGCATTGATTTGGAGATACCAAGTGGTTCATAACATTACGGGGTCTACTAGCCAACACTTTAGTCACAATCTTGTAGGAAACATTACAAAGAGAGATTGGGTGGAAGTCCTTAAAGGAAACTGCATGTTCCACTTTTGGAATCAGAGTAATGAGTGTATCGTTGACCTCTGAAATTTTCCTAGGATTTTGAAACACATCCTTGACCCATTGACAGAGAGAAGGCCCAACAGACTTTCATTGAGATTGGTAAAACACCGCATGTATGCCATCAATGCCCGGAGCTTTATAGCCTCCCATGGAGAATAGGGCTCTTCGAACATCATCATCAGAAATATCACGACCCAAATCTACAACTTGAGAAGTGCTCAGATCTGGGAAACTACCTGAAAGACAAAAAACCGAGTAGTCATCAGATTCAGAGAATAAGTGTTTATAATAGTTACTAACCACGTCTTCCAGCTGACTAGGGTCCGTAACCATCTCTCCATCATCTCCTTTAAGGGATTCAATCTTATTCTTCTTTTGACGAACTAAAGTAGTTCCATGAAAATATTTAGTATTTTTATCACCATGTTTCAGCCATCGACATCTGGACTTCTGAAACTATAATAATTCTTCTTGATGTAAAATGATCTCATACTCTGACCACAAATCATTCTGTAGCTTAAATAAAAAGGGATTTAACCCGGAACCGCTCTTCCTGGCAATACCATCCAACCTTCTGATAATTTCTCGCTTCCTTCTAAAAATATTACCAAATACTTCCCTATTCCACTTTTGAAGTTTATCTTGGAATGAGGACATAGAGGACGCCCAAGAATGACCAGGCAGCCAATTATCCTTAACAAAGTCCTCAAAATCCGGATGAGACAACCAGGCTCCTAAGAAGCGGAAAGGATGACGGAGCTTGTTAATTTCATCCTGTTTCTTGAGTTGCAAAAGCAAAGGATTATGATCAGACTTTAACTTTGGGAGGTGTGAAATGGTAGCCTCAGGAAAAAGCAATCTCCAATTAACATTCATAAGGCCTCTATCCAACCTTTCTTGTAACTGACCACGCCGCCAAGTATAAGGCTCCCCTTTATAACCCATATCTATAAGATTACAAGACTGTATCACTCTTCTAAAAGCCTCGGCACCTCGCCAAGTCCAAGAACCTCCCTCAGGAAATCGATCATGGGGGCTCAAGATGGTATTAAAATCACCAATCAGACACCACAAATCCTCACATTCAGCTGCAATATCAATGATTTCATCCCATAAACTTTGTCTTCTGCTTAATCTAGGACTCCCATAAACTGCAGTAAGAAACCAATTTGTGCCATTGGACAAGCTAATCTTCAGATGCAAGGATTGGGAAGTATGACGGACCGAAGATACATTCCAAATTCCTGTGTCCCATAGGCACCAAATACCCCCTAAAAATCCCTCTGCCTCAACAAAAGCCCAACCATCCAAATTAACATGTTTTGCAATTCTCTTAGCATGATCACTATGCACCTTTGTTTCCAGTAGAATAAAAAAGGATACATAATATAAGCGCTTCAAATCCTTGATAAGACTCATAAACCCCTTACTCTATGTACCTCTACAATTCCAGCATAAAATGTTCATTTTAACAAACGGTTAGAGGGCACTTTCAAGGGCTCAACATTCCGTGAAACAGAGCTCACAACAACAGACTCATCTATTTTTTTTTTTTTAAAGAAAGACTAAGAGAGAATCTATATAAAATTGATAATAAGGGGTTAAAAATTACTAAAAAATTATAAAAAAATATTTTTTTTCTAAATATAAGAACATAGTAATTTTGAGTTGTACTATTAATTATGAAGTTTCTTTTATATACATCCTTAATGTATTGTCCACCACTCACCTACTTTTCATGATAGTGGGTTTATTATGTTATTTTTAATAACCAACTATATATTAGATCATGCGTTACTATTCTAAAGATGACTTTAATTAGGAGTAATTTTATCATTATTTTAATTATTTAATATTAAGGATATTTTTAGAATAAAATTTAAAATTATAACATTATTTATTACAATTAATTGATTTCAAAGTATTTTCTTGATCTTAATGATTTAATCCTACATTTATTATAAATAAGACTAAAGGTAATATATAGCTAAGTTAATTTATATGCATGTGTGTCATAAAAACTAGTGTCTGACCCATGCAATGCATGGATATTATTATTCAAATAGATTATTTATATGAATACTATAATATATTTAATTTAAGGATTTAATTAATATAAATATGTAAAGTTTAGAAAATGATAATGATTAGTGATTTTTTTCATATTAAAATTTATACATATTTATATAGAAAGAATTAAAACAAATTAAAACATAGAAAAATTTATTTGAATTAACAAATTTTGAACATTAATAATTGTAAATGTAAAATATACCATATCATATCATTTATATTTTTTGAAATATTCATTTATACACTATATTTTTCATCAAATTATAACATTTAAAATTTAATCACATATAAGAATCCTAAGTCCTTGTCGAGACTTCACCATAGATATAGTAACATATAATTGACCATGAGAGAAAACGGTTTTTGGTAAATACACATCAACCGTGTGACAATGTCTATCTTTGACTTTTATTAATGGTCACAATAAAACAAAAAAATAAAAACTATCTTCGTTGAAACTTTAATGAAGTGAGATGATCAAATAGATTTAAATTCATTCGAGGTATCCCCAAATATGTTCCACATTTCTTTTTTTTTTTGGAAAAAGTGAAAATCTAGTTTATATACATTTAAATATCAACAAATATAAATACTCCCTCCGTTCCTTTTTATAAGGCACATTATATTGAACCACAAAGACCAATAAAAGTAATTAAAGCTAGTTAATTATTTTATTTGAGTATTAAAAAATATTTTAACTTTCTAGTTTTGCCCTTATTTAATATTATTAACTAACCCCATCATCATTTGATAGTTGGAAAAACATTAAAGTTAATAAGAGCAAGCAAGGAAAAATATAATAAATGTTATCTTCAAATTATAAAGTGACGTATAAAAAGGAAAACAAAAAATTCTAAAAGGTGTCTTATAAAAAGAAATTGATGGAGTATGTATTTAGGTGATTTCAAATCATATTGTATTCATATCAAAATATTTAGTATTGTCTTGTCATTTGTATTTACCTAAATTCCTATTATTTATATATATTTTCGATTGCAACATGTAATGTATTTAATAGTTTAATTTTAAAATATATAAGATTTTTCACGCCAAATTTTTTTTATTTCTCTTTCTTTCCTATCACATCAATACATATTGTCATTTTTTTCACACTCTATCTTGATTTGTTTCTTTTGATCTCTTTCTTTTTTTACTTTCAACAACCAAAAGTTAATTATCAGAGTTTTAATACTTTTAAAAAAGAATAATAATTTTTTCACTTTTTTTTGTTTTACACTTCCTTTAACACCTTAATTTTCTTTTCATTTTTCTCTTCATTTCATATCACATTTTTCACATTCTTTCTCTTTACTATTTTTTCTTTCTATTTGTCTCCCCCTAAACTTTCCATATTTATCTACCTACTATTTATGTATCTTATAGGTTATGCTTGATTTAGAACTCTTAACTTTACTACTTAAAGGAATTTTAAAAAAAATTAACCTCTAATGAATAGTGACAAAAAACTAGCCAATTGTAACAATATATATGATAAAGAAAATTAAAGTGTGATAAAAAAAAGAAAAAATGTAGGAGGAAAACTGCTTCACATGGAGGATAGTGGATACCCTTGGTTTATCAAAATTCACTTTTATGATGAAACAAATTAATATGAATGGATAATGAGATGAAATGTTTTAATAATAACAATACAAAATTAATCTGTGAAAAAAACAAAAAGAAAAAGAAAAAAACACGAGCAAAACTGTCTGCCGTGGAGGATAAATGTGGTTCATAAAAATATCACTTTACAGAAAAAAGAATAAAAAACTTGAAAAAACGCAAATGAGAAAAATAACACGTGTACTGTGGGAATAATTTTAATATAGAGTGAATTGAAATAAAGTAAAAGATAGAATAAATAAGAAAGATAATAAGTGAAATATTAATGAATACAATAGAGAGATAAATAATATATTGAAAAAATACATTAAAATTGATGTAAATAAACTCATATCGTATTGCTTTATGTGAGTTTTTATGTAATAAAATAGATAAACATAAATGGATAATGAGAGAACTTGTTTCAATATAATAATTATAAAAAATTAAAATTAAAATGTGATTAAAAAAGAAAAAGAAAAAAAAGATAGGAGCTGGACTGCTTCCTGTGGTTTGTAAAAAAATTACTATTCTGAAATGAGAATAGATATGAATGAATAATGATAGAAATTATTTTAATATAATAACAAAAAATTTAAAGTGTGATAAAAAAAAAATAGTATGAGCAGAAATGTTTCCCGTGAACGATACCCGTGATTTATAAAACAAATCACATTTGTAATGAAACAGATTATTGAGATCAAATAATGAGAGAAAATATATTAATATAATAACAAAAAATGGAAAATTAAAAGTGAGATAAACAGAAATTTTAATATAGATTAAATAGATAAATAGAATAAATGAGTGGGACAATAAATGGAAATGTTAATGAATAAAATAGAAAGATAAATGATATATTAAAATATCATGTTAAAAGTAATGTAAATCAACACATTTATTATATTCCTTAATGTGAGTTTTTATATAATAAAACAGATAAATAGGAATAAATAATGAGAGAAATTATTTTAATATAATAAAAAAAAAATTAATGTATGAAAAAAAAAGTAGGATCAAAACTGCTTCATGTGAAGGATACTCATGGTTTATAAAATATCACTTTTATAATGAAACAAAATAATATGAATGAATAGTGAGAGAAAATATTTTAATATAATAATAATAATAATAATAATAATAATAAATGAAATTATAAAAAGAAACAAAAAGAAAAAGAAAACAATAGGAGCAAGGTTGTCTCCCGTGAAGGATAAATGTGGTTTATAAAAAAGAGAATAAAAAATTTTGAAAAAATGAAAAAAGGTACATGTAAAGGGTACATGTTAATAAGATTGTCTCGTAAATAGTACATGTGTAGATGCATATACTTGTAGATATATTATATGTAGGTTTTGATGATGCCAATGGAAAGAAAATGAGTTCACTGAATTGACAAAAGGAATTGGCAAAAGAAAGAGGTAGACAACAAAGTCAATACAAGATCAAGAAGCAAGGTTAATACAAGATCAAAGACAAGAAGGTGTATTAGATAAGTATTAGTCTAGTTAGATAAAATGTTAAAAGAATTCGAGAATTTGCAAGTTACTTGGCCTTAAATATAAAATTTAAGGGAAATGTTTTTATAAAGTAAAATCAGTTCAAAAGGAAATTTTTGAACTGGTAATCGATTACCACATTGGTGTAATCGATTACCTGAAGTTATGAGATTCAAAAATTGAAAACTTTTGAACTGGTAATCGATTATCAGATGTTGTAATGGATTACCGGTGTGCAGAAAGTTCAAATTTTGAATTCCAGGCACAACGGTTCGCAATTTTGAACTGTGTAATCGAGTACCATATTCCTGTAATCTATTACCAGAATCATTTTTCTGAAAATCTTGAAGAGACATGACTTCTAATCAAGAATTACAATGTTTTATCATCATCCTTATATATATATGTCTCATTTTCGAAAATCAACAAGATTACTCATGTGAAATCATAAAAGATTAAAATCATTTTTAAGAATCATCTTGTGCCAAACACTTGCAAATTATTAAGGATTCTTATAGGAACTTCAAGTTGTATTATCTACTCTAAGAGAGAGTTTATCTTGTACAAACAATTGTTCTTATACTGTGTGGTTAAAGAGAGGGTGCATCTCGTGGTTTGTGGGTGAAACTCAACACAAGGGAAAGGGGTTCCAAGGTGTGTGTGTTCATCTCTTGTAAAGGGTTTTACAAGAATAGTGGAAATCTCAAGTGGGTGACTTGAGGACTGGACGTAGGCAAGGTGTTGGCTGAACCAGTATAAATCGAGTTTGCATTTCTTCTTCCCTTAACTTTTACTTATTGATTGTGATTGCAAATTTATTATATGTTAAGAGATTAGGAGTTTTGCATTCATATTTCATTATAAAAGAAGAGTTTTAATTAGAGTAAAAGATAAAAGAAGTAAGTAAACGAAAATGAGAGAATTTGGATTAACTTTAAGTTATTTGAGGCCGCTTGTCTAACAAGTGGTATCAGAGCTTGTATCTTGTATAAGGATTAGAAGCCTCAAGATCAATTATGGCCTCATCAAATTCCCTTTTCGGTGAAGGAAACTCATTTAATAGACCCCCTGTATTTAATGGAGAAGGTTTTCATTATTGAAATCTCGAATGCAAATTTTCATAGAATCTATATATTTAAATATTTGGGATGCTGTAGAAAATGGTCATTTTATTCCTTCGATACAAGTAGGGAACGAAGTTAAAATAACACCCAGAGATCAATGGAGTAGAGATGACCAAAGAAAAATTCAATACAATTTAAAAGCCAAAAACATAATCACATCTGCATTAGGCATAGATGAATACTTTAGAGTTTCAAATTGCAAAAGTGTAAAAGAAATGTGGGATACATTAGAAGTAACACATGAGGGTACAAGTGATGTTAAAAGATCTAGAATAAACACCCTTACTCATGAATATGAACTATTTAGAATGAATCAAAGTGAAAGCATACAAGACATGCAAAAGAGATTTACACATATAATTAATCATCTTGCATCTTTAGGAAAAGTCTTTCCTAATGAAGATCTTATTAACAAAGTTTTGAGATGTTTGAGTAGGCAATGGCAGCCAAAAGTGACAGCAATTGCAGAATCAAAGGATCTTACAACAATGTCTTTTGCTTCACTGTTTAGGAAACTTCAAGAACACGAATTGGAACTATTGAGACTCAAACAAAATGAAGAAAATGACAAAAATAAGAAAAGCATTGCACTTAAAGCATCATCACTTGTCTATGAAGAATATGACAACGAAGACATCATTGAGGAAGAAGATTTAGATGATGATGAAGAATTTGATCTCTTTGTAAAAAGGTTCAACAAATTCCTAAGGAATAGAAGAAATCAAAAGAGATCTACATTCAACACAAAGATGAAAGGAGAAGATTCCTCCTCAACCCCAAGGTGCTTCGAATGCAATCAACCAGGACACTTAAGACCATAATGTCCAATCTACAAGAAGAGAATGGAAAAATCAAACAAAAAGACATTCAAAGATAAGAAAGCAAAGAAAGCCTACATCACATGGGATGATAATGACATAAGCTCCAGTGACTGAGAGAATGAAACAGTTAACTTGGGACTTATGGCTAGAGACTACGATAGTGAAGAAGAGGTAACATCTCCTAACAATAACTTATCTATTTCATTTGATGAATTACAAGATGCTTTCGATGATTTACATAAAGAATCATTTAGACTTGTAAAACTAGTATCATCCTATAAGAAAACTACTGCAAAATTAGAGAAAGAGATTTCAAAGTTAAATGAAGAACTAGAAAATCTTAAATCTGAATTTATGTTAATAAATTCTAATAATGAAAATCAAAGTTCTACTAATAAGTTAGAAATTGATAAAGAAACTCACTCATGCATATCTTGCCACAAATACAAAGAAGAAATTAATAAGTTAAATAATACACTTGCAAAATTCACTTTTGGTAAAAATAATTTAGATGTTATTTTAGGAAGTCAAAGGTGTGTCTTTGATAAAGATGGATTAGGATATGATCCTTCAAAGCAACAAAAGCTTTACCAAAATTTCTTTGTCTCATATAACATGTCTACTAGTCCATTTATTAAATGTAACTATTGTGGTAGAAAGGGACATAGTGCACATACTTGTAATATAAGAAAGAATGGTGTTCAAAATGGACACATGATTTGGGTTCCAAAAAGCACCTTACCCAAAACTAACATTCAAGGACCCAAGATGATATGGGTACCAAAAGTTAAGAATTGTGTTGTAGGTGTGCTTGATGGCAAGGCACTCTCAATGGTAACTTAATAGTGGGTGCTCCAAGCACATGAAGAGAGATACTTAAAAGCTTATCGACATTACTCCCAAAAACAATAGACATGCCATTTTTGGAGACAACAAAGAAACCAACATGGATCTTTCAAGAGAGTGGAAAACTTTAAAGAGATCATCCTCTTCACAACATCATTGGAGAATTTTCAAAAGGGGTAACAACTAGACTCTCTCTTAAAGATATATATGGCTTTTGTTTATGAAATTGAAATAAAAAATATTGATGAAGCCTTAAAAGATAAACATTGGATTATTGCTATGAAAGGAAAATTAAATCAATTTGAAAAGAAATCATGTATGGAAACTAGTTCATAGACCAAGTGATCATTCAATTATAGGAACTAAATGGGTATTTGGAAATAAATTAGATGAACATGGTATAGTTATTGACAAAAAGGCTTGATTAGTGGCTAAAGGATATAATCAAGAAGAAGAAATAAATTATGAGGGAACTTATGCACTTTTACCCAAAGATAGTTTCAGAAATTGTGAAATATGGGTTGGTGGTAATCGATTACAAATGAGTAGTAATCGAATACCTGAGAACTTTAGTTTCTGTAATTGATTACAGAATGGCTGTAATCGATTACCCGAGAGCATTTGCCTCTGTAATCGATTACCTAATGGACGTAATCGATTATCAGAGAGTTTGGTAACGAGAATATGAAATCAGGGATAATTGTAACGATTACCAATGGACCGTAATCGATTACCAGAGAATATTGTGTAAATTTTGGGAATATCCTGTTTGATACTCTGTTTTATACTCTGTTTATTTGGTATTATGGTTGATACTCTCTTTGTTTGATATTTTCGTTAATACTCTGTTTGGCTAATACTTTATTCCTTATGGATATACCTTGTTTAGTATTCTGTTTAATGCTCTTTGATTATTTTTTATGATGCCAAAGGGGGAGAGAAAGGGAGAGAAAGGGAAAGAAAAGAAAAGGAAATGATTATGAAATTTTATACTATCCCCAAATTTTTCTAGAAAGAAAAGAAAAGTATTTTGTCCCCAAATATTGCTAATATTGTTTGACCCCAAAGAATAGCACTGTTTCTAAAAAGACAAATACTAAGGGGGAGACTAAAGGGGAAATGATTAATATATGTATACTTGAAATTATCTTTTCTTTCTTCCCTTAAAGATGGTTGTCATCATCAAAAAGGGGGAGATTGTAGATGCATATACTTGTAGATATATTATATGTAGGTTTTGGTGATGCCAATGGAAAGAAAATGAGTTCACTGAATTGACAAAAGGAATTGGCAAAAGAAAGAGCTAGACAACAAAGTCAATACAAGATCAAGAAGCAAGGTTAATACAAGATCAAAGACAAGAAAGTGTATTAGATAAGTATTAGTCTAGTTAGATAAAATGTTAAAAGAATTCTAGAATTTGCAAGTTACTTGGCCTTAAATATAAAATTTAAGGGAAATGTTTTTATAAGGTAAAATCAGTTCAAAAGGAAATTTTTGAACTGGTAATCGATTACCACATTGGTGTAATCAATTACCAGAAGTTATGAGATTCAAAAATTGAAAACTTTTGAACTGGTAATCGATTACCAGATGTTGTAATCGATTACCAGTGTGCAGAAAGTTCAAATTTTGAATTCTAGGCACAACGGTTCGCAATTTTGAACTGTGTAATCGATTACCATATTCCTGTAATCTATTACCAGAATCATTTTTCTGAAAATCTTGAAGAGAAATGACTTCTAATCAAGGATTACAATGTTTTATCATCATCCTTATATATATATATGTCTCATTTTCGAAAATCAACAAGATTACTCATGTGAAATCATAAAAGATTAAAATTATTTTTAAGAATCATCTTGTGCCAAACACTTGCAAATTATTAAGGATTCTTATAGGAACTTCAAGTTGTATTATCTACTCTAAGAGAGAGTTTATCTTGTACAAACAATTGTTCTTATACTGTGTGGTTAAAGAGAGGGTGCCTCTCGTGGTTTGTGGGTGAAACTCAACACAAGGGAAAGAGGTTCCAAGGTGTGTGAGTGTTCATCTCTTGTAAAGGGTTTTACAAGAATAGTGGAAATCTCAAGTGGGTGACTTGAGGACTAGACGTAGGCAAGGTGTTGGCTGAACCAGTATAAATGAAGTTTGCATTTCTTCTTCCCTTAACTTTTACTTATTGATTGTGATTGCAAATTTATTATATGTTAAGAGATTAGGAGTTTTGCATTCATATTTCATTATAAAAGAAGAGTTTTAATTAGAGTAAAAGATAAAAGAAGTAAGTAACGAAAACGAGAGAATTTGGATTAATTTAATTCACCCCCCCTCTTAAGTTATTTGAGGTCGCTTGTCTAACAACATGTAATTCATAAAGTCATTGAATCGGTCCAACGTAAATGTATAACCCGATAAAACATGTCTGAGGCTACCAGAATATTTGGGCCCAACATGTAAAGACAAAGGCCCAGATGGTGATGAGCTGACAAAAAAAATGGTGAATGAACAGTACTCCACACAACTTCTCCAATGTAATAGTATTGATGTGAGTTTTTATATAACGAAACAGATAAATAGGAATAAATAATGAGAGGAATTATTTTAATATAATAATAAAAGAAAATTAAAGTATGAAAAAAAGAAAAAAAATGTAGGTTCAAAACTGCTCCATGTGAAGGATACTCATGGTTTATAAAATACCACTTGTGAAGGATACTGATGGGGTTTAAAAAATATCACTTTTATACTTAAACAAAATAATATCAACGAATAATGAAAGAATTTTTAAGCGTTATTCCAAAAACACGAAATAACATAGACCGCGTTTGAAATGTAAGCGCTATCCACAAAAACATAAATAAATTGCCTGATGGCATTTTTTCGTTAAGTAGCGCAAGCCAGTTCTTATTTTTTCTAAAAAAAACGTAATAATAGATAGCACAAAAATTTAAATGCTATCTAAATTAGTATTGATGTAAATCTAAATTACAAAAAAATGAGTCCCCAGTTCGCGAAACCCTTCCCTCAATTTGTCTTTGCCATTTGATTCGGATCCCACGAATAGTACGAAAAATAGATAGTATAGATAGTACCCAAAATAGATAGTACTCCCTCCGGTCTCAAATATAAGCAAAAAAAAAAAAACTAACTCACGCTAATTAATAAATGTTAGTTAGCTTCATTAAATTTTCTTGATGTCATCTAAAAATGAATTGTGTTCTCGAAATTGCCCTTCATAGGAGACTCCAATTTTATTGAAACTTGTTCCAAGTGGAAACACTGTCTCTACATGGTTCATTAAATAGGGTCATTGGATAGAACAATTTGAATTTAAATAAAGGATATTTTAGTCTGAGGTCATTAAATAAGACAAAGTTAGTTGAAATTTGCTTATATTTTAGACCAACACAAGTGGATTTTTTGTTGCTTATATTTAAGACCGGAGGGAGTACAAAAAAAAAGCTGAATGAACAGTACCCATCAATGCTTCTCCAATGTAATAGTATTGATTATATGTGGAGAGGATATGTTACTTATATTTCTTTAGACATAGATTAATGATTTCGTGATCACAAACACTTATGGCTAAGACACGTTTCAGAAGATTAATCTTATTTATAAGTGAATTTACAATTTTAACAAAACATTCATTACTATTTTTCTTATTTATTCTTGTTAAAAATTTTAATGTCTTTTCAACTATCAAATAATAGTGGAGTTAGTTAATGATACGAAATTTGTTTTTATTTAATTGTCCATTTAGACAAAAAAAAAACACACATTATGAATTACAATTATTACTTTTGTTTTCATGGAAATAAATTTTAAATTTTCCATTTTACCATTTATCTCTCTTAGTATTATTGAGTCTTGTTAATTTTCGATAGTGGATCATTTATTACCATAAGGGTAAAATAGAGAAAGATGTAATTGTTATTAATTGCATTGGATTTGTGAATGAACAGTTAAATAAGTACAATTTTTTTCTCTCAAAATGGACAGTTAAATAGGAATGGATGTAATATTAAATAAAGTAAAACTAAAAAATATACTATTTTCTAAAATCCCAATAAATTAATTAAATTTTATTATTTTTATTGGTCTACATAATTTGATTAAGTGTATTTCATACTAAAGATAGAATGCGTGTAAATTATGGTTTGAATATTAAATGACGTGTTTCATACTAAATGAATATTAAATGATGCGGCTTAAACCATCTACTTTTGGGGGGCCAAACAAAAAGCACCAAGAGGGAAAATAAAGTTAAACTTGGTGCTTGAAAATCCTCAGTTATTATATGTTCTGGACCGGGAATGACCTCGGCCCATCCAACCAACATAATCGGTAAAACCCGACATGATCCCCGGCTTATAAGTCGGACTCATCCCAGCGCGTGCACCTCCACCTCACTAAAGTGCGTGGCAACATCCCTGAGAATACGTTATAACCGTCAAACGGACTTTCCCCCCAAAATTCACATATAAATACTCTGCAGGAGATCCATTTGAGGTACACATTCATTTTGTATTACAGATACTCTATTGAATCTCCCACTGACTTAAGCATCGGAGTCCCTGCAAGTACACCCTGCACCGTCGTGGGTCCATCGCGCTCTGCCGTGGACTTTGAGAAGATTTAAACTCTTCAACCGGAAAGCCGTGGAGAAATTATGATCGAACATTGGCGCCGTCCGTAGGAACTTGAAACACTTCTTGCATCCCCATCCTCTTCAAGAATCTTGAAGATTGTTTTTGGAAAGGATGAGTTATGTTCATCCCCTCCTTTTCAATTCTGTTCGTGTAAATTCTCCTCCGAAGATCATGGTGGCCTGTAATAGCACCGCCACTGCCACTTCTTCTCCGGTGGACAACCACGTTGACCACTCCATTGCGGAGTCTCTGTCATCTCCTCTGTTTGCTAACATCTTTGCCGCCGCTAGCCGAGAAGTTGCACTACCACCGACGCATCTCCTCTGGTATACCATCCGAGCAATACAATATTGACCTTTTCTTATAAGGTCTCATATACCGAGCAACAGAAGCGACCAAAGAATTATGAAGATTCTTGACGATGCAAACCGTCGTATAAGGTGACTCAGATTTATTAATAATGTACTCCCCTGCCAATTGGGCCGACCGAGTAGGCCCAATATTGGCATTCCTCCCACTCTTTGACAGGCAGTTAACTAGGGGGACTTAGTGGGCAGGAGAGGTAGAGGCTTGGCGGTTAAGGAAATGGAACTTTAAAGAGGCACACATGGGGTAATCAGCCCACAGTTCCCATTTGGAGAAAAAAGATAGAGGGAGATTCCTTGATCGAGCTTATACCCAGTTAAGGAGTCGACCGATCTTACTTCTACCGAGAACATTTGGCGCCCACCGTGGGGCGACGGTAAAACGTCTCCCCGATCACAATAACAATGATGAGATTTTCTCCTATTGCCCTGAAAGAACCAGAGAAGATCCATGAAGCCGTGCGATACTCCCTCATCGCTAGCGGAAAACGTGTCTGCATAACTGCCTACGAGCTCGTCGGCGGCAGTGAAGAAACGACCATCCCAGCGGCGTGCACAGTGGAGATGATCCACATTATGATACTAATTAACGATGATTTGCCTTGCACGGACAATGACAATCTCCGACGAGGAAAGCCGACCAACCACAAGGTGTTCGACAAGGACGTGGCGGATATCACCGGTGATGCCCTGCTTGCGTTGGCGTTCGAGGCACGTAGCAGTTTGGACGAAGGAGGTGAGGCTTGCGAGGGTGGTTCGGGGCAATTGCTGAGTTGGCAAAATCGGTTGGTGGGGAAATCCGGTTGTAGGGCAAGTAGTGGATATAGAATCAGAAGGGTTGTCTAATGTGAGTTTGGAGATGGTGGAGTTCATTCATCTGCACAAAACTGCGGTTTTGTTGGAAGGCTATCTACCATATAATGGCAAAGAGAAGGGGACAGGAACTCAAAGAAAGGTTCAAAGCATTTTCAGCTACTATTCACGGCTCGAGCAAGTGTGCAGTGGTGGCAGTTTCTAAAAGCCACGAGGCTTACGTTTCAGTTTTAGAAGTTCTAAAAATCGGATATAGTAACAGCACTTGGGCCTACACTTATTAATCGATCGGTCAGTTTGCTTGATTCTCAAAAAGGTTCGTTAAGAAATACTGGTAGCTTAATATTTACGATGGGAATAAGAATTATGCGTACTATTTCACTTGCTAGATAAATGTTAGTTTACTGTCTTGTTAGGAAATATTGAATTGTTGATAAATAGCAGCCCAAGTTGGAAAGTTTATCGCATGACACATCACTCCCAGTAAAAACTAGTTAGAAAATTATAAACAGATAGTCATTTGTAGCAAATTAGTCGGCCTGATTATTTAAGTAGAGAATAAAGTTTAATAGTTATTTAAGTAGAGCTGATTTTCTTAATGTGAGGGAAAGGAAAACTTATTAATTTGGTTGTTATTCCAGTAATTAAGAAGTCTAATAACAAGCAACAAATATATTAATTGAATATATTTAAACGTATTACATACTTCTTAACTAAATGTTATTTAAAGCTTTTTTTTGTATCAATCAGACTTAAATATTCTCCTTAATAATATTTTGTCTATGTGATGATTTCAGTGGTTTATTGTTTGAGGCCAATAAAAGCTGGTTTCAAGGTGTTTTGACTAAAAATAAAAATTTTATTTAAATTATTGAAATTAAATGGAAAAGAATAAATAGATATAGTTATAAATACCGTGTGTATAAATTTTGATTTCTATTATCTTTCTTAATAAATTTTCATATGTTTGGTAATTTATTTCGGTTTCTACATATAGCATGATTATACATTGATTATTTTAAATAATTCTTTATTATATGATGATGGCATTAATTTGGCTATTTATTTAATATATGTGTTTAGCCCATGAAATTCAAGTTTTACTCCCATGAATCCTGATATTGTAGGCAGTCAAAATAATAACTTTAATTATTGAGTTAATTTCTTAAATAAATGCTTTTAATTCCCGTTACACATGCTTATTTAGTCTTAATTAGCTCAGTCATTATATTCAGTTCAAATAAATTATATCTATAAATTCAACTTATCAATCTTACATAATTAAATAGTTTATACTATATATGCAATAAATATTTTGGTTTAGTACTATCAAATTCAACATTTCCGTCAATTTTAATACGTAATAAATTTCACTCAAATCAAATAAGTTTTCTATTGCTATCATTATTAACTATTCATTGATCAAATAATATTGCTTTATATGATCAAATAATATATGGTGGAGCATTGACCAAGTATGAAGTCTTGCCTTTCGACAAAGTTTCGTTTGAATCGTCCAACTTTCTATGGAAAAATGAAAGAAAACAAAGACTTGATGAATTTTCTAAGTTACCAACTCAAAGAAAGAGCATTGGTAACTCGAAGTTGTCGACCTAATAAAAGTCATCGACTTGAAGCATTGGTCGACCTAATAAAAGGCATCGGCTTGAAGAATTTTCTAATTACCAACTCAAGAAAGAGCATTGGTAACTCGAAGTTGTCGACCTAATAAAAGGCATCGACTTGAAGCATTTGTCGACCTAATAAAAGGCATCGACTTGAAGACTGTCGACCTAAGAAAAGGCATCGACTTGAAGACTGTCGACCTAATAAAAGGCATCGACTTAAAGACTGTCGACCTAATAAAAGGCATCGACTTAAAGACTGTCGACCTAATAAAGGCATCGACTTGAAGACTGTCGACCTAAGAAAGGGTATCGACATGAAATTATTTAAGTTATCAACTCAAGAATGAGCATTGATAACTATGCATCATCGACCTAAGAAAGGGCATCGACATAAAATTATTTAAGTTATCAACTCAAGAATGATCATTGATAACTCTGCATCGTCGACCTAAGAAAGGGCATCGACTTGCAGTACGTCGACCTAAGAAAGGGCATCGACATGAAATTATTTAAGTTATCAACTCAAGAATGAGCATTGATAACTCTGCATCGTCGACCTAAGAAAGGACATCGACTTGCAGTACGTCGACCTAAGAAAGGGCATCAACATGAAATTATTTAAGTTATCAACTCAAGAATGAGCATTGATAACTCTGCAACCGTCAACCTAAGAAAGGGCATCGACTTGCAGTACGTCGACCTAAGAAAAGACATCAACTTGAAGATTTTCTAAGTTACCAACTCAATAAAGAGCCTTGGTAACTCTACATTGTCGACCTAAGAAAAGACATCGACTTGAAGATTGTCGACCTAAGAAAAGACATCAACTTGAAGATTTTTTCTAAATTACCAACTCAAGAAAGAGCATTGGTAACTCGACAATGTTGACTTACGAAAAGACAGCAACTGGAAAAAATTCTCTAAGTTACTAACTCATTAGTAACTCGGATACGTTGACCTACGAAAAAGCATTGACTCGAAAAATTCTCTATATTACTAACTCATACAAAAGCATTGGTTACCCGATTAGGACAACTTATCAAAAGACATCAAGTTGAAGATTTTCTAAAGTTGCTTTAAAGTTTCAATTACCTTGTAAAGGCGAAAAATCTTCTAAGTTAGATTCTTTAAGCCTTTCGCACTACCCTACGAGTAGGCTTAGGCTTGAGGAGCTGTGTACTCCCCTGCCAATTGGGCCGACCGAGTTGGCCTAATATTAGCATTCCTCCCACTCTTTGACGGACGGTTAACTAGGGGGACTTAGTGGGCAGGAGAGGTGGAGGCTTGGCGGTTAAGGAAATGGAAGTTTAAAGAGGCACACAGGGAGTAATCAGCCCTCAGTTCCCATTTGGAGCAAAAAGATACAAGGAGATTCCTTGATCGAACTTATACCCGGTTAAGGAGTCGACCGATCTTACTTCTACCGAGAACAAATAACAATCTTGATAATCGATGATTGCATTTTAGGATATTAAAACTGAGGTCTTATAAATCTGAGGTGTCAATAATTATCATGAACTTGCATAAATCTGACAACGACTACTATTATCAATGATTTCATATAAAGGATTGATCCTCTGCTCGAGCAACTAAGACAAAGTTTCTTAATATGCATTTAATAACAATTATAAGCTCAATCATTACTCTCAACCTTGTTGGATATTAAACTGTGGGATTAACTATCTTGCTGTTTGTGTTCGGCTCAGATCGTTGAGCTCGGAAGGCATCCCTTGTCCAGGAATTATGTATTTAGCTCGGAATTTTCAAGCAGAAGATCGTAGCTTTCATGGTGGTTATTGGTCCACCTGTGATGGAAACAACTTTGGCAGAAGACGATGACAGAAGCCAAGGCTTGGGGCTAGCCTCAGCAGCAGGTCCGGGCGACGTGGTTGGATGTCGTCCACATGGCAGGACGCCGGGATCAAAGAACAAGCCAAAGCCATCGGTGAATATAATGAGAGAGCACGCAAACACTCTAAGGGCTCATATTCTCGAAGTCGGAAGTCACTCTGACGTTTTCGAATGCGTAACTACCTACGCGTGGCGTCACCAGGAAATTACGTCTATTGTGCGAGATGGTACATATAGGTCCGTCGTTGTGATCATGATCGCGGCTTCCTCTTCTGGACTTCCGAGATTCAATTTGCCGTTGAATCATATGCAGAATGTTCAGGACCGGTGATCTTGATCGCGACTTTCCTTTTTCTGGACTTCCGAGATTCAATTCGTCGTTGAATCATATGCAGAATGAACAGATGCTGGGTAAAGAGAGGGACGCGTGTCACGTTGAGAGAAATCACTCGCAGGTTTTGGTTGCATGTTACCCCCGGAAAATGAACAGTGTGCCGAAAGTGACGTGGAAAACTTCCAATCTTGCAGTGCTTCGTCTTTGGTTCCCTTTCCCTTCATGAAATCCTTCAGCTTTAGCAGCGCTTCTAAATCATTGAATGAAGAGCACACTCTTACGCGGAACCAAATGAAGATGCCATAAAAGCACATTAGCGAGACAAACCCTTGAACATGAGATTGATTGAAATCATTGAATGATTCTAAAATTGGTTCTGTTAACTGAACAAGTAAGCTTCATAGTAGTTTCTTTTAGCAATGTCGTAGATGTTTTTTTTTTAGATGTATTGTGACTGTTGACAGCTGCTAAACATTCATCCATGTAATTACATTTTTTATGGATCACTCCTCGGATTAAAACATTGCTCGGATTGAGCGCTTGGATTGTTTACGTCTCAGATCATATACTTTTTCTTATGTATTCGTCCAATACTATTACGCTTCGATTATATTCTACCCAGATTACATACTGCTTGTTTTGAATGCATCTCGGATGCATGAGCTCTTCACACCTCAGAAGTCAAACTGCATTCCTTGCACCTCGGAATTCATACCATATTGGCATTTCGGATTCAAGAGACCTTCAACATCTCGGACTTAGATCCTTGAGTATATCGGACTTAGTTCCTCGACTTGTTATCAGATATAATTCCTTGAGCATCTTGGACTTAGTTTCTTGAGTATTTCGGATTTATTCCTCGACTCATTATCGGATATAATTCCTTGATTAATGTCAGACTTAGTTCCTCTACTACTCGTTATTAGATGTAATTCTTTGATTAAGTTCTTCAATTTATTATCGGATTTAATTCCTCGGCTCAAGTACCCCCCTACGAGGACAATCACACACGACACGCTACCGCGAAGAGAAAAGAATATGACAAAACCCTACCGGTAACTTGTTTACCGAGCTGGTAACCTCGGCGTTGATGAGTCCCCTTGAGTCATTAATAAATGTATCTCAGGTAGAGTCCCTCGAGTTTTATAAGCAATATCAGACACAGTTCCTCGAGACCCTCGGTTTGATCCTCAATATGAGGTCCTCAGCACCCTCGGGTTTTTTCCAGTCGTCCTGCGTAGTCGGACATAGATACTCTCAATCTTGGATTCGTGAGGTCCTGGGCACCTTGGAGATCAGACTGAGTTCCTTGACACCTCAGATTGCACATCATCATCTCAGACTCGGTTCCTTGAAATTTCAGATTTCCCCTTAATCCTAATGGTCGGACTATGTTCCTAGATATTCCCATGATCATTGGCTACCCTCTCATCTCGACTTAAGATGTGAGGAAAGACAACCAAAATAACCATCTCGTTCTCCTCTAAGGTCTTTGATTGATTGGTACATCAATGCGTCAACCCAAACCAGCTTCAACGTTTGACAACCTGTACCAACTTAATACCAATTGGGGGCGTCTGTTCTGGTCTCCATCAATCAAAATGCGAATCAATTTCAACTATGGGACTATCTGTTAGAACCACAGGAAATACTAGAAGGGGGTTGAATAGTGTTTTATAATTCTTTACAGATTTTATGAAAACCTTTTATAACAAGCAAAAAGTTTGTAAAGAGATTTGAGCAACCTTCCGAAACTGAGGTTTTCAGCAACTTGCTGATATGACTCAGCAAGTTGAGTAAAATGCTTTTGAAATATTTGTATGTGAAAAACAAGATTGTTTTGCTGCGTGGATTTATAAAATCACTTTTCAGAACCCTCCTTTGTTAGTTATAACAAAAGTAAAGAGATAAGGGTTAAGAAAACTTAGCCAAAGAATTTATCCTAGTTTATCCACTAACACAGTGAGCTACGTCCAGTCCCAGGGCAAAACACACCACTGGATTTTCCACTAAACAGATCTGATACAAGTATTATTTGCTCCCAGCCTCGTCAAGCTAAACACTATGTATTCTTTGGACACAGCCTATCCAGGCTAAACAACAAGTATTCTTTGGACACAGCCTCTTCAGGCTAAACACTAAGTATTCTTTGGACACAAGCTCTCCAAGCTAAACAGCAAGTATTCTTTGTTTCTCCAAGCCTCTTCAGGCTCTCAGACACTTTACAGTGTTTACAATGAAAGAAAGTTTAAGTCTCTTGAGAAACTTAAACACAAGAGATCTTGTACAAAGACTAACTGAGTATAAACTCAGGATACAAATGATAAATTCTAAGTACAAGGAAATTCAGAGAAATTTCAACAGAGTGTTGGCTTGAATAAATTATTTTCTTATTGAGTTGAGTCGACGTCTTCAAAACTTTAGAGAAGCTATTTATAGAGTCTAGAAATGTAACTGTTGAAGATTGCTTGGACACCGTTGAGAGATAACATATAGCTCTTGATAGCTTTTGACTTTAATACAGTAGGTGGTGCAGAGACAGTAACGATTCTGACACACAGCAGGTACAGAGGTTCCTTTTTCGTGTACTATATTTCAAGAGACGCAGAAAGAACTCTGTAAACTTCCTTTTTGTAGACGTTGATAGAAGACGTTTAGAGACCTTTAAGTCTTTGCGCAGAAAGCCTTCTGACTTTGACAGATGCTACGTTGAACGTTTTCAGTAAGGCTTCTCAGAATATAGATAGTACAAAACTTCAGAAGGTTGAATAGTCTTCAGCAGATTGTGATCTCTTAGCAGGTTCCTTTACTTCGGTACGTTTCACCATTTCAGAGGGTTGAACAATATCAGAGAGTTCTTTAACAGATAGCTTCTGAAACACAGAAAATTACCTTTAGCAGAAACTTGTTCTTTCTCATAAAGATGTTAATCAAATTTGTTATCTATTAAAACTTAGGGTTATGAGACTTAAAAAACATTATTAACCTTTTAATAATATTTTAAGACTCAACACTATCCCGACTGATTACAGAACGTATGGCTGAATGACTCCAGACCATTTCAAGTCGAATACTTTATATCAAAGCACCCGACTTGGGGGGCATCTGTCCAACCAACATAATCGGGCAAAACCCGACATGATCCCCGACTTACAGTCGAACTCATCTCAGCGTGTGCACATCCACCTCACCAAAGCGCATGGCAACATCCTTGAGAATCCGTTATAACCGTCAAACGGACTTTCCCCTCAAATTTACATATAAATACTCTGCAGGAGATCCATTTGAGGTACGCATTCATTCTGTACTATAGATACAAAGTTGAATCTCCCACTGACTTAAGCATCGGAGTCCCTGCAGTGTACACCCTGCCCCACCATGGGTCTGTCACGCTCCGCCGTGGACTTTAAGAAGATTCAACCTTTTAACACCGGAAAAAACGCTGTGGAGAAATTACGATGGAACATTATGGCATTGTGAGGAGTGGGTCATGGGTGTCCCAGGCACGCAGCGCAGCCATTGTTCCCTTTGAAGTTTGAACAAAGAAGAGGATTCTTATGTAAAAATAAAAGAGATAGTATTCTTAGTTTTTCTTACCAAAAGTGATCAGCCGTTGGAATTAATAAACATTACATTTAAAATTTTATATAATAGCTGGCCCAAAATAGGAAATATAAGAGTCTGTTTGGTTTACATTTTATTTTATGTTTCCATTCTATTTCCTGTTTTTTGAAATTATATAAAGGAAATGCCGGAAACAACAAATTTTTGTTTAAGCATTTTCCAATTTGTCCTTTGTAAAATTTCAAAAAAACAGGAAATAAAAAATAGAAACAGAAAATAAAAATGCAAACCAAACATGCCCTAAACTTTGTTTATTGTCATTTTAAAACTTTGGGTTACGATAGAAACTAGAAAGTAATACTAATAATGTCCTATAGCCAACCTTTGAAAATCGTTACCTATATCCTTAGACGAATATGATGAAAACTATGAAAGATATTAGTACAAATAGTACGAAGATGATTAAATGAATACATTCATTGGGTCATTATGGATTTTAATTTAAGCATAAAATTTGTTACTTATTTTAGAAACTAATCATATGGAGATTCATGCAATTCGTAGGGTATCTGTTTATAGCGAATAGCACGACTCGAAGACTATAGTTTCTATCATTTTAATTATATAATTTCTTTGATGTGATTTTAATTATAATTTTAAATGGTTTCTATAAAATAAAAATATTGTAGTAAATAAGAAGTAATAGTTAAATATTTCACCAACGAGGATTAGTTTAAGTGGTACATACTTAATTTCTCTTAAGTAAAATATCAAGTTCGAGTCTGATGCGAATTGCCTCCCTAAAAGATACTTGTGGCTAAAAAAAAAAGTTAAATACTTCGGTAATTAGATAAAATTTAACTAAATTAGTTTATTAATTATTATAATACATTAGTTACGGAGGCATTTTAACCATTGTTTTTAAAACCGGACCGGACCGGCCGGGTCGACCGGTCCGACCGGGAACCGGTCTGGTGGACCGGTCCGTTCAACCTAAAAAATCGGAGGAGCTCAGAACCGGTCAAGAACCAGCCGAACAGGTCAAGAACCGGTGAAAATCGGTATAAAACCGGTACTAGAAAACCGGTTGAACCAGTCCTTTTTAAAAAAAATTATTTTTTATTTATCTAAAATATTTTTAAGATAATAAAGACATATATTTAAGGATTACACATAGATATCTATTATTTACTAATTATTATTAATTTTTGTCTTATCAAACCTTATAATAAAGGTTATTTATACTGATTTACAACTTTATATATCTTAATTTTTATAATTTTATGTTATTTATTAAGTAAAATATTATATAATATTAAAAACTATATTTAAGTAAAAACTGGTTCACCTAGTTCAATTACGGTTGAACTATTGAACCGTGAATCAGTGTCTTCACCGGTTTAATTACCGATCCGATTTTAAAATATTAATTTTAACAATGGGAAATTTGGGACAGGAAAAAAAAAAACACGATAGTGATAGTGTAGAGACAAGTGAGAATGATTCGGGAAGATCTGCATGAGAAACACACGGACCATATGGTAATGGTACTGCCTACTGGACTTAAAAATTAAAAAATTACAACTCGGTCTATGAGCACATTGTCCTTGATGTTGACTCAATTGGTCAATTTTCTCGTCTTTTGACGGGTATTTTTCTTTTAATCATGAATTTTCTATACTTATAATTATATATTTTATATTTTTCTCTTCCTTCCATATCACATTAATTATCACATTTTTTTTATTTCTCTTCTTCACACTCCTTACATTTATTTTTGAATGTTGAAATTTCATTTGGTTCTTCTTTTAACCAAATTTTAAATTTGCCTAAATGTATAATTCATAAAAGAATAATTAATATTATACACTTTAAATTTGGGGTATCAAGGTGGATGAAAGTAAAAGATAAAATAAAAAAAATGATAAATGTGATAAAAAAAATATAATATGAAAAGAAGACAGAGATAGTAAAATAATGAGATGGAGAATGAGTTATAGAACTTATAAATAAATGTATGAATATTATGATCGTTGATATAAAATATCAGGCTATTAAAGAGTTGTAGCTCAGTTGGCAACGCAGATTGAGATTGTGGGAAGAGCTCCCGGGTTCGATCCCCACTAACACATTCTTCGGGAGGGGTGAGGAGCCTTAACTATAACTAAGCCCCGAATAGGATTGCCCCTGATAATAGGGGATACCTATGGTTTACACAAAAAAAAAATAAAATATCAACGCTTCTTCATTTTTTTTAATTGAATTAGTTACTAATATAGTACTTCTTACATATGGTGTAATAATATGCTATAATCCAATCCTTAAAAATTCAATTATGTAGTTTTTTTTTATATGCTTTTAATTTTAGCCCATATCATTCTTTCTTTAGTTTTTATAATTAAAAATGTAAAAAATAATATACATATTACATTTTATTGAAAAATAAGTCATAACACATAAGAATTTTTATATACAAAAGAAAAGAGTTATTCCATGTCATGTTATCTATAAATATCTATCTATTTATAATTTATCTATACATACATACATATATATATATATATACACACAGGCAAACTTAGAAAATTTTGCTTTCTTCTTTAAGGAAATCATTCATAGCCATTTCTCATTGTTAACACCAAAAAAAAAAAATGAACTAACTGAAAGAGCGTTTAGTTAAAGAGACTAAGTTAGCTGTTAGTTGAGTTTGCCGGTTAGCTAGTGTAGAATTAGTTGATAATGAAGGTTTGTTGGGGATGATTTAGCCAATGGACGTAGGGTCCTGCTCGTAGCCAAATAAGGTATATCTTTAAGTTGGAAAATTTCAAATCTAACATTTATTGACTATTGGAAGGATAAAAAACAGTGTCTCAGAAACTTTGGTAGAATTAGTAAAAGATAATGGGGGTGGGAATGATAAAAATTTGTTTCAGCAGTTCCCTAGAAAATCATTGGTCAAAAGCAAAGCTCTTGTTTGCCAATGGTAGCTAATGAGGCATTCAGATAGATCACACGAACCAAGATTGAATAAGGATTGGACAATCAACTATAGATGAAGTTGAAATAAGTCGTTGGTTAGCATATCTAATAACCGATTAGCTAATTAGGTGCAGTTGTCCACATTATGGTTGTATGCCAATTCTCCCAATCATCTTGAACGTGGGAAATAGTGCATTTAGGACGTGGTGGATAGGTATAGTGGGGATATTCTTTTTGTTCTCAGTAGAAGAAGTAAGATTGGTCGACTCCTTGACCGGGTATCTGCTCGTTCAAGGAATCTCCATGTATCTCTACTCTCCAAATGGGAACTGAGGGCTGATTATCCCTTGTGTGTCTCTTTAAACTTCCATTTCCTTACCTAACCGCCAAAGCCTCCACCTCTCCTGTCACTAAGTCCCCCTAGTTAACCGTCTGTCAAAGAGTGGGAGGAATGTCAATATTGGGCCTACTCAGTCGGCCCAATTGGCAAGGGAGTACACGGCCCCTCAAGCCTAAGCCTACTCGTAGGGTAGTGCGAAAGGCTTAAAAAATATAACTTAGAAATTTTTTCGCCTTTACAAGGTAATTGAAACTAAGCAACTTTAGAAAATCTTCAAATTGATGTCTTTTCCTAGGTCGACAATCTTCAAGTCGATGTCTTTTCTTAGGTCGACAGTGTAGAGTTACCAATGCTCTTTATTGAGTTGGTAACTTAGAAAATCTTCAAGTTGACGTCTTTCTTAGGTCGACATACTGCGAGTCGATGCCCTATCTTAGGTCGACGATGCAGAGTTATCAATGCTCTTTCTTGAGTTGATAACTTAAATAATTTCATGTCGATGCCCTTTCTTAGTTCGACGTACTGCAAGTCGATGCCCTTCTTAGGTCGACTATGCAAAGTTATCAATGCTCTTTCTTGAGTTGATAACTTAAATATTTCATTTCGATGCCCTTTCTTAGGTCGACGTACGACAAGTCGATGCCCTTTCTTAGGGTCGACGATACAGAGTTATCAATGCTCTTTCTTGAGTTGATAACTTAAATAATTTCATATCAATGCCCTTTCTTAGGTCGACAGTCTTCAAGTCGATGCATTTTTCTTAGGTCGACGTTCTTCAAGTCGATGTCTTTTATTAGGTCGACAGTCTTCAAGTCGATGCCTTTTATTAGGTCGACATACTGCAAGTTGATGCCATTTCTTAGGTCGACGATGCAGAGTTATCAATGCTCTTTCTTGAGTTGGTAACTTAGAAAATTCTTCAAGTCTGTGTTTTCTTTCATTTTTCTATAGAAACTTGGACGATTCAAACGAAACTTTGTCGAAAGGACTTCATACTTGGTCAGTGCTCCACCACGTCAACATATTAGTTGTGAGGGCATAATTTACAAAAAAGAATCTATATTAGTAATTAAGATAACAATTGTAATCAATTCCATAATCATACTTAATATAATAATTAATGCATTTAATATCATAAAATATACTTTAAAATTGAAAAACAAAAAATTCATTTTAAATTTTAACTCGAGTAATGATTAATTAATGTTAAGACTAAAGCCTTTTATGTGAAATATATATCATTGATAAATGAATAAATTATGGTATAAGTGTAAAACAATGAAAGAATTGCAAGTATTAAGCAAGATGTACGATTAAAAATGCATGCAATCACTATTTTCTATTTACTCATAAGTCAGGTGAGTAATAATCACAAAGAGATAAAGAAAAAGTAACGGTATTTTGCATAAATCGAGTAGCCTTTTTAACAACTAACTAATTAGGTAGTGGAGCAGTTTTAGTTCCAGCACACTCCCATATTTCTAGCACCCGTTTTTTTTTTTTTTTTTACAGCTAACAAATTAATAAGAAGCTCATTGATTGTGGTTATTTTACAGTTGTATTTTATAATTACTCCTCCAGCATATGATCCCAAAATTGTGCACGATATGGATATAGTAAGGCTGAGGTGAGGTGCACTCTCTGCATGCAGTTAATTAGTTACAGTCCTATTATTAAATTAATCACCAAACCAATTGTATTTATAAATATTCATAGCTTTACTGCTAGATAGAGTTAAAACTAATTCTTTTTGTATCACCAATATCCATAAATCTCTTCCTCACTCTCTATTATCTATATACTTCTTCATATCCATCTTATTATTTGACAATGATAACTTAATTTTAACAAACGCACCGCCCGTACTAATTGATGCATTATATATTAATTCATTCAACTACTTATGATCTCCTTATCCATAATTAGATGTCAACTACGTAATTCATTTCATGATGCATATATAATTAAAAAATAGTTAACTAAAACCAATGCAATGTTGTTGATAAGAGAAAACAGCAGGCCAACAAATAGCAATTACATCTAAAATCAAGAAAGGGGAATAATTGAGAATCCTAATCATAGTCCTGCTCACACAATATATAGAAAGAAAATTGAACATCAAACTGTCAACACAACAAAGGAACCACCATATAATTAATTACCTTGACAGCAAGATTGCATATGATCCAATTTGTATTGAAGCCTAGCAAGATCAAGGCGTGTCAGGTCCTCCACCGCGAAGAAGAATATTAACAAGAAACTCTTGTTGGCTGCAGCTTTGCTCCTGGTGGCCGCTGTTGTAGCCAATTTTAATGGCATCCTCCTATAAGTACAATATATTTAAGGGAAATTCTAGGGTACCCTTTCGTGAGAGAGAGTTTTGGTACCTTCTTTGATCATTATAAAATAGATGAGTCATCCTCCTCTTTGTCCCCTTCTTCCCATGTCATTATAAAATAGAAGCTCAGCTTGTGATTGCTCTATCTGACTCCGCATTGCTTGTACCTGATGCGACCCTCTATCATCTTGACAAGGTGAAGCAAGATCTCAAACATTACCCATCCAATTACAAGTCTCTGAGTGAGCTTAGAGAGTTGATCCACAGAAGGACTGCAAATAAGTGTTAGTTTGGGAATTGGAAATTTGAAAACTGGACTGGACCCCACCACGAACAATAACATGACGATGGCCTCTAACTCCAATTCCATTACATTTTCACAACTTGCCCAGTCACCAGAACTCGAACTTGCTGTCCAATGCAAAATTAAGAGGCGAGCCTTGTCCGGGAAAGTAGGCCTTTATCCCACAAACAATAGAAGGTTGTTGACGAAATTATTAGCACCTTCCGTCGTAAGGATTTCACCACATTGGACTGCTTCCTGCGCTAATGCTTGAAACGTACGTAGGCACTCGATGTCCTTGTGTCCGATAATCCGAAACAGTTGAGGAGAGAGAATTACATGTCATTCTTCCTCTGATCTGTTGAGCGACCCGGGTGCAGCCATGGACACCGCAATCCCGACTACGCTTGGATTTGAATTTAGTGGGACGCGATCAATATTGAAACATGAGGCGTTGTTGCTTCCGGTTCCATAACTTGAAGACTCCGTTAGGAGGAAACGAAATCATTCTTGTGATCGGGGAGACGTTTTACCGTCGCCCATGGTGGGCGCCAAATGTTCTCAGTGCAAGTAAGATCGGTCGACTCCTTGACCGGGTATCTGCTCGTTCAAGGAATCTCCATGTATCTCTACTCTCCAAATGGGAACTGAGGGTTGATTATCCCTGTGTGTCTCTTTAAACTTCCATTTCCTTAACCGTCAAAGCCTCCACCTCTCCTGCCCACTAAGTCCCCCTAGTTAACCGCATGTCAAAGAGTGAGAGGAATGTCAATATTGGGCCTACTCAGTCGGCCCAATTGACTGGGGAGTACACTTTTGTATTTGTTTATAAAAGGCAATTGTAAATAGAATGATTAACTCAACGCATCAACACAACCAAACATATCAATCAGATCTATTTTTTACATTCCTTTACTTTTCCATCTATTTACAAGTCTCCCACCTTTTACCCTATTCCTTTACAACAGTTCAACTTTGTTGTATTTCTATACAACTTTTTTCAACCTTTACATTCATTTATTTCACGCTAACTTATCAATATCTGATCAACAACTAGGCACATTCTTGAGTAAACCTATAGGAACCCACTACTAAGAAATAGAGTCCCTTTGTTAGCATAATCGTCTGATCAATTTGGAATCATTGTGTTTGCAATCAGTTTATCCATTAGGCTAATTTAGCTGATCCAACCGACTGACCACACAAACAATCTTCGACACGCTCACATATCAACAATTCAAAAAGATTGCAAACAATCATTCAACCAATCTACCCTTGTCTATCTATAGTAGTAATAAATCTAAATAAATTTTCATCATACATTCATGTGCGAATATTTCCTTTACTCATTTAACATTCACTCACTCAACATTAATTTGTGCACTTTTTATGTAGTTTCAAATATTTTAATGTCTTCCTTCTTCGAATATGATTCAGCTCATTCTTTCATTTCCTTTTGTTTTGATCCCACCAAACTAATGATAATGAGAGAATTTAATGCCAAGCTTGCATGTGGCAATCTAATTGATATTATTGAGAAATATATTTGTACTCCAACTGTACAGTAAATTTATACAACCATGAGAAAGATAGGAATAGAAAAAAAAAAAAAAGAGAGAGAGAAATATAGTGTGATTAGTGATAAATTTATACAATAAATTTGTATCTTCCTTTCTATTTTTTTACTATATAGATCTTCCAAACATACACACAGGAGATGAGATTTTGGTACGAGGCATAACAATGTATTTGTATGGATTAATTATTATTTTATAGTTGAAAAAGATTGAGTTTATTTTTTTGGCATTTGTAACAATTAAGTCTCTGTTTGGTTTGACGTTTCAACAATGTAAAATAATGATTTCGCGGAATTGATTTTAAATCACTTGCGCCCATCTTGCTTCGTAAAACGTGCATCACTCATCTTAATCATTGATCTCTAGAATCAAATCTACTCAACTATAAACTAAACCGACATTAAAATGCTAAATGTATAGTAGTTAAAAACCAATAATGAAACTATTTAAATGTTCTACAAGTGTTTCGATGCACAATGTGAGGAGATCATTATCTAAATTTTCCTATTTCATGATGACCTTCTCTATTTTATCTTGAAAATAAGTTAGAGGAGAAGATGCAAGTTGTAACATCCTGAATTTTATTAAGTAAAATAAAATAAAATTAAATTAATAAAGTAGAAGAAATAAATAAATAAATAAATAATAGGATTAATATTATGAGTAGTTTTATCCATAAGGTTATTTAATAAATAATAAGAATAATAAATAGAATAAGTGGGTTGAGTGTGGGCCTAGCCCAATTAAGTATTTATTTAAGGAGGGGTTCTCAGTTCACCCTAATCCTTATTCGTATAATCGTCAGAAAGCGAAACACTAAGGAGAGGAGAAACGACGTCTCAAGAAGGGATTGTTGCAGAATAATCATTGAGAATCAAGTACTGTTGCGGTTCGACCTTCACTTCAAGGTACGGTGGGGGAGAGGGTGCTGCTTGTATATGCATGTAGGGGTGCTTAGGTAGTAATCTAAGAGTATGAATTCGTATTGATAAATGATGTATTGAATATAGATGATGGAAACCTATGATTGATGAGTAATTTTATGATTCTTGATGAATATTGAGTGGATTGATTGAGAATAATGAGAATAGCGAAAATGGGTTAATAAAGGGTTGATGATTTGGGGTTTTGATGGGAAAACCATGTAAACTGTTAAGGATTGATGCTTATGATGAGTTTTGATGAATATAATCGACTATGATTGATGTTTTAGCAAAGAGGAGTGATTAAAGATTGATTAGAGTGATTTAGAAGCATTAGAAATCGTGCGAACTGCGATCTGCGTCGCAGGTAATCGATTACCAGGAGTGGTAATCGATTACTAGAGGGTTCTGGAACACCAGGAGGGCTGTTTGCTCGCAGGTAATCGATTACAGAGATGTTGTAATCGATTACCAGAGAGTTGGTGTGTTGGTAATCGATTACAAAAGTTTGGTAATCGATTACCAGTGTGTTTGCTTGCAGGTAATCGATTACAAGGTGGTTGTAATCGATTACTAGAGACCTGGTTTACAGGTAATAGATTACTAGAGGTTGGTAATCGATTACCAGAGTGGATTTTGATATCCTAAGTGCTTGATGTTGTTTGATAATGCTTTATTATGATTATGGTGTTGATGATTAATGATGTTGATGATGATTTGGTGTGTATAATGATCGGTGAATATGCCATGTGATTGATGATGTTTTGGTGTGCATAATATGCAATGTGATTAATGATGATTGGTGAATATGTATGATGAAATATGATGATGATGATTGGTGTTAATTATGATGATAATGATATTTGGTGATAATTATGATGATTCTTGATGACGATGATTGGTGAATTTGTATGATGATACATGATGATGATGAATGGTGCTAATTATAATGATTGATGATGATGATGTTGGTGTTGTACCTGAGTCTAACTCGGGGAGGTGAATAGTGTACCTGAGTATAACTCAGGGAGGTGATAATGGTGATGATGATTTAATTAACCTTATGCTGTAAATGATGCTTGAGTATATACCCGATGTTGTACCTGAGATACATAAGCCCAGTGAGGGGTGGGGTGTAACTCAGGGAGGTGATTATACTTGAGATACACAAGCCCAGTGAGGGGTGAAGTGTAGCTTAGGGAGGTGAATGTTATACCTGAGTCTAACTCGGGGAGGTGAATGTTGTACCTGAGTCTAACTCGGGGAGGTGATTATAGTACCTGAGTGTAACTCAGGGAGGTGAGTGTTGAGTAGGTTATTGATTATGGTACCTGAGTATAACTCAGGGAGGTGAGTAAAGATTATGATAATGTTGATGATTGTACCTGAGTATAACTCAGGGAGGTGAACACTGATTATGATGAAATTGAATATGGTACCTGAGGTGTACAAGTCTAGAGTGAGTGAAGTACAACTCAGGGAGGTGCATGATGGTGATGATGATATGATGATTATGATGAAAATGATGATATTGATGATTGTGATGAGTATGATGATATGATGATAATGATACTTATGACGATTATGATGATATTGATGATACTGCTGATTGTGCTGCTCTTGATCGTTTCTGCTGCGTCTCCCGATGTTGCTGCTCATGCTGAGTCCGCTGACTCCTACTGCTACTGCTGCTTTTGCTGCTCCTGCTGCTTCCCTGCTTGTGGTGCTCCTCTGTTGGTGGTCTCTCTGCTGCTGCCTCTGTTTTCTCTTTGCTCATGGACTGCGTGCTCTGCTGCTGTTGTTTTCCTGCGGGTGAGGATAGGGTAGTCTCCTATGGGTCATGTCTGAGTAGTACTTCTTTTCCTCCCGTTCTCTTGTGGATATTTTTTAACAGTGACGATGATGACACGACCGGTGTCGAGTTTTGATTAAAAGGGAGGATTGCTCTGTACATGTGACATCAGGGAAACATTATTGGGGGGATTCTTATTTATGTTTTAGTGGAAAGGATTTTATAAACTTTTTTTTAATTGCCCTTACATGGCGAGTAAGAGACGTTTTAATTATTGATAATTTGGAGATTCCCTGCTTGTGTATTTTGAAAACCTTTGAGTTCTACTTTTATTTTAATTAAGTTGTTTTACAATGAATGGGGTTTTAAATGAAGAGATGTGTGAACCTTTTTACCCGTTGAGGGATACTGTTTTTGAAAAACATTTCGACTTATTAATTGTATAAGAGCTGGGGTAGAAGGGTGTCACACAAATCAACAACTATTCATAAGCATTAAATCAATAATCTTTGAAAAAAATGAATGAAAATTGAAGAGGGGATAATGTACTTAAATTATGCATAAGCTACTCTAAGGAGCTTATTGAAATTGTTAAAATATTAGAATAATATATTTAATATCTTAAGAATATCCGTTAAGATTAGGTTTAATCTTATAATATCTCCTAGCATTAGTTTCCATATTTCTAGATAATTATTATGATTTATTTCCTAATTACTAGTCTATATTGGTCAGCATACATAAGAGTTAGTGTATAGTCTTTTGTATCAATCCATCAATTACTGTCAATCAATCTACTATCAATTATTCTTCTCCTCCATTCTTCCTTTTTATATCCAAAACCCTATAATTTCGATATGGTATCTAAGCGGTACCATCCACCATGACCTGTCGCGACCCTATTCCACCGTTGGGTTCCAAAGTTTGGAACTTTTATTTGTTCGTCTCTCTCACTCTATATTCATACCCTTCTTTATTTCTAGCCTCCCCCGCCATGTATCTTTCTGGCGTGCTCGGTCTTCATCCCCTCTTTGTCGTGCTATTTTTCTCCTGTCTTTCGCTGTTGCCGCTGCCGTCAACGACTCCGACTGGAGGCCCCAGCACCGGATTCACGTTGTCCAGACGAGTCTACTACCGCCGGAATCGCTTCAATTGGAGTACAGACGCTCCCTCATGCGCCCATTCTTCGCCAGCGTCTTTATTCTCCGTCATCCGCCTTCAGCCGCTCATGGTAGCACATCCCGCCGCTGTTTCGGTCGCTCTTGTTTATTAAATATATTAGATATTTTAATAAAATTACTATATAAATATAATTATATATGATATTATTTATTAAATTAAATAGTTTAATATATATGAGTGCGGGTATGGGGCGGGCTGGGCACCGAAGTGCCCGTAACCGCGCTCGTCCCCATTAAAAAATGCGAGCTATTGCCCATACCCGTTTTTTCGGGTTTTTACCCTACCTATTATGGGTACCCATAGTGCCTGGGCTCAATTGCCATCCCTAATTAGGGGTGGAAATAAGTCAGACCGCTTGTTGGGGGCCTAAGCCTACGACCCAACCTATTTACGACCTAATTTGGCTTGACTCATTTAATAAAAAGGCCAGGCCTAGGCTTCTAAAAAACTTTTTTAATTAATAGGTCAGATTTAAGTTTTTTTAAAAGCCTATTAGGCTTGACGAGCTTGCTTATTTATAAACAATTTTATTTATAATAAAATTATAAGTATATTATACAAATAAATAGTATAATAATATATAACCTTTTAATTTCTCTCGTTGACTTATTTAAAGTCCTATATCATTGATATATATATATATATATATTTACATTTTAAAAAAGTAAGTCTATTAGTCCGTAAACATACTAGTCTATTTAGAGAAAGACCTATTGGTCTATTTAAATGTCATAATAAGAAATATGCTTTTAAATAGGCTAATAGGCCAAACTAGGCTTTCAAACAGGCCAAGTCAGCCTGAAAAAATGGCATATGATAGGTAACAGATCATGTTTGGGCCACGAAAATATAATGCATGTCAGGCTTGGACCTCGCAAAGCGTAGTTTGACTTGGCCTACTTTCACTCGTATCCACGATGCATTACCAGGACGTGGCCAACAAAAGTGTAATCCTTTGTTTACAATTATGATTATCTAAAATCAAATTTATAAATAGAGTTGGTAAAACGGACTATTTGGCCTGATATGGAGCCGGTAGCGGATTTTTGCTGGTCGAGCTAAACAGTCCAGCTAAGATTTGGTCCTATAAAATTAAAGTTCAAGTCCCACCCTATACAGGTAACAGACTTATGCGAGCAGCCCGATTAAAATTTAATCTAATAAAAAATTTAGCTCATTATAAATTATAAAGAATTACACATCTATAAAACTAAAAAAATGACAATATAATTATAAAAAAAAAGAGTTCATATACTTTAATAGAACACATTCAAGTAAATTTTAAACACAACCTAAATTCTCAACACATCCAAGACATCCGGATTATTCCAAAAACTATAGGATTCATAATATTAAACAAAAAGGAAAAATATATATTTTCCAAGTGATATTAATAGTAGTGCTTAATCTATTACAAAATTATTAAAGTTTTAGGTGAGTGATTAAACGAAACTTTACGAATTACTCGGCCATTGATCTGGTGATTAGTTCTTTAAAACAATTTTTTTTTTAATTTATAAGACGCAATCACGTAGCAATTTTTTTCTCCCAAAATTACGTACCCCTTATCAAGTTTCTTTATATTAGGAGTATTATCACTTAAACTTTTGTTCATAATTACTTGCTGGGGCGTGGCGAGGAATTTTTTTTGGGGGCCAGAATAAAATATTAAAAAGGGTTAAATATGTTTTTTGTCCCTCAAAATATGATAAAATTTGGTTTTGGTCCCTCATTTATTTTTTCATTGGTTTTGGTCCTCCATTTTTTAAAACCACATGTTTTTAGTCCTCCTTATCAACTGTACTCTGTTAATTCACTTTCGCAGTTTCACTACGATTTTTCTCGAGTAAAAATTTACAGGAATTTCTTGTGATTTTTTCTCTAGAAAATTAATGTGCAGTAAAATTTCAAAAAAAAACTACAAATTTTTTTACATAAAAATGCTGCTATAAAATTTCTTTTCTTTCTTATAAAAAAATATATAGTGAATTTCTCGCAAATTTTAGAATCTAAATGAAATTTCCTTTTGAATTTTGAAATCTACAGGAAATTTCAAAAGAAAATACATAAAAAAATCTACATGAAATATTAATACGTCATCACTTAGCGAAATATAACTTACGATGAGGACTAAAATCATGTGATTTTGAAAAATGGAGGACCAAAACCAATAAAAAAATAAATGAGGGACCAAAACCAAATTTTGTTGTATTTTAAGGAAATAAAAACATATTTAATCCTATTAAAAATTATGATAAAAATATTAAATAATTTCAGTTAAGAATAGTAAATTTTATTTAAATGAAATTCTTCGTTACTTCATCTGCATGAAATTTCTCAACAAGTTGACAAATTTGTTCAATATCAAATGATTTTAAAGAGTTTTTAGGATCTAAAGTTGAACCAGATATAAAAAGTTCAATTGTCTTTACGTTAAATCTTTTATTTAATTCAGATAATTGCAAAACATACTTTTAGTTTTTCTTATCACGTAATTCTGAAAAACATATTCAAATCAAAACAATCTTTTTTAATGTTATATTATGTTACCTAATGATATTTTCTCCCTTCTTTCCTATTCTTTGAAATGCTCGTATGTTTCCCCGTTTGATCTTTTTACTTTTTATAGACTAATATTTTAATAAAATCTTATCTTCTCTAAATAAGAAAAAAATAACCAATATAAAAAATGAAATAATAAAAGTTAAAACTTTTTTTGACAAAATAAAGATAAATAGCAAGAGTCAAAGAAGTACTTAATACTATAGAATCTACGAAATTTTTAAAAGGGCCGAAGTAATAGTTCATGAAATATATTATACGGGGCCTATATAGTTAATAAAAAATTTGAAAATTTTGGGAGGCCGTGCCCCTGCCAACCCCTGGCTACGCCCCTGATTACTTGGTCAGTAGTCAGTCTAGTTCTAGCTAGCTTAGAGCATCTCCATCGGTTGAATAGACGGGATGCTCTTAATTAAAAATGGGATGTTATTCCAATATGCACCGATGCGAAGGATGTTTGACTAGTTTTTCCAGTTGCTACCTACAGCAACCCAAAAAGTGGGTTGCTCAGGCTTTTTATTTTTTTTGTAATTTTATAAAGTCAATAATAATAAAATATATAAGTGTAGGGTAAATTATGGAGTCCATTTAAGAAATTTTTATGAGTTATTGAGTTGAAAATAAAAAGTGAACAAGTTGCTTAGAATAATAAAAATAATATAGTAATATGAGAAAGTGTAAAAAAAATAAAATATTAGTTTAAGAAACTTTTAGGGAAGCTTGAAGGAGATACTCCATGAACAATCCTCCTCCATGGCTTTGATAACCAAAAGGTAGTTATGAATATTGATTTTTTTAATCTATCTGTATGAATTGATCAAACCTGAAAAATAGTTATTATATAAAAAATATCTCTCTTGCAGGCTTAAAGACGTGGCAATAATCACAGGAGGTTTCGGGTCTAAATGAAAGCACTAAATCAAGATGCTAATTGCACACGGAATTTTGTCTTAGAAAATAAGAGGAATTTGAAAAAAACAAAGTTAGTCTGTATCCACCCTTCCTGCAGAATGTATATTTAAAATATATATGGGTAACCAAAAGTCCATCAAGCTATCCGGCTTGAATCAAGAATTACTACGGACTTATTTTTTGGTTAAAACTACGGACTTAGTTACTTCGAACTAAAAACTCAATAAAAACCCGGGCTTCAAATTTCAGTACCAGGCCAGACTGATAAAATACAGGTCAGACAAATTCATTTTACCATCTCTATTTATAAACCCTTGCCGAGACATGCATGATGATTAATAGATAGTTCCAATTTCATTTTTCAAAGGAGCACGAATGCTCCTTGTTGATTATGAGCATTGTACACGGTTCCTAGAATAGGACTGATTAGTCCTTTTGTTCTTAATAGAAAGATGAAGTTACTGTTTTAAGAAAATCTAAATGATGAGTAAGTCGATATGTAAACTAGTAATAATAAAGGGTGAAGATATGTAGAAAGGAGAAGAGCTTGTGTCTTAGACTCATTAGTTCTTATAATGAACCAGTAATAATAGCCATGTTGTGATTAATGTAATAGCTATAGCTATTAGGGGTGTTCAAATCCAATCCAATCCAATTGGAACCGCAATAACCGATCCAAAAAACCGCAAACCGCAAAAAACCGAAATTTTTTATTGGATTGGATTGGATTTCGGATCTACATGTGAGAACCAATCCAATCCAAACCGATCCAAACTTTTTAAACATTTTGATATATTATCATTATTGATATTATTTTTCTGTGATAATGTAAAAAAATTATTGTTATGCAACTATATTTAACAAATAACGTTCAATCATGTGATTGAAAGCCATAAAGTAATTTGTGTGTTATAAGATAGGATAAGATAATTGCATGTTTTATCATATTGGGTTTACTATAAGTGAATATTGTTATATGGACAATGGAATTGGGATCCACCCTCATATCTAACTAAGTATTTAAAGTTACGTACAACTTATTTATTCAAGAAACATTAACAATTTGGTAAAGCATAACTTTTCGGCTTTAAATTGGTAAATGATTAACGATTTCGAAAACTAGTAATGATGTCATAGTTTTACTTTCATAACTTCATTTTTTAGTTTATTTGTGAAACCGAAGTCCAATCCAATCCAAACCGATTAAAATTGGATTGGATTGGATTAGATTTAGAAAAAAATCAAAACCGATTGGATGATTAAATGAGAAAACCGAAATTATTGGATTGGATGATTTTTCCCTCAAAACCGATCCAATCCAATCCACGAACACCCCTAATAGCTATAATGTTTTGCCGATATTCGACAAACTAATAATTCCCTAAAATTATGGATTATAGTTAAATTAATCAACAAGAATAACTTTTTTTTTTCTTCGCTCAGAACAACATGCTAAATTAATATTTAAATGAGAATGGCAAAAGTATGAATTCATGTTTAATTCCAAGCCAACCAATCACAATCAATATATCGACAGAAAAAGGGCAAAAAGGAAAATTAACACGAGAACTGCCGACGTCAATGTATATAATCATCTACCTAGTAAAACATTCAATGACTTAATAACAGAAGCATTATCCACAAAACCCAGCTTATACAATGACCCTCAATTCATACAACAACAAATTAACAAGTCAATGTATATTTTGAATGCTCCACAATTTAAAACTCGCTCAAAGCCATATTCAATTCAATTCATATTGCAATTGGAAACAAACTTGAAAACTCACAAAGACGCCTCAAGCAGTAACATCCTCTTCCTCCTCCTCATACTCTTCCTCATCAGCAGTAGCATCCTGGTATTGCTGGTACTCTGCCACCAAATCATTCATGTTACTCTCAGCCTCAGTGAATTCCATTTCATCCATTCCCTCACCAGTGTACCAATGCAAGAAAGCCTTGCGCCTAAACATTGCTGTGAACTGCTCACTAACCCTCCTGAACATCTCTTGAATTGAAGTTGAATTCCCAATGAAAGTGGATGCCATCTTAAGACCCTTGGGTGGGATATCACACACGCTAGACTTGACATTATTAGGAATCCACTCAACAAAGTAAGAAGAGTTCTTGTTCTGTACATTTATCATCTGTTCATCCACCTCCTTGGTGCTCATCTTACCACGGAACATTGCTGAAGCAGTCAAATAACGACCATGGCGTGGATCTGCAGCACACATCATGTTCTTAGCATCCCACATCTGCTGAGTCAATTCAGGCACAGTCAAGTTGCGGTATTGCTGGGATCCTCTTGATGTCAAGGGTGCAAATCCAACCATGAAGAAGTGGAGACGAGGGAATGGGATAAGATTGACAGCAAGCTTCCTAAGATCAGAGTTCAGCTGCCCAGGGAAACGTAGACAACAAGTAACTCCACTCATGGTAGCAGAAATGAGGTGGTTAAGATCACCGACTGCAATAAAACAAGAAAAAAGATATGAAAATGGAACTTTACAATTAAAATGAGAATCAAAATAAATAAATCATCCACCCCATTTAGGAAAAGCTACCAAAAACCAACTGATTGCAGAATTTCAACAACCACAACCACCAACTATGAGTGAGATACAAGACCTAAACCCACTTGAGTCCTCCAACCAACATAATGATACATAATCCTAATTTTAATTGCCAATTAAAAGGTCAACTTCAACTACATCATTATATTAATCATTACTTAACACTACAATTTATCTTAGCAAATAACTACACCAGCATCGGGATTAACAGTGGAAAGAACAACCACAACCACAACAATCATAAGTTGCACTAACTGCATTAAAATTGAAATAGAGAAATCAGAAACTTACAAGTTGGAGTAGCAAGCTTCAAAGTACGGAAGCAGATATCATAGAGAGCCTCATTATCCAACACCATGCATTCATCAGCATTTTCAACAAGCTGATGCACGGAAAGTGTGGCATTGTATGGCTCAACAACAGTGTCAGACACCTTAGGTGAAGGGAAGACAGAAAAAGTCAACATCATACGATCAGGATACTCTTCCCGAATCTTTGAGATGAGAAGTGTTCCCATGCCCGAGCCAGTACCACCCCCCAATGAGTGACAGACCTGAAATCCTGTTCATACATCACACAATTCCAAAACATATACCAATCAATTAACCACAACATAAGCCCATCACAACAAAAAAAATGAATTAAAAAATGAGAGTTTAATGAAACCCTAATAATAGCAAAATTCAAAAAGAGTAATTGAAAGGTTGAAAATCGAAATAGGAAATGAAGGAATTGTCGATACCCTGCAAGCAATCGCAATTCTCTGCCTCCTTCCTCACAACATCCAGGACGGAATCGATGAGTTCAGCACCTTCGGTGTAGTGACCCTTCGCCCAGTTGTTTCCGGCACCGGACTGCCCGAAAACGAAGTTATCGGGGCGGAAGATCTGCCCGAACGTCCCGGATCTGACCGAATCCATGGTGCCAGGTTCGAGATCCATGAGAACGGCGCGTGGAACGTACCTTCCACCACTGGCCTCGTTGTAGTAGACATTGATGCGCTCGAGCTGGAGATCGGAGTCACCGCTATACTTTCCGGTGTGGTCAATGCCGTGCTCGTCGCAGATGACTTCCCAGAATTTGGCCCCGATCTGGTTGCCGCACTGGCCGCCCTGGATGTGGAGGATTTCTCTCATTTTCTCGGGAAAATTAAGAAAGAAAGTGAGGGAAAATGGAGGGCAGAGAGAGGGACAGGACGGGGAGGGGAGGGGAGGGTGTGGGGGTGGCTTTTTAGAGTTTTTGTGATTGGTGGGGAGAATTTAAAGGCGTGGTTGTGCTTGTAATTTGGGTAATGTTTTAAGGGTTATTTGTGAAGGATGAGGACCAATGGTGCTTCTTTCTTTTGCCGTTTTGTTTTTCAATTCAATATAATCCTTCCAATTATTTTAATGAGTTGGTGTTGTTGTTTTTGTGTGGGGATTCTACAACCACCTCATCTCATTCACCTCATCTCTTGCTCCTTTCCTCCCTTTTTTCTTGCTGTTGTTCTAAAAATATAAAACCGATTTTGGGGTCTAATAAAGGAATCAAGAGGGCTTAATAGATTACCGTTTAACACATTACTAGCCCAACTCAAAAATTGGTTTTCATAGGGACTTGACCTTGATTTGGACACTATCTGTATTTGTAACAAGAATAGTAATATGCTGGCTCACATTACTTAAGGCAACACATGAAGGCTGGCTAGGTTATGGTAGCTCTGGAGGATGCCAATATACCATAGCTTAGAAGTTTTCTCTGTTTTTTTTACCCCTTAAAAGTAATTTTATAAAATTAAGTTAACCAAAAGACAAACTATGCCTTGTTATATATCATCTTCAAACTCATATTGACTTGCTATATTCGTGGCATGCGCCTTTCTTATTTATGAAAAGTTGTGTTAATAAATTTATACAACATTTTGTATCATACATTTTTTTTCTTTTCATCTCATTTCATTAAATAACTCATTATATGTTATAGGGGTGTTCAAGACTTGGTCTGTCCCTTTGACTCGTCCCAATCCGTCCTCTGTGACACCCTTCTCCCCCCAACTCATATATAATCAACAAGCGGAAGACTTAAAAAAATTACGGACCACGATGGGTAAAAAGGTTCACATTCTTTCATTAAAACATCGTTCCATTTAAAGTCAACTCTATTAAAATAGAAATTAAAGTCAAAAAGGTTTCCAAAGTAATTAAAACATCACTACTTCAAAAGTAACAATAAGATATCACTCTTAGCCACATAAGGCACTTAAAACAGTTTACATAATCTCTCCTAAAATAGAAACATAAAAGAAAACCCCTAATATCAAGCATTGATGTCACAAGTATCAGAGCGACACTCCTTTCTATCAATACTCGGCACTTTACGTGTCATCATCATCACCTGTAAAATTAACCACAGACAAACAGTGAGGAAAAGAATATCACTCATACATGCACCTAGAAGGCTACCATATCCTCACCCACACATAGCACAACATCATTATTTATCGCACCACATACTCAATCCTCAAGTAATTCATCATATAATAATCATCAATAATTCATCATATAACAAATCATCAATATCCTCATCATAATATATATAAATCACACATCATAATTCACCAAGAAAACACATTCTTTATTCTCAACACATAATACTCATTTCATCAATAATACTCATATCATCATAATATAATTCTATCTCATCATCAAATGCAATGCATGTTCATCTATATTCATGCACACCAAAACTCATCCACCTCATCCCAAGGATCATGACTTGGAACTCCGCACAATGGGTGCACCTCATCAATCTCCTAGTTGTTACCAATGATGGTCCACCGGTGTCACCACACAAACCGGTAGGTTTGCACCCCCTCGTTTGGCCCGCACAACGACATTCGACCCTAGGTTGCACCCTCTCGTTGGGCCCGTGCGATTCTATCATCCCTGGGTTGCACCCCATCGTTGGGTCCGTGCAGTTCACCTCCTGAGTTGTACCCCCTCGTTGGGCCCGCACAACTCAGATATCACTTCATAAGCTCAAGGCATAGTCAACATCATAAGGTTAAATATATCATCATCATCGTTATCATCATCATTACCATCATCACAAAATCATCGTCAATCATTCTCATCATAAGCATCATCAATCATCATCATCATAATCATGACACACATCGCATGCTCATTGCATCAATATATAATCATCAATCATCTTATACCTCTTAGGCTCATTACATCAACATGGCATCATCACACATCTCATACATCATCATATACTCAATGCATCAATACATCATCGTTATCATCATACATCACAATAGTATAAACATCTATCATCAAAGGAGATAATCATATCATCATACTCATACCACAATCAATGATCTATCCACTTAAATCTCTTAAATTCATAAACGATGTGTATAAACACATCAAACAGACAAAAGAATCATCAAATACACTCTGGTCATCGATTACAAGGCTCCTGTAATCGATTACCTGCAAAACACCTCTCTGGTAATCGATTACAGACCCCTGTAATCGATTACCTGCAAGCAAAACATCTGGTAATCGATTACCAACCCTCTGTAATCGATTACCAGCAAGCAAACTCTCTGGTAATCGATTACATACCCCTGTAATCGATTACCAGCAAGCCAGAATCACTCCCTGGTTGCCCAGAACACTCTGTAATACAAACCTCTGTAATCGATTACCCGCGACGCGAGATGACAGTTCTTGCGATTTTTACCCCTTTTAAACCCTTATATTCATCCTCTAATCATTCCCCATTATCAATACATCCATCTTACATGTTTATACCGCATAAAATCAATCAAAAACACAATCTTTTCAACAATTTCACAGTTATTCAGCATAATCCCCAAATCATCAAACCCTCATTAACCCATTTTCACTATTCTCATTACTCTCATTCAGTTCAATTAAGATTCCTCAAGATTAACACACATAAGCATCAAATCACAGATTTTCATCATACAACATGTAATGCACATATCAAATTCCAATTTAAAGCCTTAGAGGGTCTTATGGTTGCCCTCACTACCCAAGCACCCCCACATAGACATACAAGCAGCACCCTTTCCCCCATCGTACCTTAGAGTTGACGATTAAAAACAAAAAGCAGCACTCCACTCCCTTGATGATCTATTCTGCTACACTTTCCCCTTGTGAAGTTGCTTCTCTCTCCTCCTAGGGTTTGGTTATCTGATGTTTGAAGCTAATAGGGTGAAATAGATATCCCTCCCCCTATTTAATTATCTAACTGAGTTGGGCCTACTCCTACCCACTCATTACCCTTTTTAATTAAATAATATATTTTTCTGAAACATAATAATATAATGATATTATTATTATTTTCTTCATAAATCTTATTTTATTTTATTTATTCATTATGAATTATTAGGATATTATAGAGTCCTTATCCATCTACATTCAATTTAAATTGAAATCTTATAATTAAATCTTATCCTAAATTTGTATTGATTCTTACCCTTAATCCCTGTAATCCCTGTAATCTCAGTATTCCTATTTTAAAATCTGATCCTAATTTAAAACATTAACCATATCTCTCTCATAAGATTATCATTATTAATCCTGATATTATTTTATTAATATAACAATTACTATATTTATAACAATTAATGTTAATTGCAATCTTATGATTTATCCCTTAATAATATTATTATTATATTCAATATAAACATATTTGATTAAGATCCTAACAATCTGACGTCTCTCCTAATATTTATAATATTATATTATTATTATCTCGTAAATACAAGTATATTAATATTTACTGTTATTATTATGTAACTTCTATTTTTACAGCTAACGTTATCGAAATATAATTATACGTATTTAAATTATATTTCTAAATTTTGGGATGTTACATCCTCCTTGGGTTGGGTCTGTTTAGGGATGTCAACGGGGCGGGGGAGGGTAGTGACTACCTATATACATACTCGTTAAAATTAACGGGTACCTATACGGGTAATGGGTATCAGTGAGTATCTGCGGGTATCCATTAATGTTTAAGAATTTAAATTTTATAAAAAAAAGAGATGAAATGTTATATAATATATTATAATATCATACTTTATATATAAATAATCATTATATAATATCATTTTACGTGTTAATATATTAAGAATATTATTAAAAAATAATATTAAATAAATTATATCTCATCATAAAATGATAAAAAATCCTAATATTCAAATATATTTAATAGAAAAATATATTTTAATGAGTATGCGGGTACCCGCCGGGCGGGTAGTATAATATCCGTCCCCATCCATTATATAAAAATGCGGGTACCCATTGCAGGTATATCCACGGGTATCCACGGGGTACGAGTTTTTTTGACATCCATAGGTCTGTTCTTGTTCTATAAGAAAGAATAGAACCAAATCAGGTCTCATAGGGTCTTATTTATTGACCCGACATCGAGTTGAGGACGAGTTTGGGTTAACCTTCGGGTTACCTAGTCCGTCCTTTATATATAAATGTAATATTTATTACTTATAATTTTCTATTATATAAAGTCTTAACCTTATTTTTTTCCTTTTAAATAGGTTTTTGAGTTTAATTTTCCTCTATCTAGCTTTAAAAATACATTATATACGTAAAATTATATAGTGATATAATGTTATTCTTAATTTAGTAATGTCTCAAATTTAAAAAAAGTAAAAAACATTGCATACAGTAAGAGACATTGCATATAGTAAGAGGAATTATATTGTATGCAATATATTTACTAACGATATGAACTATTTTTTTTTAACATTGTTATATGATCATTTCATGATTATATTTAGCTTATATATCGGGTCAACTCGGTCTTGTCCTACTTATACCCATACATCATCATATCTCTTTGGGTCTATGGACGAGTTCGAGTCCATAGAATTGGCCTGATAAAATATTAGGGTCGGGTTATGGACAAGCAAAACTCATCCCAACCAGTCCCATGAACACTCCTAATATCTTACACTTCTATGTTATTTTTCTTCTTTTTTTCTCTCTTTTTTTGGTCTTTCACCGGGAATCCCCACAAACATAGTTGTGGGTTTAACCCTCGGACCGAGGTGATGGTTCCAAAAGTGATAATTCCAAGATTCGAACCCTTCACATTGCAGGTAGTGTCTGCCTGGGATCAGATTCGTCTCTCTCTTTAATTGTAGAAATTATTGTCAATTCTAATTTTTCCATTAAGACGACTTTATTTGAGTGGGCCCAATAATTCCTACATCAAGGAGATAAGCTTAACTATTTTTTTCATAGGGAAATTATCTTCATATGCATCATCATATATTAAAACAAAAGCCTTCTATGTAAATTACTATTGTGTGCACACTTAACCACCCCAAGGATGAATTCCATATGTCATATGAAGGTTTACGTAATTCAATAATCAAAATATTATATAAGCTAATGTATAAAACCTCCAGGCATATGGACAGCCGGCGCATATACCTACATATATGTGTTGAATTATGTGCATGAACAAACTGAAACCATATTCTAAGTATAGTATATATTTTTCACGGGGTCAAACAGCATGAGTATGACTAATAAGCCTGTCTTGAGCGGGAAAAAAATGTTTTTTCTTCTATTTAATTTTACAAGATTTCCCTATATAAAGATGGGACCAATCCGCAATTCTTCCACAACATCAAATAATTTAGATGGATACTTAGGTGCTTTCTATGGTACACAAAGATGATATTTTTGTACCAATACATTACCAAAATGAAGGACACTTGTAGGTTATTTTCGGTTCCCATTATTTTTTAAAACGTTATTCATTATTCTTTGCTTTTTTACAAAGAAGGCCCCTTAAATCTTGAAAACTACGATCTGGAATGCACAGAACAGAGACACATTGAGATGTTCAGAACAGAGGCCGAGACGTTCATCACTTCTCCCCCTTTATGCGATAAGATCCATTGTTGTTGCACCGTAATGTAATGTAAGCCTTCTTCATCCATCATTGGTTCTCTTCTCTTGTCTGAAATTAGTCATTAGGATTTATGGTTGAGTCTCCCCTTTTCTGCCATTAATTGCACTGATTTTGTTGTTACTGTTTAATTTATTGAATGGAAACTTGGGCTGTGAGTTGTTGGTTCTACAGAATGCCTGCAGTAGATGCATCAGGAGCAATTTTTGGACTATTAATTTATTTTAATATTTTGTTTGTCACAAATTTTTTGTTTCATCAACCTTATGGGCATGTTTATTTTGCACTATTTAACTTAATTGTTCAGACTTCAGAAAATAGGTGATCCAATTTGTAGTTTTGACTGAAGTTACATACTTTGTTCAAGTTATTTAAATATAAACAACTTATTAGTGAGTGAAATTGTATATTGAAGTACTTCATGATTTTAAATTTATAGTCTCACAGTGTGCTTGTGAAGTTAGTTAAATGAATTGTGCCTGCCAGGATGAAAAATGTCTATGGGCTAAGATTTCACAATTAAGAAATATTAAACCTCATTCAATATTTTTATGGCCAAATAAAAAAAATTAATTAATATTTTTATTCATATCTCAAAATAAAATCAAATTAGAAATTTATTCACCTTACAATAAATAATTAAAGTATGAAAACGTCGTAATTGATAAATTAAATAGACTCTCCATCTAAACAATATCAACTAATCAATCAAATTAAAGAACTAGTTCCATGAATTTTTTAAAAAATCTATAAAATAGGATACTGCGGAGGTGTTACATATGTCTTGTTGGAGTTTGTTTACGGTTTTGATAAAAAAGATTGGAGATAGTGTGGAGAGGTCAAATCTTAAGTTTCGTTTTTCCCGAAATGAAATGTAATTGTAGTGAATTTAATTGTAAAACATATAAGAAAATTAATTAAAAATACCTATCATTAGGGAAAAATTTTGAAAATTAGTTTTTAATGGCTCCTTACTTGTATGATGGAGTTGGTAAGTTTTCATTGAGAAAGGTAAAACTGCGAAATCCGGCCTACGAATTTTGTATGAGTGTAAGTCATCAATTCTAAACCTAATTCTATAAAATTGGATATTGTGGAGGTGTTACATGTGTCTTGTTAGATTTTGTTTATAATTTTGATAACAGAGATTAGGGATCGCGTGGGGAGGTCAAATCTCAAATTTCGTTATTTTTCGAAATGGGATGTAATTATGGTGAATTTAAATGTAAAAATTAGAGGAAAATTAATTATAAATACTTATCATTAGGGAAATTTGTGAAAATTAGTTTTTGATGGCTCCTTACCTGTATGACGGTGTTGGTGAGTTTTCGTTGAGAAAGACAAAAGTGCGAAATTCGGCCTATGAGTTCCGTATTAGTATGAGTTATGAACATAAACCTAATTCTATAAAATTGGATATTGTGGATGTGTTACATGTGTTTTGTTGGATTTTGTTTACTTTTTTATAACGGAGATTGGGGATCGCGTGAGGAGGTCAAATCTCAAATTTCGTTATTTTTCGAAATGGGATGTAATTATGGTGAATTTAAATGTAAAAATTAGAGGAAAATTAATTATAAATACTTATCATTAGGGAAAATTATGAAAATTAGTTTTTGATGGCTCCTTACCTGTATGACGGTGTTGGTGAGTTTTCGTTGAGAAAGACAAAAGTGCGAAATTCGGCCTATGAGTTCCGTATTAGTATGAGTTATGAACATAAACCTAATTCTATAAAATTGGATATTGTGGATGTGTTACATGTGTCTTGTTGGATTTTGTTTACTTTTTTTATAACGGAGATTGGGGATCGCGTGGGTAGGTCAAATCTCAAATTTCGTTATTTTTCGAAATGAGATGTAATTATGGTGAATTTAAATGTAAAATTAAAGGAAAATTAATTATAAATACTTATCATTAGGGAAAATTGTGAAAATTAGTTTTTGATGGCTCCTTACCTGTATGACGGTGTTGGTGAGTTTTCGTTGAGAAAGAAAAAAGTGCGAAATTCGACCTATGAGTTCCGTATTAGTATGAGTTATGAACCATAAACCTAATTCTATAAAATTGGATATTGTGGATGTGTTACATGTGTCTTGTTGGATTTTGTTTACTTTTTTTATAACGAAGAATGGGGATCGCGTGGGGAGGTCAAATCTCAAATTTCGTTATTTTTCGAAATGGGATGTAATTATGGTGAATTTAAATGTAAAAATTAGAGGAAAATTAATTATAAATACTTATCATTAGGGAAATTTGTGAAAATTTGTTTTTGATGGCTCCTTACCTGTATGACGGTGTTGATGAATTCTTGTTGAGAAAAGCAAAAGTGCAAATTTCGGCCTATAAGTTCCCTCTGAGTGTGAGTCATGAACTCTAAACCTAATTCTATAAAATTGGATATTGTGGAAGTGTTACATTTATCTTGTTCGAGTTTGTTTACAATTTTGATAACGAAAATTGGGGATCGTGTGGGGAGGTCAAATCTCAAGTTTCGTTATTTTTCGGCATAATATGTAATTATGGTGAATTTAATTGTAAAAATTAGAGGAAATTTTTTTAAATTTGTCTATCATTAAGGAAAATTGTGAATTTTTTTTTATCGTTCCTTACCCACTAAAATGTTTCATTCTATTACATAACCCACACCAATTACATATTTCACCATAAAACCAATTAAATAAAGACAATGACAACTTTGAGCAACCCCTCACTAAATACATGCAACGTAAAATAAATTTCAATCACCAAATCGGACTTCATCTGTACACCACAACGTGTCATCCACTAGTAACCTACAAAAATCCATTATTACATAATCATTATTTCACATTTATTTTTGCAAACTAAACCAACTACATGGGCCCCTTTTCCTAACGATCGCAATGGGCCTCAGAGTCCAAACGAAACGACCCATACCTCCCATGCCGCAGGTGCGTGCCATGGTGTTGTCGTCCCCAACGCCATCCAACAAGTGGCCGTCGTCACGGAGCAAAATATACAGAAGATCAACGCCAACGAATCTCTGGGCCAACTGTGTGGATGATTGGCGTTGATCAACAAAATTCATTGGTAAGATTTACAAAATTTACCTCGTCCCCAACGAATCGCAGAAGATCAAATGGAGCACCTCATCCTGCATGCTGGAAAATTTACAAATAATAAATCATCTTCTCCAGCAACTTCTCAATTATAAGATGTTGTTCTTTCGCGTACCTACACAATTACCTTAGCCATTCCTAAAATCAACCCAAGCAGCAACGTCTTCGATTGGTTACTTTTTTAATTGTGGTTTCTCCTTCAACCATGTGGCCCGTGTTCGATTCATCATCAACTTAGTAGATATTCGCTGCTTCAACTCCATTGTTGGCCTTAAGAACAGAAGAATAGGGTACCAAAAATTGAAGAATATAAAATAACATTCCACTATCAAATTATCTAAAAAAGTAGGGTTTATTTTGAAATCTGAAGATGTTGCCTAACAAGGGACTTTATGTTGAATAACTAAAATTCTTATTACCAATTAACCAGTCTTCAAATCCAGTCGTTCATCATAAAATATATAATATCAACGGTCCATGTTGTTTGTGCATCGGTACAAGTTTCATCAATTTGTGTACCATAAATTTTACCTAGATACTTATACTCACTTCATACCTTTTCATAACACACACTTTATGAATCACAAAAACCAAGTCTAATATTGCATTAGGTTCTGTATGTACAATATATATATATATATATATATATATATATCGTTATGCGGGTGTATGTATAAGTGTCTGTTTGGTTATCAGTCAATTTTAAAAAATTAATTTTGAACCACTTTCATCTAATGTGTTACGTAAAACGTGTATTCCTTATTTTCTAGTGTGTTTGGTTCACACTGTATCCACGTTTAAAATGTGGTTTTGAGGTAAAACCAAACACACTTTTCAACAATTGATTTGAAAATCAATTCAACTCAACTGGAAATAAATAAACACTAAAAAGTTATGAAGGACGTTACCACATGTAAACAAATGTTTGAACAAACATAACTAATAAGCTAATCAAGCTAAATCATGTAAATTAGACTAAAATAACTAATATATTGGTTAATACACAGATTAGTTGAGTTCTGTGGAGGTGGATGATATTTATCCCAATGGTTAGAATCTTGGCCAAATTCATGCGTATCTATCTGTTGATACTAGGGATGGCAATTGAGATCAAATCCTATGGGTACCCGCAAAAATTACTCGTAATGGACAGGGTAAAAACTCGCAAAACGAATATGAGCGCGGGTACGGGCAAAAGCCCACATTTGTTCATGGGGATGGCGCGCGGGTACGGGCACTTTAATGTCCAGTCCACCCCATATCTGCACTCATATATATTATTATTTAATAAAAAATACCATATATAATTATATATAGTGTTATATTAATTTTATTAAAATATCTAATATATTTATACATATTTTTAAAATTTATATATATATAATATTACAAATTAAAAATATATTTTTATAATTATATATTTGTGTTTTTTACTTTATAATATATGACTAATTAGTGTTAATAATCATTTTTTACAGATTTTGAAGAATTCTAACACATGATATTCAAGTTTATAAAATAGCGTGACGTGAAAGTATATTGTAATATTTAATAAAAATTTTGAACTTTAGATCATTTGTTGTGTTTTAGAACATTAACATATTGTGTTTCAATGTAATTAAATTGTTGTATCACTGATATTTAAAAATTCTGTTTGGACAATCTTCGAGTAACTTTTTCAATTGAGATATAGTTTTCTTAAATTAATATTTTTTTAATAACTTTTTAACTTTTTACTTAATAAAAGTGTAGGTAATGGACGCGGGTACGGACATATAGGTGCCCAACGGATGCGGGTACGGACTGTTTTTGAAAATGCGGGTACGGGAACGGGCACTCTGATACCCTGCCCAGAGAGTACCCATTTTCATCGCTAGTTGATACTCGAGAATTTGTAAGAACTAGAATTGAACCATCGTTAGTAACATCTATTATTGTACCACCACGCATTTTGCTCTCAAAACTTTTTACTGTTCACACCGCTTCACTCCGCCGTAGTTAAGCTTAGTCACTTACCCACAAGGCTTTCATCGTGGCACGTGTCCAGGTGACTGTTTATCATTGCTGAGTTGCAACTGGTTTTTCCTTTGGTCATTGGAGGCAACTGGGGGAGGTTGTTCTTGCTCATGAGTATTTATCAGGAAATTTTTCTTCCTGGGTAAGAGGCAATCAAGCATCAAAGTAGGTTCTCTGTTAAGTTCCCTATTATGATTTATCACCTTCTACTTGGTTCTATGTACTGCTTACATTCCTCAGAAAATTTATTAGATTTACTTAAATTTACAGTAACATGAAATTATCTCTGTGGCAGTAAGAGGCAATGGTCATGTGACTCAACAAGGTGTGGGAGAGGAATTTTCGCCTCGATTGAATGGCTTTTTTAAGTCAAACATTTATTGATTTGTAAGGTTGCACTTCTTTTGCTGTAGGAGTTTGGTTTGTTTTATACTCGATTTGATTTTGTGGACTTTAAAGTGTCATGATGGGGCAGTTAGTTGTGGTTTCTATTTCTTTAGCTATTCACAATCTTCTTCTTCATTTAATCATTTCCTTGTGTTAACTTGGTTTCTTTGGCTTCTTCCATCACACTTTCTCTTTGCTCCATTTCATTAATTTTGTGTATTAATTTCTTTGTTCTTTTTTTTCTGGTTTTCTTTGGTCGGTTCAAGCGATAGTTTACACATCTTGAGGAGCATTGTGCCAAAGATGAACGAAGAACTCCATTGTTGAGACAACAAGCCTCCTTACCCAAGTAAATATTGGTTAAACATTTGGCTCTCTATGTAGTGCAGTATATAGCCTAATTAGCTGTATTTCCTTGTGGTTAAACATTTGAGTTTAATTTTTCATTCTTTTTTTCACCTAGAATCCTAGATCTTATTTATTATCTTGTGGTAAGAATTCAAAACCTAAATTTATACCTATGTTTATTTTCAATTTTTTGACAGCCAACTTAACTTTAACATAGACCATCAAAGTTCTGATTTGGGAAGAAGGGGGTTGCCTTTGTGAGTGTCATAAGAAGCTCATTTGTGCAAAACTGATTGGGTGCACTTATGCTTAAAATACAAAATCTATAACTTAGATTAAATCAGTAATGCAGCTTTGAGGCATGGAGAACATACAAGGTGGGGAATGAGAAATTCTAGATTGTTTTACTACAGTTTTACTTTTGGCCTATAAAGTGCTTATTTTCATAGTGGCTTATTTATTTTTGTGCTGTTCCTCACTCATATCATTTATCACCTATAAGAGTTTGAGTTTGTTTTCTTTTCTTTTTTTATGCCAGTGGTGAAGAACTTGCTATTTGCTCTGACAGTTGAGCCAAACAACCTGAGGATACAACAAAAATTAACCTGGGCTCAGAATCAGCAGCAAGCTGGGCAATGGACAATTCCCTCAACCATTGAGGATGAGTTGGAGACCAATCCATTTATGAGGGTTGATCTACATGTGATCCAGGTTTTTCACCTCTCCAACTTTCTTCAAAGTGTGAAACAAATATATGATTTTATATTGATGGGAGGAAGGAATGAAATAGATACTTACTAATTCCTTTCAGGAGTATATATTGTGCTTTATATAATCAAAATTCTAATATATTTACTGAGAAAGGAAGCTGCAGTTTGTGGCATTCTTTCATTCTCTTTTTTGTGGGGTAAAAAGTAAAGTGACAAGCATTTCTTGAAATGTATTTGCAGGAGAAGGTGGGCTGTAATTCACCTGTGGAAAGCTTTAGTAGAGATTCATAAGCGGAAAGACAACTGGAGGGGTTAATGAAACCAGCATTCCATTCATTCTTTTCCATTTTCCTTTTCTGTTTGTTTCCACATATGAAGAAGGCCTTTATGTAGATAATACAACATAAAGTAAGTAGCTTTTTCAGATTCAAAAAATTGTGATGATAGCTCCATGTTAGGGCCGTGGATTGTGATGATAGGGGTTGTGCTGATAGCTATTCATATGTGATAACACTCTACTTTACAGATCCAATCATTGTTGAAGCTGATGAGTTCTGCAGCCTGTAAAATAAAGAAAACCTGAGGCGCGTGAGGGGCACGCTGTCCTTAAGGATTCATCGACCGGATGTGATGCTCCCCCAGGATACAACAGGTTCGTCCCGAACCGCCGTGAGCAAGTACGAGGTGGCACTGAACTGGAAAGAACGATTAGTAGGATCAGAAGAGCAGAACCGAGGAGGAGGATACCGTTTTTGAAAAACAGATAGGGTTAACCTCTATCTGTGCGGTTTTTTTTGTTTTTTTTAAAAAGTAACTGACAGATAGAAGTGGAGTGAAAATAGGAACCACTACTCTGTTAGTGCGGATAGGGTAATCCCATAAAATCCGAGTAAGACCAAGTCAAAATTAAAATCTAAATAAAACCGTTTTCTGAGATAAGGTTTAGTCTTTCAATTTAAAAATAAATAATTTAAATAAAGTGGGAGTAAAAAGCTGGTGAGGCACCATTATCGTGCGCGCATGGGGGGGGGGGGGCAAATCGGAGAATTTGCACTAGCTAGGCCCATCCTTGTGCGCGCGAGCCCATCCTCTCACTAGCTTGTTTAACAACCAATATCACAAGTTAATATATAAACCCTTATAAGGCTCCCTCACCAAGCAATGTGGGACTTGGAAATAAGCAAACTTTTGAAATAGCTTAAAAGGACAACAATCCCCCACATATTTCAAAAGTTTTTAAAAAACAATTTTAAAAGGAAGAAAGTTCTGCTCTGAACCACTAACATGAATGTTAATGCGTCGAATCTGGTGTCTTTTGGACTATGAACCAGACCTAGATTAATAAGTCGTAACATACAAGCGAATCGGTGGAACGAGTTCCTATGAACCAAGACACTTTAGTGTATGCCAGAGGTCTTACCAATCACATCACACCCTACAGTTCTTGCCGTTACCGCTGTGTTGCGCTGTAAGGCCATGCGCTCGCCTGGTATTCATGAGTGCTCTAGAGATTTCGCCTAAATCTCATGCAAGCGGCCCCACTTGACACTCATATAGGTGATTTCATCAAGTGTATGCTGCACTTCATACACCACCTGTAAGGGATATGAGAATCATTAAAAGCCTTTCGGGCTTATCCTCTCCAATATGCAGTCTAGCACCTCATACACCATAGGAAGGGACAAGTAAAATAGTGCTAGCAAAACTAACAGCTGACTTGTTTTTACCCATATGAACCTTCTTCATGGGGTCTCCAATCACAAAGGTTGGGTTACCATCACTGTTAGTATCAAAATGGCTTTAGTCCCATTCCCCTCGATGTTTCATATATATATTTTCTACCCAAGGGTTTAGTCAGAGGATCGGCCAAATTCACTTCTGACTTTACATAATCAATGGAAATTATTCCATCTTTCAGCAGCTGCTTCACCACGTTGTGTCTTAACTGAATATGTCTACTTTTGCCATTGTAAGTCTTTTGCCTTGCAACGGCTATAGCCGACTGGCTATCACAATGAACATACACTGATGGTGTTGGTTTCATTCCTAACGGAATGTCTGCTAAGAAGTTTTTCAACCACTCAGCTTCATTACCGGCCAATTCCAGAGCTATAAATTCAGATTCCATAGTGGATCTGGCTATTATAGTCTGTTTGGTCGATCTCCACGTGACAGCACCACCACCAAGTGTAAAGATGTAACCACTAGTGGATTTTGTCTCATCTGAATCTGAGATCCAGTTAGCATCACTGTATCCTTCTAATACAGCGGGAAATCCACCATACATAATACCATAATCCATGGTACCTCTCAAGTATCTCATGAGTCTAACAAGTGCACCCCAATGATCCTTATTAGGATTCTGAGTGTATCTACTCAACCTGCCCACGGCATAGGCAATGTCAGGTCGAGAGAAATTCATTAAATGTAACAAGCTCCCAATTATTTGCGCATACTCAGACTGAGAGACAGGGTCACCTCGATTTTTCTTTAATTGAGTGTTGCCATCATAAGGGGTACTCACAGGGTTGTCATTAAAGTGTCCAAACTTCCTAAGAAGTTTTTCAACATAATGTTCTTGGGATAGTGTAATACTATCACCCTTCCTTATGATTTTAACACCCAATATCACACTTGCTTCACCCATGTCTTTCATATCAAAGTTAGATGCAAGAAAAAGCTTAGTCTTAATCACTACATCCAAGCATGTGCCAAATATAAGCATATCATCTACATATAAGCAAATGATAACACATTCACCATTTACAACTTTTGTGTAAACACATTTGTCTACTTGAACAATAGAAAAACCATCATCTATCAAAGTCTGATTAAATTTCTCATGCCACTGTTTTGGAGCTTGCTTTAAACCATACAAGGATTTGAGAAGTCTACAAACTTTATTTTCTTGACCAGAAACTACACATCCTTCAGGTTGAGACATATAAATTTCTTCTTCTAAATCACCATTTAGAAAAGCCGTTTTTACATCCATTTGATGTATAATCAATTTGTAAATAGAAGCCAAGGCTATTAAAATTCGAATTGAAGAAATTCTAGTCACAGGAGCAAATGTATCAAAATAGTCAATATTTTGTTTTTGAGAAAAACCTTTCGCAACCAATCTTGCTTTATATTTTTCAATAGAACCGTCAGGATTAAGTTTCCTTTTAAAAATCCACTTACAACCAATGACTTTTGCTCCCGGAGGTAAATCAACTAAAATCCAAGTTTTATTTTTAGAAAGAGAATCAATTTCAGTTTTAATAGCCTTGTTCCAAAATTCGGCATCAGAAGAAGAAACAGCTTCATCAAAGGTCAAAGGATCATTTCCAATCAAGTAAGTATAAAAATCATTTCCAAAAGACGTTTCTTTTCTTTGTCTTTTACTCCTTCTCAAATCCTCATATGAGTTCTCATTGTTATTTTGAATTGTTGCACGAGAAACAGATTCAGACTTCAAAGGGAACACATATTCTAAGAACTCAGCATTTTTTGTTTCCAAAAAGGTATTACAATCAAGCACATCACTTTTCAAGACAAGAAAACGATAGGCAGCACTATGCTCAACATAGCCAACAAACATACAATCAGAGGTCTTAGAGCCTATTTTCCTTTTCTTAGGGTCAGGAAGCATAACCTTAGCTAGGCACCCCCACACTCTCAAATAACTTAAGTTAGGCTTATACCCTTTCCAAATTTCATAAGGAGTCTTACCGGTTTTCTTATGTGGGATCCTATTTTGCAAGAAACAGGCAGCTAAAAGGGCTTCCCCCCACAAGTTATCTGGTGCACCTGAACTAATGAGCATGGCATTCATCATTTCTTTTAAGGTCCTATTTTTCCTTTCTGCTACCCCATTAGACTCAGGTGAATAAGGTGGAGTTACTTCATGTATTATGCCTTCTTTTTCACAATACTCATTAAATAAAATGTACTCTCCACCCCTATCAGATCTAACCCTCTTGATTTTCCTATTTAATTGGTTTTCTACTTCAGCTTTATATAATAAAAACATATCAAATGCTTCATCTTTATGTCTAATTAGATAAACCTTAGTGTATCTTGAGCAATCATCTATGAACGTCACATAATATTTCTTACCTCCTCTTGTTACAGTTTGTTTTAAATCACCTAAATCAGAGTGAATTAAATTAAGTAATTCAGTTTCACGTTGAACAGGAAGACAAGATTTCTTGGTTAATTTAGATTCAATACAAACAGCACATTTATCTTGATTTTCATTATTAATACCAGAAATCATACCAATTTGGCGCATATTCTTAATATAAGAAAAATTAACGTGTCCTAATCTAGCATGCCATATATCAAACGAATCAAGCATATAAGCAGAAGAGGAAACATTTTTATTCAATACTTCGGAAACATTAAGAACAAAAAGTCCCTGATCACAATATCCCTTGCCAACAAATACATTATTTTTGGTCATCACAATTTTGTTGGACTCAAAAGACACCTTAACCCCAACTCTTAACAATAAAGACACAGAGACCAAATTGGCCCTAATATTAGGGACATGCAGTACATCATTCAAAGCCAAGGTCTTCCCTGATGTGAGTTTGAGAAGTACTTTTCCTTTTCCTTGAACTGGTGCAGTTCTGGAATCACCAAGATATACAAGTTCTTCTCCTTCCCCTACAGCAATGTAGGAGGTGAACGCCTCTTTATTGGCACAAATGTGCCTGGTAGCCCCAGAGTCTACCACCCACTTGGTCACATCAGTCACAATATTAGCTTGAGAAACAACCGCCGCAATGATATCATCTCCCTCTACCAAATTTGCCTTTGGTTTGGGAGGATTGTCGTTTCTCGCACGGTGTCTGCATTGATATGCTTGATGACCTGGCTTTCCACAAACAAAGCAACATCCCTTTTTCTTGAAGTTAGCGTTGGGATTAGTAACCTTAGGGACAAAGTGATCAGAGTTTGACTTCGTACCTTTTTTGTTAGCTTTGTTTTGAATGAGATTGGCTCGTGCCGCTAGAGCCCTTGCCCTGGCCACTTTGAGCTCCCTGCGGTTGGTATCTTCAATGATGATATGGGTGATCAGATCTGCCAGCGACAATTGCTTATGTTTGTGTTTGAGTTGTTGTTTGTAATCGTTCCAGGAAGGGGGCAGCTTCTCAATCAATAGACCAGCTACAAATTCGTCTTGTAACTCAATATTTTCTCCTTTCAGATCCTCGAGCAGTTTATGATACTCATTTATCTGGACCTTGATGTCCTTGTCTTCAGCCATCTCCCACCTGTAGTAATTGCCGATGACGAATTTCTGCTTCCCAGCATCTTCAGCCGTGTATTTTAGATTGATGGACTCCCAAATTTTGTTTGCCTCCTTGTAAGAGCAATACACATCGAAAAGCTCGTTAGATAAGGTACTGAGAATAGTGTGACGACATACCTTATTAGCGTTGGTCCACTCTTCTATGAGTTTTAGATTAGCAGTCTGTGGTGGCCTTGATTCTGTAAGAGCGTAAGCAACTCCATGGAGATCGAGAACAGAGAAAAGGCGCTCCTGCCATCTACGATAGTTTTGTCCTCCAAAAACCTCTATCTTCGAGATATCAGGGAATGGTTTCGCATAGAGCGCATGGACGGGAGGAGGAGGTGGTTTTGGGTCGCCATCTCCGTTGGAAGGTTCAGCGTCAGAAGCAGAGGGTGCAGAAGACATACTGAATCCTTAAGATTGTTGAAGCTGATGAGTTCTGCAGCCTGTAAAATAAAGAAAACCTGAGGCGCGTGAGGGGCACGCTGTCCTTAAGGATTCATCGACCGGATGTGATGCTCCCCCAGGATACAACAGGTTCGTCCCGAACCGCCGTGAGCAAGTACGAGGTGGCACTGAACTGGAAAGAACGATTAGTAGGATCAGAAGAGCAGAACCGAGGAGGAGGATACCGTTTTTGAAAAACAGATAGGGTTAACCTCTATCTGTGCGGTTTTTTTGTTTTTTTTAAAAAGTAACTGACAGATAGAAGTGGAGTGAAAATAGGAACCACTACTCTGTTAGTGCGGATAGGGTAATCCCATAAAATCCGAGTAAGACCAAGTCAAAATTAAAATCTAAATAAAACCGTTTTCTGAGATAAGGTTTAGTCTTTCAATTTAAAAATAAATAATTTAAATAAAGTGGGAGTAAAAAGCTGGTGAGGCACCATTATCGTGCGCGCATGGGGGGGGGCAAATCGGAGAATTTGCACTAGCTAGGCCCATCCTTGTGCGCGCGAGCCCATCCTCTCACTAGCTTGTTTAACAACCAATATCACAAGTTAATATATAAACCCTTATAAGGCTCCCTCACCAAGCAATGTGGGACTTGGAAATAAGCAAACTTTTGAAATAGCTTAAAAGGACAACAATCCCCCACATATTTCAAAAGTTTTTAAAAAAACAATTTTAAAAGGAAGAAAGTTCTGCTCTGAACCACTAACATGAATGTTAATGCGTCGAATCTGGTGTCTTTTGGACTATGAACCAGACCTAGATTAATAAGTCGTAACATACAAGCGAATCGGTGGAACGAGTTCCTATGAACCAAGACACTTTAGTGTATGCCAGAGGTCTTACCAATCACATCACACCCTACAGTTCTTGCCGTTACCGCTGTGTTGCGCTGTAAGGCCATGCGCTCGCCTGGTATTCATGAGTGCTCTAGAGATTTCGCCTAAATCTCATGCAAGCGGCCCCACTTGACACTCATATAGGTGATTTCATCAAGTGTATGCTGCACTTCATACACCACCTGTAAGGGATATGAGAATCATTAAAAGCCTTTCGGGCTTATCCTCTCCAATATGCAGTCTAGCACCTCATACACCATAGGAAGGGACAAGTAAAATAGTGCTAGCAAAACTAACAGCTGACTTGTTTTTACCCATATGAACCTTCTTCATGGGGTCTCCAATCACAAAGGTTGGGTTACCATCACTGTTAGTATCAAAATGGCTTTAGTCCCATTCCCCTCGATGTTTCATATATATATTTTCTACCCAAGGGTTTAGTCAGAGGATCGGCCAAATTCACTTCTGACTTTACATAATCAATGGAAATTATTCCATCTTTCAGCAGCTGCTTCACCACGTTGTGTCTTAACTGAATATGTCTACTTTTGCCATTGTAAGTCTTTTGCCTTGCAACGGCTATAGCCGACTGGCTATCACAATGAACATACACTGATGGTGTTGGTTTCATTCCTAACGGAATGTCTGCTAAGAAGTTTTTCAACCACTCAGCTTCATTACCGGCCAATTCCAGAGCTATAAATTCAGATTCCATAGTGGATCTGGCTATTATAGTCTGTTTGGTCGATCTCCACGTGACAGCACCACCACCAAGTGTAAAGATGTAACCACTAGTGGATTTTGTCTCATCTGAATCTGAGATCCAGTTAGCATCACTGTATCCTTCTAATACAGCGGGAAATCCACCATACATAATACCATAATCCATGGTACCTCTCAAGTATCTCATGAGTCTAACAAGTGCACCCCAATGATCCTTATTAGGATTCTGAGTGTATCTACTCAACCTGCCCACGGCATAGGCAATGTCAGGTCGAGAGAAATTCATTAAATGTAACAAGCTCCCAATTATTTGCGCATACTCAGACTGAGAGACAGGGTCACCTCGATTTTTCTTTAATTGAGTGTTGCCATCATAAGGGGTACTCACAGGGTTGTCATTAAAGTGTCCAAACTTCCTAAGAAGTTTTTCAACATAATGTTCTTGGGATAGTGTAATACTATCACCCTTCCTTATGATTTTAACACCCAATATCACACTTGCTTCACCCATGTCTTTCATATCAAAGTTAGATGCAAGAAAAAGCTTAGTCTTAATCACTACATCCAAGCATGTGCCAAATATAAGCATATCATCTACATATAAGCAAATGATAACACATTCACCATTTACAACTTTTGTGTAAACACATTTGTCTACTTGAACAATAGAAAAACCATCATCTATCAAAGTCTGATTAAATTTCTCATGCCACTGTTTTGGAGCTTGCTTTAAACCATACAAGGATTTGAGAAGTCTACAAACTTTATTTTCTTGACCAGAAACTACACATCCTTCAGGTTGAGACATATAAATTTCTTCTTCTAAATCACCAAGATATACAAGTTCTTGGAAATAAGCAAACTTTTGAAATAGCTTAAAAGGACAACAATCATAACACTCCAACTTGAACCAAATGCACAACAGTAACATCTCTAATTATGTTGTGTACAGATAGTGAAAGCTTAAGATTTCTGACAGAAAAAAGCTGCTTGGATAGGAGATCAGCCTCAAGATGGACCTCCAAGATTTGATTTAGAGATAGATTACAAGCCTGGAAGTGAAAATAGAGTAGCAGATGCCCTCTATCAATATTCTATAATGACTTAGATATCTTGGAGGGAGAATTACAAGCAGGTGATAAGCAATAAGCAACAGGATGTTAAGACTTAAGAAGGATCTAATGGGCCATGCAGACTCTCATCCTGGCTTTCAGCTTAAAAAAGGAGGTAATATTTCGATGACAGGTTAAGGAGTATCATGATTCAGCTAGCTATGACTATGAGGGATCACTCCAAGTTCTTTAGAACCTATAAAAGGATTATGGAATTTTATACTATGAAGAGGGAGATTCAACAGTATATTCAAGCTTATGAGACTTGTCAGAGAATCAAGTACCAATCTTCATCCCTATACCTACTCAGACCAAGTCTGATTTGTTTAAGAATTTTGTAAGAGGCCTTCATAAAGTTAAAGGTGTGGATACAATTTTTATGGTAATTGATAGGATAACTAAAATGCATATTTAATCGTTGTTTTCCATTCTTTGACAGCTAAGGACATTGGGTGAAATATTCATCATGGAGATAGTTGAAGTCCATGGCTTAGTTAAGTGTCACTGTGGTAGTTCATGTTTTACCAGAATTCAACTCAACTTAGAAATCTCTAGCTTCATCAGGAGGTAGTTGTATAATAGTTGTGTCTGTATTTTTTTTAATTTTGTCATATTCAACTATCCATGTTAAGTATGTGCTTTCTAGGATTTGGTTTATTTGAAAATTCAAGCATACGAGATTGAAACATTGGCTAAGAGAATATTTTTTTTTAAGAACTTAAATATTTTAACGAAAAAAATTGGCAGATAAATTCATCTTTGTTAATGATTATATTTACTCATTAAAAATTTTAATAAACGCTTATTCATATTTAAATAAATGGTGATTGATATTCCTTTTAATCCAAATAAAGAAAATGGTTTTATCTCTGAATGTAATGGTATACATTTCAGATAGCCATTTTAACGATGACCTTTTATATGGATATTTTATTATTGGTCTTTACTGATCTGTGTTTAAAACCCTGATTATGGTTTTCATTTCTGTACAGCATAAACATGAAAGTCATTCAGCACAAGCACGGTTGAACGGAATTCCAATATTGCTTTTTACCATCATATTTCTTAAATAAATTGCAATGTGAAAGAACATGATAGATATTAATATACTTTTTACTATTGACATAATTTATACAAGTGTAATTGAACAACAATATCATGCTTTTTTGAAATACAATAACTATTGGTTAAAAAATAATTTAAAGTATTAAGAATTTATATTTATATAATAAAAAATAGTTAAAATATATATAGTTTCTTAATAGGCCCATAAGCACTAAAATATCCTTTAATTACCCATTAGTTACACGCACACAGTATTAAAAATTTAAGAGTGTTAGATATAATATTTTTAGTGTTTTGCATATTTTAAATGAATATTTTAAAATTTGTAATTTCTTAAGGATTTAATTAATATACACCGTTAGTGTAAAGAAATTTTACACAGACATCCAATAGTGTGCCACCAAATCATTTAATGGATATGACACCTCGTGTGTTATTAAATTCAATAAATGATGTGGCAACACCTCATTGGATGTCTGTGTAAAATTTCTTTACACCGACAGTGTATATATATTAAACCCATTTCTTAATCAATAATCTTCCGTTTCTAACTAAACTCTTGATTTTATACTTACCGGTGAATTATATGTGTCGTTCGCACAAGTACATCTTCATTAATCATACCATAATTAATAATATTTATTATCGTTTAGAACTGAATAGTACAATCTCCATTAACCCACATATTGGGTGAACTTGGAGGGAAAGGAAAATTTGGAGATGATTAACATCGTTGCTAACTAGGAGAGGATATTGGAAAATTTGGAGATGATTAACATCGTTGCTAACTAGGAGAGGATATTGATTTTTGTTAAGGATTGGCTCTCTCAGCATCTTTTATATTGCCTACATGAGATGAATTCTATAAAGATTGATTTTTGTTAAGGATTGGCTCTCTCAGCATCTTTTATATTGCCTACATGAGATGAATTCTATAAAGATTTTATTGATTTACTTTGAAATTTAAGTATTTTGCACAGGCAACATTAACCGTACCATCAATTTGCCCGTGCGAAGCACGCGGAACTAAAGTTTATATTTCGAGGATGAATTTAATACCATCTGATGGAATGAATCCATTGCGATTTCAAAGACGTCAATTCCCCCTTTGTGTATCATTTGCTATGACAATAAACAAGAGTCACAAACGTTATCTGTAACGCCCCCGAGCCGCTTGCAGGACTGATGAAGGTCCCCACAAACCTATACGAGTCTTTCTAGTATGCTTTGTCCTCACTTACACACTTTCCGGGAAACTTCCCAGAAGGTCACCCATCCCAGAATTGCTCCAAGCCAAGCACGCTTAACTATGGAGTTCTTATGTTATGAGCTTCCGAAAAGAAGATGCATCTTGTTGGTATAGTTCTCCCCAACAATTTCCTTTAAGCTATTCTCAACTGTACAGTCCCATACCTGCACAACCTCTAGATCCCTCTCATTCGGGTGTGGGCTCGGTTCATCCATGTGTCCCTTCTTGCTTAGAAGCCTGCCAGGAGCCGCTCCTTGTCTGTGCCTCTTTGCACCGATCACTCCCCGCCCTCATCAGCCTCCGGCTCTCACATTATCGCATATTGGTGTGTTTCTTCCACGACCTGTATTCTCACATGGACAATTATTTGTTGCAGTATCTCGTGTGAAGTCTAAGAGTGGGCTAAAGATATTGATATATGATGACAATAGTGGATTTGGTAGATGTACAAAAAAATATAGTCTTTAAGAAGGTTTTCCAAATAATTTAATAAACCAAATCTTGAATCAATATCTTTTTTGACGAATTGAATATATCAATATCTTAGATATTGTTAATAAGAGTCAATATTAACATGTATTCGTGACTGTTGATTTTGTTAAATCTTAATTATTATTATTGTATATTTTCATAGAAATGTGTAAATGCACGGGTTTTTCACTAGTTCATGTCAAAATCTGTTGGGTCTAGATTTACTTTTTTTTTTTTTGTGGACAATGGTCTAGAGTTACTTGACTCCAGCCCTGAGCAACTGGATATATAATCTTTGGGTATAGTTGAGTTGGGTTGCGTTTTGTTTGGAAGCTGAAAAGTTATTTACAGTTTTTGGATATTTGGGCCGCATTCACTTGAAGCCTGCACCGTCTTCAATTCTTCATGTCACACAATTGGGCTTGCATGAAAATACTATAAGACAAGCCTTAATGCATTCTGTGACAAAAAAAAAAGCCTTAATGCATTCTTCTCCAAAGCCATTTTCTATTTATTTTTTTTTTTGACAAAAAAAATTATTTATTTATTTATTTTTCTCACCACAATAGAAGTGTGTAATACTAAGATACCCAAAGAGTTCTATATACAGTTCTGAAACTAGAGTGTCAGGTCACTTCGCAGATATGAACTTGCTATATTGTTACTCAGTGCTCCTCACTCACTATGTCCACAAAGTCAAGTCTACGATGAAGTTAATTAATACTCTCTCCATTTCTTTTTAATTATCGTTTAAGGTTTTTGCATATGGATTAAGAAATGTAATAACTTTTTAGTTTCATTGTTTATAAATATATCCTTTATCTCTCTCATTGAAGCATTTAAAATTCTCCACTATTTCTAGTAATATGCAATAAATACCCCACCATGTAATAAATTTGAAAGAGGGTAAAGTTGGAAAATTAGTATTTATTGTTGCCTTAGTATGTGAAAATAACACTTATTTAAAAATAAATTTTAGACTCTAAAATGACAGTTAAAAAGAAACGGAGGGAAGAGAAAATTCCAATTAGTGTCGGCAACTGTCCACTCAATCCCAGGCAGCACTAGCAGCATGTGAACGTAGTTTCTTTTTTATTTATTGGTTAATTAGCTAAGCATTAGCATAGAATGTGAACGTTGCTTTGCTACCAGGTCTTCCTCTAGCCCATTGTCAAAAATGGGAGAAATTATGGAGGCCATACATAGGATATATAGGGCATTGTGCTTCCTCACAATAATTCACTGGATGGGGCTGTCTGTGCATTGTGATGATACGACAAACAAGCTAAGCTAGCCCACTACCGGAGTGGCAAGCAACATGCACATAGCACCACATATCCTTTTCCTTTATGGTGCACAATACCATTACCTACCTTTCAATTAATGTGACTACATCATAGTATTTGACAAGAAATGGAATTTAAAGCTACCTACAGAGAGATGAGTCATAGAGTGGTCAACACGCGCAGACTGAACAGAAAAAACTTGATATTTGATAAGAATTCTTTTTACGGTGAGTTTTGGTATTTTTTATAAAAATTTTCTCAAATGTATTAATTATTTTTTTATAAAAATACTTTATTAGTGGACGTAAGTAAGTAATTATTTAATAGATAATTAGGGGTGGAAATAGGTTAGACCGCTCGACAGGGGCCTACGACCCAGCCTATCTTTTTATATATAAATAGAGATGGGTCTGAAATTTATTTTGCCGCAAAAAAAGAGGGCAATTTTGGCAAAAAAAAGCAAAATTCATTTTCAAATTTCAAATCAGAAATCTTGAAGTTTTAATTATATTTAAATTTAAATATGCATCATATTTAAATATGCATCAGATTTAGAGAGACAGTATTTTGATTTTATTTGAATATAGATAGATCGATATGTTTTATAAATCTGATTTGATTCTAAAGCTTATTTGATTTGAATATAGTTGTATTTTCTAAATTTGATTCTAATTTTGTATTAAAATAAATTAAAATCATTGATAAATTAAAATCATGGATAAAAACAATAATTTGATTTGAGTATAGATAAATTGATTTCACTTTATGTGTATAGACCTGTTCTGATTCTAAATCTGATTTAATGTGAATATAAATACATAGGTTTTCTCTTCATTTTATTTCTTGAACATAATTGATCATTGGATCATTGTTCTCTCTTGAACATAATTTTGTTTTCTCTTCATTTTTAATAGACAGCCAATGGATCATTGTTGGAAACCATTATAGAAATAGATCTTGACAAATATTGGTGGTTTCAATCATGTTCTAAATGTTACAAACATGTTGTCGAGATGGGGACAAAGCATTATTGTGAAAAATGCAAGATAATTGTTGTTGTCCCAAGGTAAAACTAGGATTTTAGTTTATGTTCTTATTCAAAGATGAAACTGATTTTAGTTGCTGTCCCATATAATATGCGTTTTTAAATTGCTAATTCGATCAGGTTTAAAGTGAATGCAACTGTGATTGATGAAACTGGGTCAACATGTTTGATCATGTTTGATGGTGTCCTTTCTAAGTTTTTGGGCAAAACTGCTTCTGAGTTACTTGGGGCAAATGATAAGGTGAAATTTACTTACCATAATTCATTAAAACAATCATGTATGGTTTTGAAAATTAGTTTTCAGTTCAAGATTAATCTTTTGTTTTTCAAATTATAGGTAAAAGACAAAGGATATTGTCCCCCTGAGATTGATGCATTGGTGGATAAAGAATTTTTGTTCAAAGTGGAAGTCTCTGATGCAAACATTGTTTACAATTTCAAAACATACAAAGTCAGGTTCATGACAGATGACAAAGAACTAATTGATCAGTTTAAGATTATGCACTCAATTAAGGTTTTTGTGAAACATCTATTCTTTTAAAAGATATAACAATGGTTTATTAGGATTTTATTCACTAAATAACATTGATCATATTTCTTTTCTACTGTTTGCTTAGGATTTGTATGAAGATAATGAGTAAAATGAACAACAACCAAATTTGACAATACAAGTAGATGATAACATGAAGGTGAATATGAATAGATAATATAATTCTTTTTAGTACTTACTTTTGAATCATTATTTTTGCATCGATTCATTTTAATTTTGGTTTTTATTTGTATATAGGATAAATCTGAGCAGGAATTGTTAGCCTCTAAAATTGAGTTGTCTCGACACATTGAAGTAAGTCATTTTATATAAGTGTTAGATATAGATGCTATTACCAATTTGAATACTGTTTTCTTTTTTATGGGAACTATTCAACTTAGATGTATGATTATGTTATGAATTTGCATTCAGTTTTTATTGTTTTTAATTTTAATGTTTGATATTAGAATGTGTTATTGTTAAAATTTGGTTGATTCATTATCACTTATTGTAGCTTCCATTAATTTGAAAGGGATGTTAATACTTTTATTGAGGACGTTAATACTTTTATTGGGGAAGTAACGAATTTCTTTTAGTTTGAATAATAATTATGATCATTAAAATAGTTGAGATTATTTCTTGGTCATGTTGATATAGGAAATTTTATCAGACGATGATGGCGAGACTCCATCGAGGAAACCAAGTGGGAAGAGATCTATTGATAATGCTGAAATTTCACTAGCCGTCGATGATGGAGGCACACAGAATTCCAGTACAAAATTCCCCAAAAAAGTGAAGATCAAGATAGAGCCCAAGGACTAAAATGGAGCTGCTGTTTTTCTTTTTTTAAATAATACTGCGCAGAATTACACTCTGAATTTGGGCAGGATTGGTGAATTTTACTTGGCCATTCATTTTTTGAACCATTTTACGTCAGTATTTATGAACTTGAATTCTGTGTTTAGTTATGCTTATCGTTATCGTTGTTATAATAATTATATTATTTTGTCATGAATGAAAACGGCAGAGTTTCCATATTCAATTAATACCGCACCTGGGCAATGGTCAGTAATGGGGTTTGAGTCATTGGAATGCAGAAACATCCTTGAGAAGATGGAAAATTGCATTAATAAACAATAAAATGAGGTTCATTCACCTAATAATTACAACTTTATGTTTTCCTTTTAGATTCCAAAAAAAAATCATTTAATAATATGATTTGATTCTAAATTTGTATTATAATAAATTATAATCAATGATTTGATCTGAATTTTCTGATAGTGGATCATTATTTCAGATTTTAATTTATGTACCTGCTTAATGCTTTGATTATAATCAATAGGTTAGAGAGACATGATTTAGATTTAGAGAGACAATATTTTAATTTTATTTGAATATAGATCGATATGTTTTATAAATATGATTTGATTCTAAAGCTTATTTGATTTGAATATAGTTGTATTTTCTAAATTTGATTCTAATTTTATATTAAAATAAATTAAAATCATGGATAAAAGCAATAATTTGATTTGAGTATAGATAAATTGATTTCACTTTATGTGTATAGACCTGTTCTGATTCTAAATCTGATTTAATGTGAATATAAATACATAGGTTTTCTAAATTTGGTTTTATTTGAATATAGATGAGTATTCTAAGTTTGATTCTAAATATGATTTGAATCTAAATTTGTATAATAATAAATTATAATCAATGATTTGATCTGAATTTTCTGATAGTGGATCATTATTTCAGATTTTAATTTATGTACCTGCTTAATGCTTTGATTATAATCAATATGTTAGAGAGACAGTATTTTGATTTTATTTGAATATAAATCGATATGTTTTATAAATCTGATTTGATTCTAAAATTTATTTGATTTGAATATAGTTGTATTTTCTAAATTTGATTCTAATTTTGTATTAAAATAAATTAAAATCATGGATAAAAGCAATAATTTGATTTGAGTATAGATAAATTGATTTCACTTTATGTGTATAGACCTGTTCTGATTCTAAATCTGATTTAATGTGAATATAAATAAATAGGTTTTCTAAATTTGGTTTGATTTGAATATAGATGAGTATTCTAAATTTGATTCTAAATATGATTTGATTCTAAATTTGTATTATAATAAATTATAATCAATGATTTGATCTGAAAATTTATAGGTTTGCTTTTAATTTGTTTGTATAAATCCGTTCTCATTCTAAATTTGATTTTATTTGAATATTGATAGATAGTTTTTCTACATCTGATTTGATTTTAAAGCTGATTTGATTTGAATTTAGATAGGTGTTCAAATAAAGATTGTAAATTCGATTTGATTTAAATTTTGATTATAATAAATTAATATATGCAAAGTTGTGTTTTTGTCAATAGGTTAGAGAGATGTGATTAGATTTAGAGAGACAGTATTTTGATTTTATTTGAATATAGATAGATCGATATGTTTTATAAATCTGATTTGATTCTAAAACTTATTTGATTTGAATATAGTTGTATTTTCTAAATTTGATTTTAATTTTGTATTAAAATAAATTAAAATCATGGATAAAAGCAATAATTTGATTTGAGTATAGATAAATTGATTTTACTTTATGTTGTTTCAAATTCAACTTCAAATGTTGTATACAAAGAAGTCTTCCAAAATTTACAATAGGTTTGAGCTTAAATCTTTTCAATAAAAAATTAAAAATCATTATTATTATCATTGTTGTTGTTATAATTATTATTATTATTATAATCATTAATTATTATTTTTAAATTATTAATATTATTCTTATTATGATATGAAATGATTATGATTATGATTACTTTTTTTATTGTTCAAATATTTTTATTTCAAATTGTCTTCCATTTATGACTATCATATACTAATTACCTTTATAACTTTTCAACCTATTTTTTGCAGGGCATCCACGAAACTTCTTTCAATGTCTACTTACTATTTTTTATGTAGTGGGAAACTGCATATTTTTGGACCAATATTGTTTTATATGACAAATGTTATGAAAAACTGTTTATTGAAATTTTAGTTAATAAGTCTTTTCAATCAAGTTTACTATTAATATTAATTGTTATTATTAATTGATCATGTATTCTTAGATAAATCTAACACTTCACTCTCAATCGTTTCCGTCATATTCTCGCCCCGTGCATCGCACGGGTTCCCCACTAGTTTAAGGCTTAGTTTGGCTCGGCTCGTTTAATGAAAAGGTCAGATGTAGGCTTTTGAGAAAGTCTTTTTAATTAAATAGGCCAGACTTAGGCTTTTTAAAAAGCCTATTTGGTTTGACAGGTTAGCCTATCATAAATAATATTATTTTTAATAAACATATAAATATTTTATATATAATAAATAGTAAAATAATATATAATTTTTTAAATTCTTCTGTTGGCCTATTTAGAGATAGACTTATTTTCCCATCTAAACGTATATGTTAGTGACATATTTACATTATAAAAAAATAAGTATTAGTTTGTAAGCGCACTGACCTATTTAGAGATAGATTTATTGACTTGTTTAAAGGTCATAATATGAAATGGACTTTTAAACAGACTAATAGGCCAAACCAGGCTTTGAAATAGGCCAGGCCAGACCTAAAAAAAATAGCCTATGAATGGTACAGGTCAGGCCAGGCTTGGGCCCTGCAAAACCTAGCTCGACTCGGCCTACTTCCACCTCTATAGACAGCGTATGACACCATAAAGTAATTAAATAGAAAAGGAGAGATAATAAGTCTTAATCAATTCAAGGTAGTTTAAAAAAAATTGATACAAATTTATAACAAATTTACTGTAATAAATTAAATTAACTAATTTCTTTAATTCGTATAACGTAATTTAAATGTTCTTGTTGTAATTATGATAGGAGGGAGTAAGAACAGGAATTTGAAATTGATAATGAATAATCAAAAGTTACCTTTTTTATGGCCTAATGTAGTTTTTTAATTTTGACTTTGTTTAAAAAATTAAAATACCAGTTGGTTAAAATTCTAGGCGGCTAAGTCACATTAAGGATTTATTTGGTACTATTAGGGAAATAGAGAAGAGAGAAATAGGGAAGAGAGAGAGGAGATTTTTAGGTTGTTTGGTGTGAGAGAAATATGTGTAAAATGAAAGAGAAATATATTTTTAAGTTGTTTGGTGTGAGAGAAATGAGTGTGAAATAGAAGAGAAATAGGTTTTGAAAATCGATTATTCATAAAAAAAATCGATTTTTTTCTTAAAAATCGATTATTCTAAAAAACAGCGATTTTTTTTTTACTAAAAATTAGAGCTCGTTTGTTTAAAATTATTTCTTAAAAGAATCACATCTTTTTTTAAAAATCACTTATATGAATTTTTAAGATGTTTGTCTAAACTTTTTTCAAGAAGCAGAATCAGAAAATAATAAATTTTCCGCTTTTTTTAAGAAGCAACTTAAAGTTGCTTCTTGAAAAAAGCAGTTAAAATAGAAGAGAGAGAAAACTTTTTGACAATGTGAAAACATTTATTTAACAATGTGAAAGCATTTATTGTTGCAAATAAAGTTATTTTTTATGATTGTAGCCAAACGAAAATTTATTTCTGATTATAAGAATCTCTAAAATAAAATCTATTTTTTTAAACAATTTAAAAAAAGTACTTTTTTTTAAGCACAAACAAACTGCGATTTATAGTAAGATTTGTTGTGATAATCAATTTTCATGAATCAAAAATTGATTATTGTGTGGTTGGTGCGCATTTCTCTCCTATCTCTCTTCAAACTTGGAGAGAAATAAAAAGTTGGTGGGACCCACAACTTTTTTGACATTTCTCCCCTACTTCTCTCATCCACCAAACAAGAGAAGTTGTCAACTCCTTTCCCACTTCTCTCCCCCCTCCCTATTTCCTACCTCTTTGCTACCAAACAAGGGCTAAATCTTTCTAAAGACGTAATCATGAGTTTGAAATTTACTCAAGTCACCATGTACTCTGGTCTTGAATATAAGTAAAAAAATAACTAATTCATGCTAATTAAGAATATTGGTTGAGCTCATTAAATTTTCTCAAACTCACATAAAAAGTGAACAACATTTACTAAATTATCCTTGTTAATATTTATTGTAGAATAGATCATTAGAAAAGAAATGTATATTAGATAAGGGTATTATATGGATATTAGCATTTAATAGGGTAGATACCAACTAAATTGAATTTTGAGTTGCTATATATACACGCACTTTCCTTGAACATGCCTATACCTTCTCCACGCTAATTCTCATATATACCTCACCCGGTGAAATTAAGAAACCACGGATTCGAACCAGGTTAGACAAAAATTAAAAAAAATCATTTTTGGTTATTCCTTAGATATATATTCATCCAATAACCTTAAAACATGGAGGAACTACTTTGTTTTGGCTTCTGGATTTTCCTGTTTTCAATGCACTACTTCATGGCCTTCTTAGCTCTAAGTGGAACCAACTTCACCACAGATAAGTTAGCACTTGTTGCTCTCAAATCTTCTATCACTAGTGACCCTTACAATTTCCTATCTCACAATTGGTCTGCTTCCTCTTCTGTATGCAACTGGGTTGGTGTCACTTGTGATGCTCATCACTATGGCAGGGTAAGGACCCTGAATCTTGGTGAGATGGGTCTTAATGGCACCATACCCTCTGAATTGGGAAACCTCACCTTCCTTATTGAACTTGATATTGGTGGAAACAGTTTCCATGGTGAATTGCCACAACAACTAGTCCACCTGCGGAGATTGAAGTCACTGAACTTGAGCTACAATGAATTTAGCGGAGATGTTCCTACATGGATTGGAGGATGATCTGCACTCCAATACTTGTACCTTAGAAACAATAACTTTGGTGGTTTCATTCCAAAATCTTTCTCTAATTTAACAATGCTAGAGATCTTGGCATTGAACCACAATCTCATTGAAGGTACCATTCCCCCTGAAGTTGGCAAAATGACACACTTGAGGATTTTATCAATTAGTTCAAACAGACTTAATGGAACTATTCCTCAAACGATTTCTAACCTCTCTTCCCTTGAGAAAATCAGTTTATCTTATAACTCTCTGTCAGGTAATGTAATGTCTTCATTCATGTTTTGAGCCTTTTCTTTTGGTATATCTGCTTTTCATTGGATAAAGGCCACCTAAGCTTCATAACTCAAAATGGTCTGGTGCACCAAAGGTTAGAATTTTTACTTTAAGGACTAAATTACATGATCCCAAAAAATTCAGGACTGATCTGCTAGTTTACTCGAATTTTTACAGATCTAATATTGTTTAGTTCGGTTTTGTTGTTACACTTTCTATCTTACACCATTGTTTTTCATTCCTAGATTAAATCAATTATTTTAACCATCAATTAATATACAATAATATGGAACTTCTTCTCTGTAGTTCTCTACTTCTCTATAAAGAGAGAGATCATATTCATATATATATAGAGAGAGAACATTTTATTCTTTTTCACTAATTTTTTTGTGAAATAAATTAGGAGGCATTCCAAAGGAGATTGGTGAGCTTCCACAACTAAGAATAATGTATCTTGGAAATAATCCACTCAGTGGCTCAATCCCATCAACAATCTTCAATCACTCAATGTTGCAAGATATTGAACTTGGCTCCAGCAATTTATCTGGCACTCTTCCATCAAACCTATGCCGTGGACTTCCAAAACTGCAAATACTTTATCTGGGTTTCAATAAGATCTCTGGTAAAATGCCATCTGTTTGGCATCACTGCTAAGTGTTGACAGATGTGGACTTATCCCAAAACATGTTCAGCAGAGGAAGAATAGCAGGGGATATTGGAAACTTAACTAAGCTTGCCTCCTTATATCTTGATGAGGACAACTTGGAAGGTACATATATTGTTCCTTTATATCGTCGTATTACAAGTAATAAGTTCACCAAATTAATTTTTTATTCACCAAATTTCTAATATTTCAAATTTATATATTTGAGTCAATATCCGTTTATACCAGGTGTCAAACTTTAAGAGTTACACCACTTAATAACTTTTTATAAAATATAAAATTTTATATGTATGATCTATATGATAGTAACTTTTAATCCAACGATGGATTAATTAATATAATGATCTATTAAAAAATTATTGAGCGGTGTAATACTTGGTGTAATTTACACTGGTTTAATTCGATCTATGCTCATACATACATATATATATATATATATATAGAGAGAGAGAGAGAGAGAGGCCAGGGTTAATTGGTACCATCAAAATTTTAAATTTACATCAATTATTAACTTTTTTAAAAAAATATGAAATTGGATAATCCAATCATTGTATTAAGTTGTTATAAATTTGATGAAGTTTAGCAAATTTCATATAAATAATAAATCGATTGATTCTTCATTGTATAATATCTTATTTAAAATAAGAAATATCCATAACATATATACGGATATCCACTATTATTCTTATAAATTTGGTATGCATATATAATTAACATATTAAATCACATTATGTAATAATTGAATTTATTACATCTACATTTTATAAAGAGTGATTAAGCAGAGTAAATTTAACAGTCTTAATAGATTTTTATGAGCATTAAACTTTAGCAATCCAACTATTAAATTGAAAATACTCATTAAATAGAAAAAATATATCAAATCTTGTAATTTTTTTTTTAAAAATTATACTTCATCAGATAACTTTATTTAATGCATAATTTTTTAAAAAAATATATAAGTAAATATTAATCATAAAACTATATTTTTATAAATATCTATTTATTTAAAATATGGCATTCACGATTACAATGTTAAAATTATATTATTTAATGGTTGAATTTATAAAATTCATATTCTACAAGTATTATTAAGAAAAATAAATTTGGCAAAACTTTTATAAATTCGCCCCTGACCACAACTCATCCACCTATTCTTCAACATTATAGTTGGTTAGGACCTCCACTTAGTTTCACCCAAGCTTCATCCTGGTCATGGATAGATCATCCAGATTTGAGTCCATAAGTAGTGACAATTGTTGCTCTCCTAGGATTTCCTCATCTGGGATCTTGGGAAGGGGATCAAGTAGGCCCTTGCGAACAGCTTGATGCACTATCTCCCTTCAACTCTTCGAGCGAAATGTGAGAAATTAGTAGTACCCTTAGAGTCCACTTCTTCCCTATACTACGAGGAAAAGGGAAAATGTAAAAACTACCATTAAAGCAGCCCAAGCAAGACTTACTATATCATTAAATTTTGTCTCCTATCTATATCAATATGAAGTAATTATTTTATTATTGTTAATTAATTTTTCTTGTATTATTTTATTGTTTTTGTATTTTTCATTAAAAAATATTATAATAATAGTGGAATTATCCGTACAGATTCAAAAATAAATTATGGACTAACACTACATAATATCTATAAAAAAAGAGAGAAATATGAAAGCTTTCATTTCATTTTATGATAAAAAAATTCATTTATACCGATTATTTCACAAAAAAAAAAAGAATAAGAAAACCCACGATCAGTTGAATTTCAAGTATTCAATTTCACCAATAAGATACAAAGACTTACTTCACATTTTGAATTGAACCGAAAAGACTATTTATTTGTGGCTAAAGGCCGACATCGAGGTGTCAAACCTTCCCGTCGATGTGAGCTCTTAGGGAAGATCATCATGTTATCCCTAAAGTAACTTTTATCCGTTGAGCGATAATCTTTCCATTCGGCACCGTAGGCAGAAATAGGGGAAGAGGTAAGATTTATCCCGACGAAAGAAAGAGTAATAATAATGTTTATAATGCTACAACAACAAGTATAGTTAACAAAATTATACGAAAGAAAAGGGGGGGAATACAAAATAACGAAAGTAGATGCATCAAATGGACGTAAAGTGATTGGATATTACACCTTCAGTATCAGAACTTCTTGTTTCAAATGATGAATCTATCAAACTTGATCAACCATTAAATAGTAATCTGTTTTTATAGTTTGTAAAATAGATTAGAAAAAATGAATTTCTAATAAATCAAAATAAAAGTAAAGAAGTAGAAAATAATATAAGAAATGATATATAAAGAAATAATATCTATATTATCATACAATTATATTATACATTTATCCGGTGTAGTATTGGATTTTAGATTATGCTACATTCGTTCCTATTTAACTGTCCATTTGGACAAAAAATACAAATATTAAGAAATACAATTACTACTCTTGTTTTCATGGAAATGAATTTTAAACTTTCAATTTTACCCTTTATATCTCTGAGTACTATTGGGTCTCATTAATTTTCAATAGTAGCTCATTTATTAACATAAGGGTAAAATAGAGAAATATGTAATTATTATTGCATTTGATTTGTAAATGGACAGTTAAATAAGAATAAACTTTTTTATCTCAAAATGGATAGTTAAGAGTGTGTTTGGTAAACCATTTCAGCTAGCTGAAAGCTGAAATTAGTAGCATGAAACTATTTCAGTTGTGTTTGGTAAGGTGGCTTTTTGGGTAGCTACTAACTTTTTTCTTGAAAAGCTACTTGAGGTAGCTTTTTTAAAAGAACTATTTTCAGCTACTAGCTGAAAGTTAATTACAAGTTTATCCCTCAACCACCCCCACTAATTTATTATTATTTAATAATTAATTATGTCTTTATATGTTATTTTACAATTTTCAGCTAGTTTTACTAAACACTTTCAGCTAGTTTTACTAAACACTTTCAATCAATTTAACTAGCTTTTCAGCTTTCAGCTAATTTTTCAACTAGTTTTACCAAACACACTCTAATTAAATAATAACAGAAGTAGTAATTTATTTGAAAATTTGTCCAACAGACTTTCAATCAATTTCTCCAACAAAAGGTAAAGAAGTATTAATTAATGGAAAACTACTTCTAGAAAGAATCCTAATTAATTTGAATCATATAATTTTTCATAGGTAATTAGTATAAGTGACTCAATGCATATATCATATATCATATAGCTTGCGGTTTTGTAGGAGAGATTCCATCCTCTCTTTTTAACATATCTTCAATGAGAGTACTCAGCCTCGAAGAAAACAACTTGAACGGTAGCCTCACAGAAGAGATGTTTCGTCAGCTACTACTACTAGAAATCTTGGCTTTGGATAATAATCAATTTGTGGGAAGCATTCCAAAATCTATTAGCAATTGCACAATGCTTCAAGAATTACATCTTGGTGACAATTCCTTCACTGGTATATATGCCACTCTTTCCATATATCTATATATAAATCTATCACACATAATTTTGGTTATTGAATTTCATTAAAATAATACTTAAATTGCTTGTAGTATTCAAATAATGCTATCCATCGCATAACCTAATTATTTTTTTTTTGTATAGACAAAAAAAGCTTTTTTTGGACAATTTAAAAAGTTGAAAGTAAGATAAATTTTTAAAAAATCTAAAGAAGAATTTAAAAGTGAGCAAACTTTTTTTTTTGGATTGAAGGGAGACCTAAAAGCCAAAGAACTACAAAGAGACTAGTCTAGGAAATTTACACCCAGCTAGATCATTAAGAAGGCATAAAGCAACAAAAGGAGAGGGAGAATGACAAAGAGAAACCCCCCAGAAAGAAAATGAGCCTCATTAGCTAAACAATCAGCCACATGATTGGCTTCTCTCCATATATGACAAATTGTATAAGACCAATCCCTCTGTAAGAGAGCTCCAATACGGAGCACAATGTGTAAATAAGGATGGCTCGTGGACAGCTCCCCATTGATGAGATTAATAGCAACTTCAGAATCACACTCCAAGCAAATCTTCCTAGCGCCAATGTCCCACGCAACTTCCAAAGTAACAAGAACTCCTCTAAGTTCTGCCATCAAGACAGAAGAAGGCCCCAAATTCTGTTGAACACCAATTAACCATTTTCCATGATCATCCCTAATGACATCCCCGCAAGCTGCCTTATGATTTTTAACCGAACCATCTGAGTTCAATTTAACCCAACCCTCTAGCGGAGGACTCCACCCAACACTTACCACCTTGGAGACTTTTTTTAACTTAATGAGACCATCTGAAATATGGAGCGCATCAGAAACCATGGACCGCACCTTGTAGCAAATATTCGAGACATTATGAACATTTCCATTAAAAACCCAATCATTTTAGGCTTTCCAAATATGACAAAGAGAGACTGCAAACTTGCAAGCCCATAATTCACCATCAGAGCTAGTAATGTGGCTAATATTAATCGTGATCCACTCAAATAAATCAGCTCCAAACCAAGACAAATTCGCATTCATACTCAGAGCTGCCCAAACATCATTAGCTAGCTGACAATCACGCATGACATGAACACTAGTCTCACTAGCTGTTGAACATAGGGGGCAAATATCCGAATCAGAAATATTACAAACAACTCTTTTAGAATTAGTTTTGAAGCCCGCTTTGAGCACAATCCAGAGAAAACTTTTAATCCTATGTGGAATATTTAGATGCCACAGTTTTTTCCAAACCCCAGCACCATGATCACCCTCTGAAAAATTACTAATCAGGTTGTAGGCAGATTTTGCATAAAACTCACCATTGCTTGTTGGACCCCAAGATATAGTATCCTCACCCATTAAAACATCCGGAACATGAAGATTAAGAATTTCAGCTTGATAATCCCGCGGAATCAAATGGGCAACACCCCTGATCTGCCACCCAGAATCACTAGAATAAAGATTAGCAACTGTTAGTTGGCTGAGATTATCAGGAATGTTAGTCATCACAACTTCACTAAGCACAACATTAGAAGGTAACCATTTATCATGCCAAAAAGAAACTTGTTGATCGTTACCAATATTAATTCCACCGAAGTCCTCTTGAAAAATCTGGCCAGGTTTTGACAATAGCTCTCCAAGTGGTTGAAGCATTAGAATTCGAGTAAACTCTAGGGATCAAACCCTCACCACACTTGTACTTATTCCGAATTGAAGGACCCTCACCCACAACGCATCCGGTCTATGGATAAGCCCCGACTTAACTTTATAATCATAGCTTTATTAAAATTGTGGAGATTTTTAAACCCCCATCACCCCTCATTCTTAGGAAGGGTGAAGTCATCCCAAGGAACTGAGTGCAAAACTTTCTTTGAAGGTTTGTCTCCCCAAACAAAATCCATACAATATCTCTCAACCTTAAGGCAAACACTTTTAGGGAGAATGGTAGACAGCATAGTGTAGGTTGGGAGCGCTGCCGGGACAATTTGGGCCAAAGTAATTCGTCCTGCAAAGGAGAGGGAATCAACCTTCCACATAGCCAATTTCCTCTGAACATGCTCGATAATATAGTCATACGTCCTAGACCTCTAACGGGAATGGAGGATAGGAATGCCAAGATATTTCCCCAAATCAGCTGAGAGAGCAAAACCGGACTTACTACACAATTCACTAGCTCTAGAAGCATGAACAGATTTCGAAACAAAAATACGGGTCTTCTCAACAGTAACTCTTTCCCCTGAAGCATCACAAAAAGTCTATAAACACTCCAGCATTACATCCATTTGTGTATTCGATGCTTTCCCAAACTACAATAAGTCATCTGCAAAAAATAGATGGGTTAAAGGAGGACCTCCACGATGAAGAGTAATCGGGGACCACCTCCTACTACACCTGGATGCATCAATTAAATGGCTTAGGCGTTCCATACAAAGGACAAATAGGTAAGGGGATAAGGGATCGCCTTGCTTAATGCCTCTCATAGGAGAAAAAGAATCAGTTACTTCATCATTTACCAAAACCTGTATAACATAAGAGGACACACAATGGAAAACAAGCCGACAGAATTTTTCCTCAAAACCAATATCCCTGAGAGTTTGAATAAGGAAAGGCCAACTGAGACGATCATAAGCCTTTTCTAGGTCCACTTTGATAGCCATGAACCCCTCTTTACTTTTAGAACAGTGCATGGTATGAAAAAATTCTTGAGCAATGACAATGTTATTTGTACCATGACGTCTAGGAATAAAGCTACACTGATTATGTGAAACCAGAGCATCCATCAGACTCCTCATCCTAGTAGCTATAATTTTTGTAACGATTTTGTAAACTACGTTACAAAGACTAATAGGACGGAATTGCTTAACAGAAGAAGGGTTGGATGTTTTCGAGATAAGAGATATCAAAGTTTGGTTCACACTTTCAACTTTCTCTGGAAACAGAAAAATATCTTTAACTAGAGAGCAAACTGACCTGCCAATAGTGTCCCATTGGGAAGTGAAGAATAGAGGGTGTAACCCGTCAGGACTAGGTGCCTTCCAGGAGCCCATACTACAAACGGCCTCATGAATCTCTTGATCAGATGGAAGGATATGCATAGCATTGAGCAGGTGTTGATCAAGTCTAGGAAAACCATTCCCTCCACGCCAAGAAAAACAAGGGGAATTATCCTGGTAAAGCATTTTGAAGTAGTCAACCACCACATATTTAATACCCTCGGGATCAGAAACAATATTACCCACTTCATCAACGAGACCCTCAATTCTATTGTTCTTACGCCTAGTCACCGTGCTAAGATTGAAAAAGTGGGTATTCTTATCCCCAAACTTCATCCAATCAGTACGGGATCGATGATACCAAAAAGCCTCTTCTTGAAGAATGATTGATTGGTACTCTTTCCAGAGTTTTATTATGGAGTTTATCTAACCCTCCATGAGGACCCAGAGCAAGGTTTTTATTAACCTCTTCGAGGCGGGCAAGGACTTTACGCTTCCTGTGAAAAATGTTACCAAAAGAGACCTTGTTCCAGAGAGTAGCTTTCTGCTGAAAATTAGGAATAATATCAAGCTAAGAGTGACCATTACTCCAAGCTTCCACCACCAAGTCTTTAAAGGAAGGATCTTCTAACCAGCTATCCATGAATTTAAAAGTCTTGGAGTATGAAGGAACTGTAGATCGTTGTGTAGTCAAGAGCCGAGGCTTGTGATCCGAACTGAAAGAGGGAAGGTGGTGGACCACCACCTCCAAAAATCGAATGCTCCACTCAACATTATAGAGGCCTCTATCTAATCTCTCTTTCACGCCATTCCATTCCCAGGTGAAAGGTGGCCCTAAAAAGCCAAGATCAATAAAACCACAACCCTGAATCACGTCTCTGAATCTGTTCATGGTCCTATGATTAACCTCAGCACCGCCAGATTTCTCATCCTCTGAGTCTGAGGTGTAAGAATTGAAATCCCCAACAATAGCCCAGGCTTCCAAAATAGAAGATGCCATAGCAGCCAACTGGCCCCAAAGCTTATCTCTGATATTATAACGGGGAGAAGCATAGACACATGTGAGAAGCCAAGGCAACGCCCCGTCCAGGGGGATAATTCTACAGTGAATAAATTGGAAATCATCTTGAATAATTTCTACTCTGCAATTATCCTCCCGCTACAAAAGCCAAATGCCACCTGCAAACCCACGAGCTTGCACAATATGGGAATTCGGGAAACGAAGTTTGCGAAGAACATGAGCAGCATGCACACCATTTAATCGAGGTTCCAGAATCACCAGGAGATCGAAACGAAATTTCAAACAAAGATCACGGATAAGTGCAGGAAAAGAACTATTACCCGCACCTCTGACATTCCAACATAAAATCTTCATAAAAATAAAGATAAGGGAAGGAGAAAGTAGCCTTATGCGCTACGTGGCAAAGACAATCCCTCATCAAGGGAACTAACAATGACCATAGTATCTGGTTCCCCACAACCACCAATTATTCCATCACACATTCTATTGTCCTGGCCCATAGTATTATCTGAACCAGAGTCCGGTGGGCGTTGATTAAAATTAACACATCTCCCCCCCCGACCCAACACTAGATGGGCCAAAGTCTGCCTTATGGGTCTCCTCAACGCTAAGTGACTCACGCGTGAAAGGAAGGGACAAGGCAGCATGATTGCCAGCATTACGGGCTGCTTGCTTAACTGATTTAAATTTAACTTGGGATTTAAGATTAAGTCCCATTTTGAGCCTATTCTGTTTGCTAATATGATTGGGCTCCTTCGGGGTACTCTGCTCCACAACAGTTTGGCGCATAATAGTTCCTCCACCACATGAAGTACCAATAATATTGTTACCCACTGATGCATGCTCACAATTGATCACCTGATAATTATCTTGCTTCTCTCTATGAATAGGCGCCTCCCCATTTTGAGAGGTACTTGCTACCTTATGATTGGGCCGCTTGGAATTTCATAAACTACCTTGGATTTACCTTTATTAAGCGATGATTTGGGTCTGTCCGCTTGACGAACTTGGACTGGAGAGTGACTATGTTCATCAGCTAGGATATCGTCCGCATCATTATCAATCATATCGCCCCCTGCAGCACTTGAAATCGGGATCCCAAAGCATCTCCCTTCATTCTTTATGATTGCATATCCTTCTTCCCTGATTTTCCTCCTATCCCTCCACCAAAAGATGAATCCCCAACCTTCAAGCCACTGTTACCGCTAGGATTGCGAGAATTACGCTTATGAGATTTTTGGGCAATCATCCACGGACCAAACGTTTCTGTCGTCACCGGATCTTGCACCACTTGCATTGGATGCTGAGCTGATTTCACAGGTCCATCTTCCACCATTTGTTGAGGAGTTTGTACTGGTTCATTCACTTGTTGATCCTTATCTCCATTACGGTCCTGATTCACAGAAAGAGAGCAACCTTCCTTTTTATGGCCATAGTGCCCACAACTAAAGCAAACCATATGGAGACCTTCGTATTCCACAGGATAAACTCTTCCTTCTAACGAAAACTTGGAAATCAAAATTTTCTTGAGATCAACCTCAATGAAAATTTAAACTCGGGCAAATGTAGCTCTTTCAGTAGCAAACTCCCCCTAATCACCCGACTTCTCCCTGAAAGTATTGTAATCAATATTAACTGTCCTACCCAGAACATTACCTATTCTCCTTAGCACCCTGCGATCATAGAATTCAATTGGTAGTCCAGGTATACGTACCCATACTGCCACTCTTCGCAAATCATCTTCAAGAGGGAAGAAACTAGGTTGCCATCGCTGAATGACAATGTAATGGTCTGCTAACATCCATGGTCCATCATCCAAAAGATGCTGTAAATCAGCCAAATCCTCAAATCTAATGACAAAATATTCATCATCAATATCAGTCACCTCCATACTTCCTTTGGGACGCCACAATTTGAGAAAATGATCATGGAAATATCGCAAACCCATGCACTTCCCTAGTAATTTCACCAATAAAGATCTCTTCCAAGGAATCCGGATAGCCTTCTTTTCAACCTAAGTTAATCTCACCAATGGACATAATGGATCACCCAAGAAGACATCATTACCATCCTTATCACTGGAACTGGCAGCATGTTCATCCAACTGAGCATCCAACTCAAACAATTCCCCATCCTCCTCACTGACATTATGGCCATTCACTCCTAAACAAATATCCTTATAGGACATTGTGTTCCTCTCGTTCTTGCTCTCAGGCTCCTGTTCTAATCCATTAGATGAACCAGCATGCAGCACTCCAATCTGAGAGGAAGGAGTCTCCTGAACCACCGTTCCAGAACACTCACCTTCAGTCACAACTTTTGGTTTCTTTTTACTTCTATCCAGGAGATCTTTCTCCTACGGCGTCAGTTCGCCAGCACCCCCAGAATCGCCACCAAGTGTGGCCAGAACCCTAGCAGAGCTAACCATCCTTATTTACTTGAAAAGAGACCCTTGTGCCTATTATTATTTTAAAATAAAAGTGAGCAAACTTTGACATACATAATTATAAGAGAAATGTTGTTTGTACAACAAATAACATTTACAACACTGAGAGATAGAGAAATAAAAAGAAAACATGAAGTGTGAATGTGATAGGTGATATGATAGAGAAAGATAAAGAAAAAAGTGTATTGTTATATAAGTTGTTGTATGATTTATAAATATGTTATCTCTAATTATATTACTATGTGACAAGATTAAAAATTAATTTAAAAAATAGAGCGTGCCTTCCTCCTCCTCTTGTCTCTCTCTCTTTCACACACATGTATATAATTCTTTTGATAACAAATTAAAGAGAAAGAGAACAAGGTCCACACTTGGCCCTTCTAAATCTGTCCCTGCTTGGAGGCTTGATGGAATTTAAGAAATAATCAACTCTTTATATTACAAATTTGAGATTTGCATTGGAGAGTGAGACACCCACTCACTTTATTCTTCTTTTCAATAATTTTTAGCATTCTCTATCTTCTCTCATTTAATAGTAAATTCCACACACTACTTCTTAAAACTAAAATTATTTATTTCTCTTACTATTTTAATTTTTTAAACGCTAATAAATGTTAATCCCTAATTTTAAAATTTATTAAGATTTAAAATCTTATCCTATAACTTTCTACTTCAATCCTTGTTTTTAATATAATCTTTATTCTTTTCATTATGATTTTTAATTTATTTATTTATAATTTATTGTAAAATAATAATATAAATTAGATTTCAATAATAAGACATCACATGTTATTACAATTTAAAATTAAATAATTATTAAATTATTTTAAATATATTAAATGTAAAATAACTTTTTAGTCCCTGAAAAATATGCAAGTTTTGATTTTCGTCCCCGGAAAATTTTTCATTGTTATTTCATCCTTATAAAATATTTAAGCTATTTTTTTAATCCATAGTATTGATTCTACTATTAATTGTGAATGTGTTGAACGTCTATAATGGTGATCAATACTTGAGAAGTACCCTGACACATTATATAAGAGTGTTAACCTCTTTAAACTCATTCAGAAAGTCAATTTTTATGCCCGACTTGAACTGAAATTATTTGTATATTTTCCCCTTCCTATATATCACAAATGATCTTTGAATGAGTTTAAATATGCTAACAATGTTATATAATGTGTCAGGATGCTGCACATAGGATTACTGATTGTAATGGGCATTTGATACATTTGCAATTAATAGTAGAATCAACAACAGGAACTAAAAAAATAACTTAAATATTTTATAAGGATGAAAAAAAAAGAAAAATTTTTCAGGAATGAAAATCAAAACTCGGGTATTTTATAGAGATTAAAAAGTTATTTTACCCTAATTTAATTTTAACAAAGGAATAATAAAATGTGATAATTAATGCATACCTGAACTCTGATATCGCCACTATTTAAAGGAAATTTCTAAGGATTTGGGCCTTGGAGTTATCCATGGGATGTACGTGATCCAGTACGGGTCTATACTGATACATCCATGGTGCGCTCGCTAGGGTTTTTATTTTACCTGGTTTCTGGGTTGGGCTGACTTGCGTGAGCGCAATTCCTGGACTTTATTGGGCTGTTGTATCAAGCTCAAATGGTCTTGGTCGGTAACAGTTTTGTATAACTGTATCTTTATATAGTGAGTTATGTAATTATTTACATTCATATGCAGCTAAATACGAGTTAATAGATGGGTTTAAGTATTGTTTGTTAGTAATCTTAGATCTGATTCATCTGAACCTCTGCATCATCAGTTTAAAAATCTATATGTATTAAGACTAGAGACGTTCACTTGCGTGATTTTTTTTGCTCTAAAAATCGTTGCCTTCTTTCAAGTTCTATACCCGAGGAGATTAGTCATCTTCCTACACTTGCAAAATTAGCTATAGGAAGTAACCATTTAAAGGGATCTATTCCCTCAAATATTTTTAACATGTCATTACTGAGTTACTTGTTTCTGGCAAACAATTCCCTCTCAGGATTTCTACCATCACATATTAGCCTAAAAAACTTGGAAGAACTATACTTGTATGGCAACCAACTTCATGGAAACATTCCAAGTAGCATATCCAATGCTTCTAAGCTTAACTATCTGGATTTGAGTCACAATAAGTTCAATGGAGTTATACCAAATGCTCTTGTGAATTTGAGAAACCTTCGGTGGCTTGATGTAGGATACAATAATTTAACTACTGGTGCTTCCACTATTGAATTAAGCTTTCCCAGTTCTTTGAATTTTCTTCAAATATCAGGAAATCCAATACATGCACATATTTCTAAATTAATTGGAAATATGACAAATTTGGAACAGTTCATTGCTGATGCTTGCAGTATTAATGGTAAAATTCCATTGGAAATTGGAAATTTGAGCCACCTGTTTGCACTGAGCTTGTTTAATAATGATTTAAGTGGATCAATTCCAAAAACAGTTGATGGTTTGCAGTCTCTTCAATATTTGAATCTTGGAAACAACCAACTTCAAGGTACCATCATTGATGAACTTTGTGTATTCAATCGACTGAGTGAATTGTATATAAATGAAAATATGTTGATTTCTGGAGTGATCCCTGGATGCTTTGGTAATCTCACTTCTCTAAGAAAGCTTTACTTGAACTCTAACAAATTAAATCAGGTGCCTTATTCTCTTTGGAGTCTCAAAGACATTCTGGAGGTAAACTTATCAGACAATGCTTTAACTGGATTTCTTCCACTTGATATTGGAAATTTAAATGCAGTTATATTGTTGGATCTATCAATGAATCAGATTTCAGGAAGCATTCCTAGTGACTTTGCTAGATTGCAAAATTTACAAATTCTCAACTTAGCACATAATAAATTGCTAGGGAACATTCCTGATTCATTAGGCAGGTTGATAAGTTTGACATCCTTGGACTTATCCCAAAACAATTTGTTTGGCATGATTCCAAAATCCTTGGAGTCACTTCTTTATCTCAAATTTATCAATCTTTCTTATAATAAGTTAGAAGGTGAAATTCCTAATGGTTGACCTTTCAAAAATTTCACAGCACATTCTTTCATATTTAATAAAGCACTTTGTGGAAATGCTCAACTACTAGTCCCACCATGCAGTAAAATGAAGAGGAAAAGCTCAAACATAAATATGTTTTTCATCAAATACATATTGCTTGTTATATTGTCAACCATTTTGGTTGTTATATGTATACTTCTAATAAGGCGTCAAAGAAAGAAAGATGGTGATCCTATTGAAGTAATCTTACCAACAACAAGAATGATTTCCTACCATGAACTTTCACAGGCAACCAATGGGTTTGATGAGAGTAATCTACTTGGTAAGGGTGGTTTTGGCTCTGTGTTCAAAGGTATACTTCCAAATGGGATGGTTGTTGCAGTCAAATTATTTAATTTGGAGTTAGAATTTGGATCAAAGAGCTTTAATGTAGAATGTGAAGCAATGCGTAATTTGCGTCATCGAAATCTCATCAAGATCATCAGTAGTTGTTCAAATTTTGATTACAGGCTTTTAGTAATGGAATTCATGCCCAAGGGGAGCCTTGAAAGGTGGTTGTATTCTCATAACTATTACTTGGACTTCTTGAAAAGGCTAAATATAATGATAGATGTAGCATCTGCATTGGATTATATGCATCATGATTCTTCACCAGTTGTGGTTCACTGTGATGTAAAGCCTAGTAATGTCTTATTGGATGAAAACATGGTTGCTCATTTAAGTGACTTTGGCATTGCCAAACTTCTAAATGATGAACAATCCAAAGAATATACCAAGACTATGGCTACACTTGGCTACATTGCTCCAGGTAATTATCCTATATCAGTATATAACTTTCTATTAGCTTTTTATATTTTGATTATAAACACATCTTTGCATAGGAGGATGCACATAAAATTGAAGATCCCCAAATTAGGTTGGAAAAATAAAATGTTTCACATCACTTGAAGAGTTTTATAAGAAAAATTGATCGATGTTGCATTAATTGGCATGCAGAGTATGGATCCAAGGGGACTATCTCTACAAAAGGAGATGTTTACAGTTTTGGAATTATGTTAATGGAAACATTCACAAGAAAGAAGCCAACAGATGAGTTGTTTGTTGATGGATTGAACATGAAAGGTTGGATTAGTGAATCATTACCCCATGCAATCACTCAAATTGTGGATTCCAATTTGTTACAAGATGAAGGTCACTGTATTGATGATATAACAACATCTATATCATCTATTTTCAGATTGGCCTTGAATTGTTGTGCAGATTTACCTGAAGAACGAATGAATATGACAAATGTTGTTGCATCATTAAACCAAAACAAGGTCATGTATTTGTCAGAAAATTAATGACAAGCACATGCAACATCAGTTTATAGACATCAAGTCAATTATTTATTTTTCTTTGTACATTTGTTAACAAAACCCATCATATACTTTTTAATTGCTAAGATAACTCTGCTCAAGACTCTTTATGAATGTGCAGATTTGGGTAATGACATGTTCTTTATAATCATGATTGCCTCATTGAGTGAGCCATTAAATTATAATTACATTGTAAACATTGTTAGCACATCTCGAGTTGTTTGTAAGGCTTAGGCTCCTACCTATGTTGGAGTTCCTCAGATTAAGATTTGTTATGGTTTTTATTTTTATTTTTCTAGATTGCAAACCTTGCCTTATTATCTTTAGACAAAAATATAAATTTACCAATTCAGATTTGTACAAAATAAATTGTCAATGTAAACAGATTCAACTAGTAAAATCAAATCATGTTGACAAAAAATAAACCTCCTCCCCAAAAAATTTCAGTACAAATAAACTTAGGAAATTAAAGGGAAAACAATTTTTATTTACACTTAGTCTTGTCTAAGTAAACCTTATTATACCTAGGTTGAAATTATGTATTTTACTACTTTTAAATTATTAAAACATGCGTTTTATTTCATTTAAGAATGAAAAAATTGTCACTAAATATATATAAATTGAAAGAGGAGAATTAATTGAACTTTTAATAAAAAGAATGGAGCTATGCCTAAACATTTAGTTTCCCTAACACATTTGTTTGCAATTTATATTAGTTTGGCTTTTAAAAGAAAGTCATCCAAATTAAATTATATCGGTAGTAAAGAACAGTTATTCTGTACTTTACCAATACAAAGAATTGTAAACTAACCAAAACCTGACAAACTTAAAGCATTGTTAATGAACATATGCATCTAGGATAATTTGAAGACAATTAGCAATTTATCAGTGATTCTGTTTAATCATGTCAAGAGAAAGTAGAAGGCTGCTTGAACCATAGTTCCATGTAGTGAATGTATAGCTTGAACCAAGAGAAAAGTTTGATGTACAGTCACATAGATGCCAAACAGGATAACAACGAATGAAAGCTGATGAGTGATCTTACAAGCAACACAACTTCTTCAACATTGTGACTTTACTTGATCTTTCTAAGAGTATTCATATAAGTATAACTGGACAAGGCTACAAAAAGCTTGTGGAACCTGCATAAATGAAATTAATTCTTAGATGGAGAAAAAGATGTACTATTGTGTCGTGCCTCTTGAAATGACTACAACAAAGTGTCTAAATATCTATCACATAGATTTCATGTGTAATGGATAGCAAGATTAACAAGAGGAAGGATGAAGATTAAAGGAAGAAAACATCAAAATAAAGAAAATACAATTGCATAACTTCGCAAATTTCAAGGCAAAGATATTTCGGTTATTTTTGGTTACCCATTTGATCAACTATGCACACATTCCAAAGTGACATTCTGTGAGAGGCAAAAAAATTTGCCTGCAACAGACCCTACTTTTATACCCTCTCCAATGTGAAAACAAATAGGCACTTAATCTACAGCTTTACAATGAAAATAAGGTAGAGCATGCATACCACACCCACTGGCTTGAGTGTTGGGCCATAGCAACAAAGCTCCTCCGTGAATGTTCATTTACCAAGCATTTAATTGTTCCATTTGAGTGCAGCATGGCCCAAAACATGGACAACCAGATATCAACAGGACCACTATATTTGCGTAATATGTTGGTGCTAACCTAAGAATAATGAAGACACCCCAAGAGGATAAGTAAATTCCAACAAGTTTTAATAAAGTAATTGGCCAAATAAGATAAGAAAATAAATTTAAGATAGTAAAAACATACAAGTTTCCAAACTTCAATATCTCTTTGTAAACTACTATATAGTTGGCTGCTTACAACATGGAAAGAATTTCGTTGTCAGAGATGGCAGCATAAGAATGAGAGAAAATGATATGTCATTAGCCTACTAAATTAAATCTAAATAGGTAATCATCTGTCTTTTTGCACTTAACTCCCATAATCTTTCATTTTCTTGGATACTGTGTCAGAGATCACACACATAAAGAATCACAAGGATAACCCTAACAATGAGCAAGACATAATAGACATAAAAGGTGCTCACAAAATTTAAACAATATCATCAGAAGCATGCATGGTCAAATATCAATAGTATCATATTTTAAAAAACGGTAATAATCTGAAACATTGTACAGCAGCTTGCAAGAGCTTTTAAAACAAAACTCCAGTATGTTTAAAAAAGAAATTGATAGGAATTAGAAAGGTTGTTCAAGGTTATTTGAATATTCATGTGTTTTAAATAAAAAAACTAAGCCACGCCTCCTAATGAGCACAAAATAACACCACACAGCTGAAAATAGGTATTGTTATAGCATGGAAAAGGTGTGGGAAATGGGCTTAGAGTACTGTGTGCCTTGTTAATTTTTTTTGAAATTATATCATGTAAAATAAATTTGAAACTGAACAAGAGTTATATCTCTAGATTTTTCCAGTTACAGTTCTTAAATATTGATCAATGGTAGCCTATACTAATAGTTCAAACTTACCATACTCCATAATGTACATCACGATGGTTACAATGACCTGATACACCATAGTTGTCAAAGGTAATAATCTGGGGAAAAAAGAATAAGTGAGAAAGGGGGCCTTAAGAGCAATACATTGAACCAATAGTACAAGTAGGCCAAAAGATGCTTATCGCAGCACACATGGAATCTTCATGACTCAAACTATGTTCACAAGCCCAAAAATGACAACAGTAGTGAAGAGGATGATCTTACCACATCAATGCAGTGACTATTTATTTCTTCCTCAATAATCTTTGCCAATAAGCTATAGTTCCAAACTTTACCAAAACCATCCTAGGTATGACAACAGGTTAAACGATGACAATATAAGGAACTAACAATAAGATTTGAAGTAATATTGAATTTTATAACTTCCAGAGACCTATTGGATGAAAACCTGCAGATCTGGATGGTTGACAATCTTCATTCGTTGCATTGGAACCTGTGTACACAATTACCAATGTCAGACAAACAAACCCTTATTATATTCTTAGACAGAGACTGCCATCTTTAACTTATGTAAAGAACATTATCAAGGAAAAGATCCCTATGTTTCCGAAGAAATTTTTGTCCTAAGATTGGATAGTTATGACCACAAAATCTTCTAAGGAAAGAAAAAATTGTTTCACGATAGATACAGACATGCATTGTTTAATGCATAAAGAGAAGCTCCGATACTATGTTTGCAACTACATCTATTTTAAGCCGTTTTGTAAATCACCTTGAGGGCTGCACAAGCTTTAAAAAGCTCTTGCTTTCTGATATTTCCTTTGCCATCAGCATCACCTAAAGAAAATAATAACAATGAAAATCTCACTAATGGATTGAAACATAAATTTCGAATCTTTCTTAGAGCCTAAGCTGGAAGCTTTGATTTTGCGACATCCAGAACCTCATATTAACATTCTAAAATAGATTTCTATCCATAGATCTTTCACATGCAAAATTAAATCTTCCATTAATTAAAGGCCTTTGAATAAAATTATAGAAAAAGCAAAGAAAAAGAAAAATCATATTACATGGAAAAAGAGAAAATATACAAGAATTAACCTTAGTTGTGTACTCAGGATAAAATTAGATTCATAATGCTACAATAGTTTATTAGTTTGATTATAACATATGTCTATTATCATCCGATCAATAATATTGGACTTCTTTTTGTATATTATCTATTTTAACTAAATATCATTGCCAAGGTGTGGATGTAGATGAAGTGGCATATGATTCATTAATAATATAGAACTCTATAATCAAAATACTGAAACAGCTCAAAATTAAATTCTTTTTCAAAACTGAACTTGCTTAATTTAGAAAGATGCCACTTAAAGAAAATTCAACTACAGAATGGGGAGAAAGAAAAACACAATTATTTAAATTCATTATAAATGAGTATAAATAGCCATATGCAAGAAAGCACATAAGAATCAACATAAACACACATAAATTACAAGACAAACAGATTGTCCAAAGCTAATCACCAATAGATAAGCAAAGTATTCGAACATTATGCCCTCTTGATGTCAGAAAATTAATAGTTGGAGTGAAAAACCTGCATAAATGGAACAAAATTTTAAGACAATGTGAAATCATAATGCAGAAATTTGAAAATAAAGATTTCAAACATCAAAGGGCTTCATTACACTGAAACTCTAACAAAAAAAAAATATGTGATTTCCTGAAGTTAACAAAGTCACATTGACACCATTTTAGATTCATATACAAAGAAATCATAGTTTAAGTGTGACACAAAATGCAGTTATTTTTTTTTAATTTAGTCTTCAGGATTAGCATCAGTACAATAATGGATAAAATTTTGAAGATATTCCTTGTATCCCAGTTTCTAGCAAATAATATATAGGGTTTTGTATCAGAGCACCAGTTTAATTTTACGAAAGGAATGAAATTCTAAAATAAGTCATTGATAAGCCTCATCCAACAAGAGGTGTAGAAGGTGAATAGACTTGCTAGAGAAGTTGAAGCCTGGAAAGACAGGTCTAGCTCAAGCCCGAGGCCCGGGCTAACTGTTAAGAGACCAATAGGATGGGGAAAATATATTCATGTCTGCATAAGAATGATAGGATGATATGGTATTTTCAATAACAGTATAAATTTCCTCTCAATGAAATGAAAAGGTACACAAAAGTTATTTCCCAATTTTCTCACTGATTTTTGGAGATTAATTTTGTCTCACCAAGTTGCTAGCCTCCCCCTATCGATAGTCATACAGAGGAATCTATTGTGCAATGTGCATTGAACTTCATATAACTTGATTCACTCATATCCTATTAGCTTTAATTTTCCAGATAACTAATAGGAAAACAGCAGTTGTTCCTATTCCTATGAGAAATTGATCAAGACATAATAATGCATGACTAGATGAAACACACCGAGGTTTATATGCCATTTCTCTTCAAATGTGCCAATGATATACAAGGAGAATGAATACACGATTAAAGTTGAAATGTTAATACAAAAATATGAGGTAAAGGAACAATAAATAGAACTAATTTGACCAAATGCCTCTAAAACTGCACCGACCTAAAGCAAGCTTTTGTCACAAATAAAATAAGGTAGTACAAATGCATCAGAAATCTCAAATTAGAGAGTGGTCTAAGGCTATTAACTGATTAACTTGTCAATATTATCAACAAATTAACATTACGAGTGATTAAATTGCGGTTTCAAACTTACATGGACTCATCATCCGGGTGAGCAATAACTAACAAGACATTTCTCTTCAGAAGTGCTCTACCTGAAAATAAGCGAGGAAAACGAAAATCGAGAAAAAGAAAAAAAAGAAAATTTTAGACTAAAATCAAATAAGATGCAGAGAGCAGAATCCAATTCCTGTTAGGGGGAGAAAAGGGAAATGAAACCCTACCATTTTGCGGAAAATGTTGGGTGAAAGGGATGCGCGAGAGAAGGAGAATTTTGCATAGAGAAATGATCCACAGAAAAACGAGGGAAGCAATGATCAGAATCCAAGCCATGGAGGTTGAATTTGCACATGAACAATGCACCAATCAACGATGATTGTTTAAATTAGACCATCTCCATCACCAAGTTCTTAAAATGAAGAAATCATGGAAGCAACTCAACCACCGATGGAGCGAAATGACGTGGAGCTAAAATCCTTATTTTGAATAACTGAGTTGCTTACAGAAGCAACTGGTGCTTATGAATAAAAAAGGGAGAAAATTAACAGCTTGTGGCGGTTGGATACAGAACAGGTGAGGAAAAAAATCAATCACAAAAAATTATCATCCAGATTAATGAAAAATGATAACTTAATTACAAAAATTGTAAAAATAAAAAGAGTTATAAAAAATCAGTAATTACAGAAAAGTGAGGAGGTCCAACGCCAAAAACGGGGTGAAAGGAGGAAGGAATAGATCGGTGCCAAAAAATGCGGCCAAGCGCGACCAGATCGGCAAAAAACCGAATAGTAAACACTCGCTGGTAGCCGGGTACCATGACACTTTTTTTTATTTTTAAAAAATTTATCTTTTATGACAGTGACCTTTTTTATAGGGAAAAATATTTTTTTGGCCTCTATAGTTTCGATGAATTCTAGTCTTCGTCTCTATACTTTAAATCCTTTGTTTTTTGTCTTTAAACTTTCTAAATCCTAATCCATAGTCCCTTGCCGTTAGTGAGATCTGTTAACCTGACGAGCCGGGTGTAGGCCCGAAATAGCTAACTCATTTAATAAATCTTTTTTTATTAAATTTTTAATTATTAAAATAACTGTAATTATGAAATTAGATTTTTTATCGGGTAAAATTGTTGTGAAAATCCTAATTTAGTAATGAGGGTTATTTTAATAATTAAAAATTAATAAAAAAAATTTAATTAGATTATAAGTCAGTTATTTGGGACTCACTATTGGGGCTGAAATATAATTGTTGTTAGCCACCTCATCAGATTAACATATCTCACTGACAGACAGGGACCACAGTTTGGGGGTTTAGGGACAAAAAACACAAGATTCAAAGTACAGGGACGAAGACTAAAGTTGACCGAAACTATAGGGATGAAAAACATATTTTTCCCTTTTTTATATTACTCATTGTTTATTATTATTACTTTGATATATATATTTATTTACATGACTCTTTACATAAAAATATCAATTAAGAAATACAATAAATGTGTTGATTTACATTAAGTGTGTGTTTGGATTGGAATATGGGTCCTCTCCAGTACTGGAGAGGTCCGGTAGGAGAGAGAGTGAGAGAGTATATATGGTGGGACACACCATGTTGTGGGTCCCACCATATATACTCTCTCACTCTCTCCTACTGGACCTCTCCAGTACTAGAGAGGATCCAGTCCCGTTTGGATTGACGTTTGTAAACTTGAGTTTAGATGAACGTGATTTATTGAACGTAATTTCGAGTGAACTTGAGTTTGTATAAACGTAATTTTATGTTTGGATAATTTGTTGTAAACGTTAGTTTAAGAAAATGAATGTTGTTTAGATAGTATTTTTTTAATCACATTTGGAGATATAATTACTAAAAAATACATGTTTTTTTTTGCTATATAGATTTCCATTTTATTGATATATTAGATACATTTGATATTAATATTTAAAAAAAATTATACATTTACACCACTTTTTATTTATGTAATAGTATTTGGAATATGGATGATATTTTAAGATATTTTAAGTATTGAGTGATAACCTGTCTGCATGTAACAGATAAATAAAACATATAAAATTATGCATAAAGCCAATGTAATTCAAAAATGCTTCCAAATCTCCCCATACGCATAAAATGGAACAGTGCTTAAGAATTCTCTTTTCCTTTCATAAATTTTAATTGAAGATATGAACCAAAACTATAGTCAAATCCTACACATTTTAATAACAATACAAGCAATCCTGCACATTTTAATAACAATAACAACAGAGTCAGTAGAATGCTACCATATATATTTGAAATAAATGTTCATCTAGAACAGCATTGCATCTCAGGATAGAATATATACAAGTTCATATATGTGCTCTGATATGGATATATACACGTACCATTTTCATTTGAGTAAACTAGCAAATCAGCCCATGATTTTGGGGTGACCATGCAATTTCGTGACTTTTCTAAAATAGCATTTTAGTCCACACTTTATTAAAAACACATGCACTTTAGTCCTTATTTCACTAAAAAACATTCACTTTAGTCTTTCACTTTATTAAAAAACATGCACGGTAGGGACTAAAGTGCATGATTTTTAATAAAGTTTGGACTAAAGTGTTATTTTAAAAAAGTCAAGGACGAAACTGCATGGTCCCCAGAGTCAGGGACCGATTTGCTAGTTTACTCGAAAATTTAAAATGATTAATTTCTAATGAAATGGAACTCACACACACATGAAGCCGAGACATATATTGTATTTTAGTTAGTTTATTAATTAATGGTGGGTTATAATTATGCTAATGTTATTTTATGTTGTGATTAAGAAGAAGCCGAGACAGATTGTTGAGGAAACCAAAGAAAAGACATATCTTGTTAAGGTTCCGGCACGACGGCACTAGCAGCTGCATAGAAGCTTAACAGTGACCCAGAAAGACAATGAGGTTAAAGAAGAGAAGGTAGTAGAGCCTGAAGCTAAGGCAGGGCCGGCCCAACACATGTTGAGGCCTAAAGCAAATTTTTTAGATGGGGCATTTTTTAATTAACAAAAATAATTATTATTATTATTTTATTGAATTTTTTCTTTTAAATTTTTTAGATATAAAATTACTTATTAAATTATTATTATGTATAATTAACATTTATATTAGTATTTTGGTGATTTTGATATATTACAATATTTATTATATTACATAATAGAAAAATATGTATTATAACTAGGATTAACATGATAGGAAAAATCAATTAATAAAATAATTATTAATTATGAGAAAAAGTTATAGTAAAATGAGGCATATTATTTTAATAAAAAGAGAATTTTATTAAGAATTTAATCATTATACATTAAATTTTACACTGTCATCCAATGATGTGTTGCCACGTTATTTAATGAGCATGACACCATGTTTTATTAACTCATTACTTGATATGGCAGCACATCATTAGATGACATTGTAAAACTTTTTTACACTACCAATGTATATACATAAAATCCTATATTTACATAAATTTTAAATATAAGTATAATTAATATAAATATAAAATTATGAGGCCTATGTAATATTGGAGGCCTAAAGCCATTGCTTTAGGAGCTTGGCCCTTGGACCGGCCCTGAGCTAAGGATGAGGCCAAACAAGAGCCCATGACAGAGTAAACTATGGAGATCGAAGCTAGAAGTCACATAAGCTTCATAAGAAAAGAAAGAGGTGGAAGTGTTTTGCCTGGACAGCAACTGAGAATTATGAGAAGAGCGAAGAGGTGCTCATTCCTACTACAAGTCAGTGAAGGGTAAAAACGAAATTGGAAAACATGGTCTTATTATGGCCCTCCAAACTCACATATATAGGAACACATAAGCTAAAAAATGTAGCGTCTCCTTTAACTTGCGTTCAATGTCAAACTCAGGTAACGGACACTGAACCAAATATTGTAAAAAATTGTGAACTCAAGTTTATTTCAAGGATATGCGCGTTCAGCTCATGTGAACGCCTATCCAAACACACCCTAAGTTTATTTTGTTTTTTTTTAATATATTATTTATCTCTATATTATTTATTTACATTTTCATTTATTATCTCTCGTATTAAGAATAAAAGTACAAATGTAATTAATACTTGTTTGAACTTCTAAATGTATCAGATAAATAGAAACAATTTATTTTCAAAAGGAATAAATAAAAAGTTTTATATATATATATACTGTCAGTGTAAAGAAATTTTACACGGACATCCAATGATGTGTCGCCACATCATTTAATGAATATGAGCCCTCATGTGTTATTAAATTCAATAAATGATGTAATAGCACATCATTGAATGTCTGTGTAAAATTTCTTTACACTGACAGTATATATATATATATATATATATTAAACTCATAAATAAATAGGAAGAGATTTGGAATTATTTGGTCTTTGTATTACTACTACTATATTATAATTATTGTTGTTGTTGTTATTATTATTGCTTAATACCAACATTGTTTTTTAGTTATAGCAACACACATATATTTTATGAATTAATTTAAAAGTTTTATGAAAAAGAAACGTTGCTTTGTACTGACATAAAACAACACTCGTATTTATTTTAGAAATTAGCAACATTCTGATCAATCTACTCTCACTCTTTCTATTCATTATTTTTTAGCTAGAATTGTGAAATTTATAATTATGTTATTTTCATCTACTTTGAATAAAATTATTGTTTTACATTTTGATTCATTGTATATTTATTATAGTAAGTTTAAAAGTTAAGTCAGTTTTTCTTTTATATGTTTAAAACAATTTTTTAATGAACCACATGTATGATGTATCCTTCATGGGAGTCAGTCCAGCTTCTGCTATGAACATATTTTTAAATTTAAGTGATCGTTTTAACAAACATTTAACTTTTATTTCAATTGAACATAAAGATTATTACATAAGTGAGAGAGAATGAATTTATGGTTAATTTTGTGTACTTTGGTGGTTATTTATGTTATCAAATTGGTTAATTACAAGACAAAAGGTGGTTAAGTGTGAGTTAGTACGTGGTTAAATGGGTTGCTCAATTGGTTAATATCGAAATTACTTCAAATAATTGTTCAAATTAAAAAATCTTTAACTTTTGTTTCAATTGAACATGAGGATTATTACATAAGTGATGGCGAATAATTTGTGGTTAATTATGTGTACATTGATGGTTATTTATTCTATCTAACTGGGTAATTGCAAGTATCACAATAGGTGGTTAAGTGTGAATTAGTACGTGATTAAATGAGCTGCTCAATTGGTTAATATCAAAGTTACTTTGAATAATTGTTCAGAAAGACAAACATTTAACTTTTATTTGAGGATTATTACATATGTGAGGGGTATGAATTTATGGTTAATTATGTGTATGTTGGTGGTTATGTATGCTATCAATCTGGTTAATTACAAGTAACACCAAAATGTGGTTAAGTGTGAGTTAGTGTGTGGTTAATTGAGTTACCCAATTGGCTAATATCAAAGTTGCTTTAAATAATTGTTCAAAATTACAAACATTTAACTTTTATTTCAATTGATCATAAGGATTATTACATAAGTGAGAGAGTATGAATTTATGGTTAATTCTATATAAGTTGGTCGTTATGTATGTTATCAATCTGGTTAATTACAAGTAAGATCAAATATGGTTAAGTGTGAGTTAATGTATGGTTAAATGAGATGTTTATTGGGTTAATATCAAAGTTACTTCAAGTACATTGCTACTACCATTCTGTTAAGTTTAATTTGCAAATTTATTCAAAAAATTGATTTTTAGGTTGTAAAAAGTAAATTTTTAAATGAAAGTTATTTTTATATGAGAAAAAGGTGAAATAAGTGAGCTCTTTATATAAAGTAAAATTTATTTTAACTTCATTTGAATACAATTATAAAAAACACTTTTTTTTTCATTTTAAAAGTAGTTAAAATAAAAATTACTCTAAAAGCTTGTCTCGAAAAAATCTAATTTTTTTAGATTCTAACTTGTTTTAAAAGTTTAAAGAAACATATTAAAATTTTTAAAAAGATTTTTTTTAAAAAAAAAGTGTTTCTTTTTAAAATAAAACCGAAACAAACTGGAGTTAAAATAAAGGGTCGCAATTTGGTACCCTCTAGCGAGAGAGGGTTTTGGTACCTTCTTATTATTATTTTTATTGAATGGAGACATAAAGGTCAAAATTACATAGGAACAAGTCATGTACTTGTCCTAAGTTATTTCGAAGACATAAAGTAAATTTTGAATGAGACACATGTGTATTGTAAATGACAATGTGAAAAATGGGGGAACATAATAATAAGTACATGATAATGGTTATAGGGAGTTAGAAAGTCTTTTCAAAAATTAAAAATACAAATTCTAATAGTTAAAATATTGTCCCGTAATTGTAAAAATACTAAAACCATTTTAAAAAGTTGAGAGAAATTGATCGGATAATCAAAGAAGGTACCAAAACCCTCTCTCACTAGAGGGTACCGTAGAATTTCCCTAAAAGTAAAAGCATTTGTTTTAGGCTGTTTCACCGATACCCCCTTAGGTTGAGGGGGTAATGGTATCCTCTCTATCTGTCCAATGATAATGTGCCACGTTTGTTACCTTGGTTTTAAAATTTGTTCTTAGGCCCCTTTGCAGTGTAGCCCCTGATCATTTCATTAAAACCCTTCATTTATCCATTATCCCAAAATTTCCCCAACTGAAATCAAAATTATTTCTCCCTTTTTTTCTTTTAATCATTTTAATTAACCCTTTTCCCCCAAATTTAATCAGAAAGCAAAACACCCAACTCAACATTTTCCCTTTCGTGAACCCTAACCCTAAGCCCCTTTGCCTTTCATCCGTATTTCCCTAGATTAAATCATAAACCAAAGCACCCAGAGACTTAATGTTTTCTTGAACCTTAACCCCGCAATCTGCGTTTCATCATTTTCATTAACCGTAATCCCTCAATCTGACAATAATCGTTCCCCTCGGTCACTCTCCACTCATTAATACGGTTGATTCGTTCCCATCGGTGGAAAATCGCAGTCAATAACGGTGGTGGTCGTATGCGGTTTTCGTAGCTGGTGTTGGATTGGACGTGCGCCTAAGAACGGTTGATCGTGGTGGTTTTAACGTCCGGATAGGTGCGATTGCTGGTGTTGGAGTGAACGTGTTTTGGGTCGATTGCCTCTGCCCTTTGAATCAGATTTCCTTTTGCTCGATTGGATTCAATTTTTGCATTGATATCCAATGCTTTCGCATTCTTCAATATTTATCCAATGCTTTCACATTCTGTTTTCTTAAGTCGCATCCCTATTATGGAGTTTTAACAGTATTTGAAATCTGTTTGCTCGATTGAAGCGTCGGACCCATTGCTGAAAAGTATAATAGCGGGAGCAGATAAGGTATTCATTGTATTTGAATTTTGAATCATTGAATGGATTTTCTTGTGCCGGGTGGTATGATTATTTAGGAAATTTTATGCTTCAACTTAAGTTGTAGTTCATAAAACTGTAACTGAAAAATGCTAGGTTTGGGTTAGTTTTGAGAGAATATAGGAACGAGCATGTTATGTGACAAATCTGCCAAGCTACAGAGAATACATAATACAATAGTGAAAAATAGATTTGAAACTACTATCGCAGGGGGGACACACTTATTTTAAAATTGTGCCTCAGTAAACAAAATCAAGTGTTCATAGAATATTGAGTTAGTTGTCTTGTGTGCCAATGTTGTTTGGGTTATGTTGGCTACTTATGGCTCTTGGTCCATGCTTATTTTGAAGTGTTCATAATGGATGTGTACCTATAGATCTTGCCATTTTAGTTCATATAAGGTATTCTTATTGTATTGTGATTTGTTGGTACTTGTTATGGTTTTGCTACAGCTTTATATTTGTTTGGCTGGTTTTGGAGTTTAATTATGAAGCTACTGTGTTTGGATCAATTAGTTCATGGTCTTTGGTTCATACTTAATTTAGAGTCCTTAACATTCATATTAAATTTTCAATTTGAATTATTGAATGGAATTTCTTTTGCTGGGTGGTATGATGATTTTATAAATTTTCTGCTGTAAATTAAGTTTTACTTCATATAAAGTATTCAAATTGTATTCTGTATTGTTGGTACTGGTTTTGGTTTTTCTACTGGTTTATATAATTTTGGCTGGTTTTGGAGATTAAGTATAAAGCTACTTTGTTTGGTCCTTTTTTTATACTTAATTTAGAGTCCATAAGTTTCATATGAAATTATTAGAATAGTGTCATTGTTTATGGTTGCTCAGTTTAAATTTGTAACTGAGTCATTTGTTAAATTTAATGTTATGCAGATGGATGAGTTTGGGGATGGTTCATTTGTTAACTTAGATGACATTAGTGATACTGTTCATGATTATGGTGAGGACTTTGATGTGAATGATAAGGAAGGTCAGAATGATTTGGGTGGTCCTAGTGTTGGTGCAGGGTTAGGTGAAACAGACCATAGGGATAAAAGAATAGAAGACATGACTGGTGATGACATCCGATGCATGGAGTTTACTAGTGAAGAGGATGGTCGTCTATTTTACCAATCATATGCGAAGCGTCATGGTTTTGTAGTTAGGAAAGATGAGGTCTATCGAGATTTTAAAGGGAATGTGATCATGCGTCAGTTTGTGTGAAACAAAGAAGGTAGTAGGAACAAAAAAACATTTCATGAAGGTGGATAGGAAAAAAGAGTATAGGCCAATAACTCGTGTGAAGTGTGAAGCTAAGCTAAGAATTCGCTTAGATTATAAGACATCTAAATGGAAGGTGGTATCTTTTGTGGAGACTCATAATCATGAGCTTCCCCCATACAGTTATGTGCATTTATTTCCTACTTATAGAGGCCTAACTGATGCGGATAAAGCTCAAGTAGATAGGTTGCACGCATATGGTGTTAGAACATGCCACATAATGGGATACATGTTAGATCAAAAGGGGGGATATGCTTCGCTTGGGTTTTGTAGAAAGGATTTGTATAATTATATTGAACAACAAAAACTTGAAAAGATTAAAGATGGGGATGCACATGCATCCTTATGTTATATACAAGCAAAGGCAAACAATGATCCCACACTTCGTTGTAGTTTCCTTGCTACAGATGATGGTTGTTTGAGAAATTTATTTTGGGAAGATGGGGGCAGTCGGGCTGATTATTACTGCTTTGGAGATGTTCTTGCATTTGACACAACTTATAGGAAAAACCGATATAACAAACCTTTGGTTATATTTTCTGGTTGTAATCATCATGGTCAGACAGTTATTTTTTGGTTGTGCGTTGGTTGCCGATGAAACTATTGAAACTTATAAGTGTTGTTAGAAGAATTTCTTCGTACTACATATAAACATCCTGCTACAGTAGTTACAGATGGAGATAGTAGTATGAGAGAGGCCATCAAGCAGGTGTTCCCGAATGCTTCACATCGCCTTTGTGCATGGAATTTGAACAAAAATGAGTGTGAAAATGTCAAGAATTCAGGATTTTTGGATGATTTTAAGGTAGCCATGTATTCTAATTTCACTGAGGAAAATTTTGAAGTGTTTTGGAAGCGAATGGTTGCAAAACATGGTCTTGTAGGAAACAAGTGGGTGACTAAAACCTATGAAAATAGGTCAATGTGGGCTAGTGCATATTTTCGTGATAAATTCTTTGGCCGTATTAGAACAACATCACAATGTGAGGCCATTAATTCATTGGTGAAGGCGTATGTTAATAAGAAAGATACTATTCTTGAATTCATTAATAGGTTTGAGCAAGTTTTGAGAGAATATAGGAACAATGAGATGATTGCAGAATTCAAGTCTATGTTTACTCAACCAATTTTAACTACCTCTCTTCAGAAAATTGAGAGTGAGGCAGCAAAAATATTCACATTGGAGATTTTTAGGGAAGTGAAATCTGAGATTGAGGCTGCTTGTGCTTTAAATGTAATTGCAAGAGAGGAAAATGGAGAGAAGCTGATTTTTAAGATGAACCCTTACGGTAAACCTGGTCATGATGTTCAGGTGGTGTATGATGTTGTCAATTCTCAATTTCTATGTGATTGCAGACTGTTTGAGAGTCGTGGAATCCCTTGTTCTCATGTAATATGTGCAATGAAAAATGAAAACATGCAATCCATTCCAAGAAGCTTGATTTTGAATCGTTTGACAAAGAAGTGCAAGAGTGATCTTATTTCCTCATATCAATCAGAGGATGTGGATACTGACATCATGAAAACTGCCCGTTTAGGGGCTGTTGGTGGAGTTTTACAAAGGTCGGGTTGTATTTCTGTTGAAAAGATAGAATATTTCAATAATATAATGGAAGATTTGTTGAAGGTGGCGAATAAATATGAGATGATAGGGGAAACACGTGCAACACAAACCAACCGTGAAAAGATTGTCAAAGATCCACCAGTTGTGAAAACAAAAGGAGCACCACAAAAAAAAAGTATGAGAGAAAAAGGAGAAGATGCTCAAAGTGCAATAGAACCGGTCATATTATTAGGAACTGTCCTGAGCTTGTTGGGAAGGAACAAGAAGAACATAATATGAATAATTCAGCTTCAGAAGACAATGAGGTTAGAGAACATTGATTAAAATTTTTTAATCAAATTCAATTATTTTCAGAATTGACTGAATTGTGTAAAATTATGTTTTTGATTGCATTGCATGATAAGGGAAGCACACTAGTAGATGAAGACAATGGTGGTGACATGGAGCTTAGTAACAAAAGTCAAAGATTTAAGGATAATGTAATGTCATGGTTCTTTTTAAATTTTCCACTATTTATGGTTGTTCTATATTGATATGATCATTTTTTTTTTGCAGGAAGTAAATGTGAAACTGAGTTGTAGTGATAAAGGGAAGGAAAAGGATGCGGATAAACAGGTACATAAAATAGAACTCTACTTTTTAATTTGTCACTGATGTGTATTGTTTTTATATAATGTTTTTTTTTTCAAAAAGGAAAATGGAATCATGGTGTTAATTGTAAAGATAAGGGGAAGGAAGTAATTTCACTCCAGAACTCTAAGTTGAAACAAATTTTGTTTGATATAGTGACCTTCGGTTTGTAAATGTTTTTTAATTGCATTTAGAATTGTTACTTACCATTTTGTGTTAGTTAATTCTTTGGATTAAAGTACAAAATTTTTATGTACAGCAGAACCGTGCCATTGGCACAACTATTGGAGCGAATAATGAAATTTATCGTGCCAACTCTATCCCTAACTATACCTTTGGTCATGGGTCATCAAGCCAACCTATTGGAATGCCACCCCAATATGGTTATGTTCCTATGTATCCCCCTGGTTATGTTCCTATTTACCCTAACATGGTTATGCAAAACCCAGATGTTAGTGTAAACCAATATAATGTTAGTAGTTGTAGGTAGTGTATTAATTAGGAAAATATATGGAAATAATGTTGTTATATGAAACTGTTAAATGCAGAATGCTCATGGTGGTACTTCTTGGAATGGCTTGCTTCAACAAGTTGTGAATAATGGAATAAGAATAAGTATGTTTGTTAATTTAATGATAAATACATGTTCAATGTATTCTATAAATAAATCACTGATTTTTTATTGTAGGTGGCAAACCCACTAAGCATATAAAGTCTATGAATGAAGAACAATAAATTTAACTTGTTTATTCTTGTAAGTTGAAGTCATCCTTCATGTTGTCTTCCTTTAATTGTAGTTGTGGTAATCACTGATTTTTATGTAAACTTTTTTCCTTTTGATGTAGTTGTGGATTGAATGAGACAATGTTTGCTGTAAATTGGCTATCAGAATGTTGATTTTCGCAATGCAGAAGTGTCCTCATCATTGGTTTGTAAATTGGCTATCACGATTGTTATTAATATTGACAATGGTTTATGGTTTGCATTTAAAAACTGTGTTTCTGAAATGTCAAGAGAAGGCAACATTTTGAGGTTGTGATATTTGTATGTTTATGGTGCTGAGTGTTGAGGTTCTTGCAGTAGTATAGTGAGCTTCTGTAGACAAACTCAAAGGCAGATGCAACTTTTATTTTGGTCAAAAAAACCATTTCCTTGTAACTGTATCAATGTAGGGGATGATATACTTGTGTTATTTTTTTTTTGGTCAAACAGTACTTGTGTTATGTTGATAGTCTATTAGTATTTACATTTTTATAAAGGTTCAGGTATATAAATAGCCCATTATAGAGCCTAATTTTTTTAAAAAAATCCAGGTATTTTACAAGTCCATTAAATAGCCCATTAATAATTTTTTTTGGTCTCAGAAGTCTTTATAGGTCCAACAAATTTGAAAATCAATCTTAAAGCCCGTTATTATTTTCGACAAAAAAGCCCATTTATTAAAAAGAAATTAACGTAAAAAAATAAAATTATTTGTAAGGTCCAGCAAATTTGAAAACCAATGTTAAAGCCCATTATTGTTTTCGACAAAAAAAGGCCATTTATTAAAAGGAAATTAACGTAAAAAAATAAAATGATTTGTAAGGTCCAGCAAATTTGAAAACTCATGTTAAAGCCCATTATTGTTTTCGACCAAAAAAAAAGCCAATTATTGTCAAATAAATTATAAAGAAATTAACGTATAAAAAATAAAATGATTTGTAATGCAAATTAAAAGTAGTGGACACAAATAGGGAGTGAGGAAGGTAAGACATGCTAACATGAAATGAAATGCACATGTTGGATTGTGCAAGGCTGCAAGTAACGAAGCACTAACAAAATTAACTCACGCGTTACGAAGCTGCAGGTAATTAATGGTGTGTAGTTTACTAGTTGAAGCAATGTAAATCAAGGGTCCTTCTACGGTGAATCACCAAAACGGATGAATCACCAACCGTGCTACATCCTATTGAAAATGTCCATGGGTGATATACGGTGCTACACCTTGTTAAAAATAAGTTTGTAATTTACCACCAGAACCCCAAGAAAGATGCAAATTACATTAAAGTTCTTTTGTAGCAAAAAGTGGTTGTACTAATAAAGCAAGCATGCCCAGAGACACGAGATAGGTTGGTGCGCACAGGAGAGGAGGTGTCTTAAATGCTTTATTATGCGGGTAGAGTAGTTGGTTTAGCATTGATTAGAGAGGTGTGTAGGGTGGGTAAAATTAATTCGGCAACAAGTGTTAACATTATTCAGAAGGGAGTGTGGAGGAATGGGCAAGCCATGGTTACAATGCAGGCTGCCCAGTAAAACATGAAAGAATGCAGCTGTGTGGATAGTGTCCTTTCTTGTACATAAAAAAAGACACATACATCATTTCTTGTACATAAAAAAGATGCATGCGACTTTTTTTATCATATAAAATACGCATGCGTCTTTTCTTGTACATATACTTTGCGTAAGCGTTTTTTCCTGTGGAATATATTTTGATTTTTATATTATCATTTAATAGAAAAATATGTATTAAAATACTAAATTTAAGAATTTTAAAAATGATTTAACGAAAATTTTCATAAAAGCAAAAAAAATGAGTTAAACAAGCCAACCCATAAATGAGTCAAACTTGAGTCACCCATTTTTTTCACAAGCCAAGCCTGAGCTTCAAGTACTCGACTTGGCTCGGCTCATTTATAGCTCTACGTGAGAGGATCCACGTGGTGAATTTTCATGATTTTTTGAATGGTTTTGTAATTACTGTGAATTAAATAGGTAAAAACAAGGGAAAATAATTAAAAATAGCAAATGATAGTAAAAAATTACGAAATTTGGTTTTTGATGGCTCTTGACCATTAGAATCCATGTGGAGAGTTTTCGTGATGAAACTCAAAGTGTAATTTTCGGCCTTGTGAGTGTGGGACAATAACCCTAAACTAATGTACTAGGTTTTGGGGAGGCCTCATGCATGCATATTTGTCGTTTGAATTTTTATCTGAAATTTTGCATGCAGTAAAGGTGACATGAGAGGACCCGCGTGGTGAATTTTCATGATTTTTTTAAAGGGTTTTGTAATTATTGTGAATTAAATAGGTAAAAAAGGGAAAATAGTTAAAAATAGCAAATGATAGTAAAAAATTATGAAATTTTATTTTTGAAGGATCCTAATCATTAGAAACCACGTGGAGATTTTTCGTGACGAAATACAAAAGTGCGATTTTCAGCCTTTTGAACACTTATGAGTGTGAGACAAAAACCCTAAACCAATGTACTAACTTTGGGGAGAGGCCTCATGCATGCATACTTGTCGTTTGAATTTTTATCTGAAATTTTGCATTCAACAAGGGTGACGTGAGAGGACCCGCGTGGTGAATTTTCATGATTTTTTTAATGGTTTTGTAATTATTGTGAATTAAATAGGTAAAAACATGGGGAAAATAATTAAAAATAGCAAATGATAGTAAAAAATTACGAATTTTTGTTTTTGATGGCTCCTAACCATTAGAAACCACGTGGAGAATTTTCGTGACGAAATACAAAAGTGTGATTTTCAGCCTTTTGAACACTTGTGAGTGTGAGACAAGAACCCTAAACCAATGTACTAACTTTGGGGAGAGGCCTCATGCATGCATACTTGTCATTTGAATTTTTATTTGAAATTTCGCATGTAGTAAGGGTGACATGAGAGGACCTGCGTGGTGAATTTTCATGATTTTTGAATGGTTTTGTAATTATTGTGAACTAAATAAGTAAAAACAAGGGAAAAATAATTAAAAATAGCAAATAATAGTAAAAAATTACGAATTTTTGCTTTTGATGACTCCTGACCATTAGAATCCATTTGGAGAGATTTTATGACGAATCTCAAAACTGCGATTTTCAGCCTTTTGAACACTTATGAGTGTGAGACAATAACCCTAAGGCCTAAACCAATGTACTAACTTTGGGGAGAGGCCTCATGCATGCATACTTGTCGTTTGAATTTTTATTTGAAAATTTGCATGCAGTAAGGGTGACGTGAGAGGACCCGCGCGGTGAATTTTCATGATTTTTTTGAATGGTTTTGTAATTATTGTGAATTAAAAAGGTAAAAACAAGGGAAAAATAATAAAAAAATAGCAAATGATAGTAAAAAATTACGAAATTTGGTTTTTGATGGCTCCTAATCATTAGAATCCTTCTGGAGAGATTTTGTGATGAAACTCAAAACTGTGATTTTTCAGCCTTTTGAACACTTATGAGTATGTGAGACAAGAACCCTAAACCAATGTACTAACTTTGGGGAGAGGCCTCATGCGTGCATACTTGTCATTTGAACTTTTATTTGAAATTTCGCATGTAGTAAGGGTGACATGAGAGGACCTGAGTGGTGAATTTTCATGATTTTTGAATGGTTTTGTAATTATTGTGAATTAAATAGGTAAAAATAAGGGAAAAGTAATTAAAAATAGCAAGTGATAGTAAAAAATTACGAAATTTGGTTTTTGATGGATCCTAACCATTAGAATCCATGTGGAGAGTTTTCATGACGAAACTCAAAAGTGCGATTTTCGGCCTTGTAAGTGTGGGACAATAACCCTAAACTAATGTACTAAGTTTTGGGGAGGCCTCATGCATGCATACTTGTCGTTTGAATTTTTATCTAAAATTTTTCACGCAGTAAAGGTGACGTGAGAGGACCCGCGTGGTGAATTTTCATGATTTTTTGAAGGGTTTTGTAATTATTGTGAATTAAATAGGTAAAAACAAGGGAAAAATAATTAAAAACAGCAAATGATAGTAAAAAATTACGAAATTTTGTTTTTGATGGCTCCTGACCATTAGAATCCATTTGGAGAGATTTTGTGACGAAACTCAAAACTGCGATTTTCAGTCTTTTGAACACTTATGAATGTGAGACAAGAACCCTAAACCAATGTACTAACTTTGGGGAGAGGCCTCATGCATACATACTTGTTGTTTGAATTTTTATTTGAAAATTTTTATGCAGTAAGGGTGACGTGAGAGGACCCGCGCGGTGAATTTTCATGATTTTTATTAATGGTTTTGTAATTATTGTGAATTAAATAGGTAAAAACAAGGGAAAAATAATTAAAAATAGAAAATGATAGTAAAAAATTGCGAAATTTTGTTTTTGATGGTTCCTGACCATTAGAATCCATGTGGAGAGATTTTGTGACGAAACTCAAAACTGCGATTTTCGGCCTTGTGAGTGTTGGACATTAACCATAAACCAATGTACTAAGTTTTGGGGATGTCTCATGCATGCATACTCTTTAAAACAGAGGATGCCTGTCACCAATCATTCGTCCACTTCGAGTTACACCCCTCACAAAAGAAAATGTCGTTGTGGAGACACAATGCTCCTCTTAACCTCCTCTAGCTCTAGAAATCCCGGAAGAAAGTTTTGGCGGTGTCCTAACTGGAAGGTTTGGCCCAATCAAACAATTATTTTTTTCAAACTTAGAACCATATTTAATGTATGCTCAACTGCATTTTACTATTGCCCTGCAGTCACAACAAACTTGCGATCGCCATTTTTATTTCGGAATTTTTTGTCATCGGGTCTTATCAACGGCCTCAAAGTACAAGTGTGGTGTCTATATCTGATGAGGACATCAATCAAGCAGTCAAGAGTCTAGGGAAATTCATGATAGGGGCGCAAGGAAGGAAGGAAAAGGAGGTTCTACAACTTGCAATCAATGCTGCACAACTTTAAGTCACCAAGAGCATTAATGGAACTAACCAGTTCATTTATTGCACTCAAGTTGAAGAGGATGAAGCCAATGATGGAGGTTCAGTTGCCATTAAGGCAACAACAAGTTGAGGACCAATCATGTGCCATGGAGGTTGCCATGTGGGCGACCAGCTCATGCAAATTTTGCTGAGTTATTATGTTTAATTGCTTTCAATAAAGTTAGGGAAGTTACAAAGACAAGGGAATAAATTTCTGGTGGTTACAAGACAAGGTTATAATGTTGTTTAAATTGCATTAAAACCTTTGTCTAATAGCCGTTAGGGAGGCTTACCTATTGTCCATGAATCTGGTCTGATTTGAGGCTACATGGAGACTCTTCAACAAGCCAAAGGGGGCGGCCAACATGTGATTGAATGGCTGAGTTATATGCCATCATTGTAGTGGCCAACATGTGCTTGAAATGGCTGAGTTATATGTCATCAAGAGGAGCCAACAAGGTTGTAATTGGCTGAATGAATTGTCATCAAAGTTGCGGCCAGCATTCATGAGATGGGGGTTACAAATTGAAGGCAAACTTAACCACAAGGGGCTATTATGGGCGGCCACTTCATGGCTGATTCAATAGCCCAATTATTCCATGTTTGGTGGTTACAATTCAAGGGTCAATGCAGCCACATGTGCCAAGAAAGCTGGCTGGATTTTGCGGCCAAATAAGCTAGGAATAGACCTAGTTTTAGCTAGTTATTTTACCACTTTCCTTATTTACTTTTTAGTAATTTAATTAGGGATGCATGAGAATTGTATGAGGGACATTTTAGGGATTTTTTGGCGTGTAAACCCTAGCCGGTTGCATGACCATTGAACCACCTTGTAACTCTTATAAATACATGCTTCATGCATGCAAGAAAGTTTAGAAGTTTAATACAAAGAAATATTTTATACTTTGAGAGTGTTTCTCTTAGTTTCTTGCTAGTCAAGAGTTGAGGATTATCAAAGGATCCTTCCTTTGTGTGTGTGTCCTCAAGGGCTTATCTTTCAAGTCTTTGAAAGTGTGACGTCCTTTCCTATCTTCTAATCTTTTTCATCCTTTTTCTTCTACTACGTGTTTCTTGAACCAAAACCTATTTTTCTTCATGTGATTGCTTGAAATATATGTGATTTATTTTTCAAGAATTCAAGGTTGATTATACGTTTTTGACAAGGAATTTTTGGTTAATTATCATTATTTCTTGATTTTAGTATCAAAAGAAAAGAAAAAAATAGAGAAAGAAAAAAATAGCAATAGAAAAATATTGAAAAGAAAAGAAACAAAATTGTTATCAAGAAAAGTGTTGGTTATTCAGAAATTTCTAAGGTCCATGCAAAATAGAACCTTCAGGTTCACATCATTTGGTCATCAGAGCTCCGGTTATTAGAAATTTTTCTGAATTCTTCTTTCTATCAAATACTATTTCTTCTTAGCTTTTCTTGTTTTATTATTATTTTTCTTGACTGCACGCAGGTTGGTGAATTATTTGATTTTTTCTCCTCATTGGTGTGGTAAGAAATTCAAGAGAAATAGAGTGGAAAAAAGCAAGAGAGTTACGTCATAGAAAAGCCAAGTATTGTGTGCAAACACGAGAGTGGTGAGGTTTCTAAACAGTTAACCTTATTTTTCTCTGTTACGTTTGTTTCTTGTTCTTTATCATGGCAGAAAGAGTGGTAGAAAATTGTGACCTTCAAGCACAAATTGCTGCTCTCTATTCAGAATTAGAGAGACTGATGAAGCAACAGTATGATGAGTTGCATGCTAGGTTGGACCAACTGGAGGTCAAACCAACACCTGACGCGGAAGAAGAAAGACCACCAAGAAATGAAGAAAAAATACAAGGAGTCAAGCTGACTATTCCTTCTTTCAAAGGCCGAAGTGACCCAGAAGCCTACTTGGAGTGGGAACTCAAAATTGAGCATCTTTTTGCGTGTAACACTTATACAGAGGCGCAAAAGGTAAAGCTTGCTGCAACTGAATTTTCTGACTATGCACTTGTTTGGTGGAATAAGTTACAGAAAGAAAGAGTCAGAAATGAAGAACCTATGGTGGAGACTTGGGTTGAGATGAATAGGATTATGAGGAAATGATATGTTCCCTCTAGTTTCCAACGTGACCTGAAGCTGAAATTACAGAAACTAACTCAAGGAAGTAAAGGAGTGGAGGAGTACTATAAGGAGATGGAGATGCTGCAAATTCAAGCCAACATAGAAGAGGATCCTGAAATCACTATGGTACATTTTCTAAATGGCTTGAGCAGTGACATTAGAGACATTGTTGAGTTACAGGAATATGTGGAAATGGAAGACTTGTTACATAAGGCTCTTCAAGTGGAGCAATAGTTAAAAAGAAAAGGAGCTGCCAGGAGAAGTTCTACTAATTTACCTGCAAATTGGAAGGATAGAATTAAGAAGGAGGAGGTTGAATCCTCAAGCCATGCAGCGCCTAGTCCTCAAGGTAAAACCACTAACAAAAATGTTGAACAGGTTGTAAAGACAGGGAGAGAGGTAACTTGTTTCAGGTGCCAAGGATTGGGGCACTATGCCTATGAATGTCCTACAAAAAAGACAGTTCTTCTTAAGGACAATGGAGAATATGCTAGTGAGTCAGAAGATGAACAAGAGGCAAGTGAAGATGACACAGGTGCCGAAATGGGAGAAGTCTACATGATTAGGAGACTTCTTGGTAATCAATCCACTGCCTTGGAAGAAAACCAAAGGGAGAACATTTTTCACACTAGATGTTCTGTCAATGGTAAGATTTGCTTAGTAATAATTGATGGTGGCAGTTGTACTAATGTGGTTAGTGCTAGATTGGTGTCAAAGATGAACATGGATACAAAGCCACACCCTAAGCCATATAAGCTTCAATGGCTTCGTGAAGGAGATGAAGTTCATGTGGAGAGGCAAGCTGAAAATCCATTTTCCATTGGAAAATATCAAGATAAAGTGCTATGTGACGTAGTCCCAATGGAAGCCAGCCATATCCTCTTGAGAAGACCGTGGCAATTTGAGACAAAAGCCATCCATGATGGTTTTACTAACAAATTTTCTTTTAATTTTCAGGATAAAAAGGTGGTCCTTAAGCCTTTGTCACCAAAGGAAGTGAAAGAAGATCAAAAGAAATTGAGAGAAAAGATAAAAAAAGAGAAAGAGATTGAAAAATTTGAGAGTGAGGAAAATAAAAAGAAAATGAGAGAAATATTTGAAGGCAAACAAATATGTTTAGCTAGAGAGAAGGGAGTGAAGAGGGTGCTTTGCACAAGACAAACTTTCTATCTATTGAATTGCGAAAATCGATTGATTCATGCTAACCATTTTGATAACCATGAATTGTCGTTGTCTATTAATTCTCTTTTGCAGGATTTTGAAGAAATGTATCCAGTTATTGATCCTGATGGAATACCACTTTTGAAAGGGATTAAAGACCTTATTCCAAGAATCATGGTGAATGAAAGAGATGTGAAATTTCTTGGCCATTTTTGGAAGACTTGGTGGGACAAGTTTGAACTAAGTTGTTGTGTTCTATTTCTTGTCATCCCCAAAAGGAAGTGCAAACCAAAGTGGTGGATAGGATCTTGGGAACCTTGTTTGGAACTACTTTGAATAAAAATAATAAATTTTGGGAGGAATGTTTTCCTCATGATTACAATAGGGCAATCCATAGTGCTACAAACTACTTTCCATTTGAGATAGCTTATGGATTAAACCATGTAATTCATCTTGAATTATTATCTTTGCCTAACAAATCTATGTTTGCGCATAATGAACAACAGGCCAAGGTAGAAAGTGTCAAGAAGAAGTAAGGCAACTATGCCCAACAAGCCAGCAAGGGAAAAGAGATAGTTGTCTTCCACCCCGGGTGAATGGATGTCAGTGCATATGCGCAAGAAATGGCTCCTTGAACAAAAAGAAGTCCAATTTTCTACCTAGGAGAGATGGACCCTTTCAAGTCCTAGAAAGGAACAAAGACAATGGCTACAAAATTGACCTTTTTGGTAAGTGTCAGATTAGTGCCTTTTTCAATGTTTCTTTCCTATGTCCTTTTGATGTAGGAAAGGACACTTCAGATTTGAGGACAAATCTTTTTCAAGAAGGGGGGTATGATGAGGACATCAATCAAGCAGTCAAGAGTCTAGGGAAATTCATGACAGGGGCGTAAGGAAGGAAGGAAAAGGAGGTTCTACAGCTTGCAATCAATGCTGCACAACATCAAGTCACCAAGAGCATTAATGGAACTGACCAGTTCATTTATTGCACTCAAGTTGAAGAGGATGAAGCCAATGGTGGAGGTTCAGTTGCCATTAAGGCAACAACAAGTTGAGGACCAATCATGTGCCATGGAGGTTGCCATGTGGGCGGCCAACTCATGCAAATTTTGTTGAGTTATTATGTTTAATTGCTTTCAATAAAGTTAGGGAAGTTACAAAGACAAGGGAATAAATTTCTAGTGGTTACAAGACAAGGTTATAATGTTGTTTAAATTGCATTAAAACCTTTGTCTAATAGCCGATAGGGAGGCTTACCTATTGTCCATGAATCTGGTCTGATTTGAGGCTACATGGAGACTCTTCAACAAGCCAAAGGAGGTGGCCAACATGTAATTGAATGGATGAGTTATATGCCATCATTGTAGCGGCCAACATGTGCTTGAAATGGCTGAGTTATAGGTCATCAAGAGGAGCCAACAAGGTTGTAATTGGCTGAATGAATTGTCATCAAAGTTGCGGCCAACATTCATGAGATGAGGGTTACAAATTGAAGGCAAACTTAACCACAAGGGGCTATTATGGGCGGCCACTTCATGGCTGATTCAATAGCCCAATTATTCCATGTTTGGTGGTTACAATTCAAGGGTCAATGCAGCCACATGTGCCAAGAAAGCTGACTGGATTTTGCGACCAAATAAGCTAGGAATATGCCTAGTTTTAGCTAGTTATTTTACCACTTTCCTTATTTACTTTTTAGTAATTTAATTAGGGATGCATGGGAATTGTATAAGGGACATTTTAGGGATTTTTGGGTGTGTAAACCCTAGCTGGTTGCATGACCATTGAACTACCTTATAACTCTTATAAATACATGCTTCATGCATGCAAGAAAGTTTAGAAGTTTAATACAAAGAAATATTTTATACTTTGAGAGTGTTTCTCTTAGTTTCTTGCTAGTCAAGAGTTGAGGATTATCAAAGGATCCTTCCTTTGTGTGTGTCCTCAAGGGCTTATCTTTCAAGTCTTTGAAAGTATGACGTTCTTTCCTATCTTCTAATCTTCTTCATCCTTTTTCTTCTACTACGTTTGTCTTGAACCAAAACCTATTTTTCTTCATGTGATTGCTTGAAATATATGTGATTTATTTTTCAAGAATTTAAGGTTGATTATACGTTTTTGACAAGAAATTTTTGGTTATCATTATTTCTTGATTTTAGTATCAAAAGAAAAGAAAAAATAGAGAAAAAAAAATAACAAAAGAAAAATATTGAAAAGAAAAGAAACAAAATTGTACACATGGTACACAGATATTAATTGAGATTTTGCAAATGGAAGAACCCACCGATTACACATACCCCCAACTCTTCGATTCCCAGCGGCGACTTCATGGGTATTCAGTTTCCAATGGCTTGGGAGCCGTTGCTATTCGCTTCCACATGGTACACAAGGCCACCTATATTAATTGAGATTTTGCAAATGGAAGAACCCACCGAATTTCAATCCATTTTCCCCCTTCGAAATACTCTTTCCATATCAAAACACAGTCATGGCTGGAAGAGGTAGAGGTAAAGTTACCCGTCCCCGAAGTAAGGCAAACCCTAAGAAACAATCCCCTGCAGCAAATGGCAACAACAAGAAGCAACGCATCTCTGAATCGATTGAGATTTCATCAACGTAGGTTTCGTCGATTTTCGATTTCCCATTTTATAATATATAAACTCTGTTATTATTCTTGCTTCTATCAGTATTCGTGAAAGCAATCCTTCAAGAAATCCAAAGGACCAAGTAAGGGATGTTCAGGGTTCGCAAAACTCTTAATCAAAACAATGGTCATGTGCAGAACCAGGACGGAATGGATGAAGCTTGGATGAGAAACTCAGTTGAACAAATTAGAGATGTGGTTACAAACTTCACGAACTTCATGATGAGTAACACAATGCAAACTCAACCTGGGTACCCTGTTGCCTTCAATGCCTTAGCTACTCCACAGAATTCTTCTGCTGAAACTCAAACTTTAATTGCAAGGATGACACCTTCATGTGACAGGCTTACAAAATCTGCACCCTCTCAGAAGATGGATTCAAAAGGTGATGGTAAAAAAAATGTTGAAGGTTCACCTTTTTAGCGGGTGGAAATACTCAAATGTTAACATTCAAGTATACTTCCTGTTGGTTCCTACCAACCACAGTTTCTGTAAGTCATTTTCTATATGTTTTTTTAATAACAATTTAATAATGTATGTTTTTCTGACTTGAAATTTTATTTTCATTATAATAGCAATATGCAACTAATTGGTCTAAAAATCCAAAAACTGTAATGGGCTACTACAAGGACAAATTCATGACCCATATAGAAATTGTTAGCAAGGTTAGTGTTCTTTTATCATCAAGTAGATAACTTGTAGCATGTTGTTAATTTTTTTTTATTTTGATCAAATTTCTTTGAAATTTTATGTAGATCTTTATGCCTATGAACGATTCAAACATTCATTGGTATTTGCTAGTGGTTGATATGAAAGAAAAAGAACTCATACTATTGGATTCTAGCCCATGTGCATCTAGGTCTGACTGGCGTAAGATTAGTGTTAAGAAAGTGATATGTCACTGTTTATTCCTTTGCTGCACTTTTTTCCTATTTGTTGAATCTAACTAAGTTAATGTATAGGCAATTTTTCTTGAGGAAATGTTCATGGATGACAGCTTTTATGAGTCATCTTTCACTGCTAGGCCATAAATTTCAAAGTTTAAATTATTTGAACCACCCAATCTTTGTGAACAACTATCTGGATCGTAAGTACACTAATAAGTTATCCTTTTTTTTAAATTTTTTTCATCTTATAACATACTTTTTGTGTTCTATTTCAGAAATGATTGTGGTCTTTATGTAGCACAATGGATGATGAATTGTATTTGGAGTGATGACTACGAAGACATATGTAATAATTCTTTTCTTACTAACTAAATTTTATTGTTGAGTATGTTAAATTAAATTTAAGACACTTATTAACATTATTGTTTTATATAAATTACCAGGTTACTGATGGAAAAAGAATGATGCTTGCACTTAACTTGGTTCTGAAACCATACAACAAAATGAAAGATGAAGTGGGGGAATTGGCTTTCAAGAACCTGAAAAATCTTGAGGATAACAGGAAGTCTTTGGTGAAGATTGATGGAGATGGAGAGTAGAAGATTGTTGCATTTCATGACCTTTTTATTTATGTTAGACAGCTACTGTTTTAGTTATTTGTCTTTTTTGGAACTTTCGGGTGTATTGTTATTGGTTTAGGCACTGCTTCTATTTGGGTACTGCTATATCTCATTTTGGCTAGTCTTAGTTGTTTGTTGTTGACAACGGTACTGTTGTTCTATTTGGGTACTGCTATATCATTTTAAATGATTGAAAGAAAGGTTTTGCAGTAATGTGCTCTGTCTTCAGACTTACAGTGTATTCTGTTGGAGCATAATGCAAATTTTTACAACTAGCAATTTATGTGTTTTTAGTTTATACTGCCTTATAGCACTCCACTCAAGACTCAATAACAGTTTTCCCCCCAAAATCTCTCAAGAAATGGAAAAATTAAAAGACCCCAAAATAAGCTAATCCAAACAATCATAGTTATTCTGTCAGTGTGCAGTGGATTCAATTGTGGTGGATGAGTCTTCTTAATCATTTAGAATCGTTCACAACATCTGTAATTTAATATAGTTGCACAGTATGAGTATGAACATTATAAATTTGTTTATTAATTGTTTGGATGAATTTCTCTTGCCTCTTTTTAGTGATTGAAGATTGATGTTAGTGATTGAAGATTGATGTATGGTTGCAACTTGCAAAAAAATAAACTTATTCGAGATTTTGCAATTTTCAAGAAAATAAATACACTTATTCGATAAGTATGGTTGCAAGTAGATTGACTTAATTCGTGAATTTACTTATAATTAATAAATTGATAATTTGACTCTTTTAAAAATAGGGAATCACTTTTAAGTGAAATAAAGAGTTTTAAATGATATGATAATCTTTATACATGAGTACACTATTTATCTAGATTTTTTCTCGCTCAATTTTGTTACATCCCATTATATTACAATCCACCTTTGTTGTTGCATGCATCCGCTTCCTTTTTGCCAGAATGTTGTTGACCATTATGAGGGTCATACCCTTCGGATCAGTGTTGGGGCTTTTAGTTATAAAAACTTTTTTTTTATAATTGTGAAACAATATTTTGCTACTTATCAATGTTACTACTATTCATACTAATTGATACCATGATATCCTTCACACAGAAAATATTGAGACATGTCAAGGTACAAGAAATTTAATCTAGATATCCAGTCAAATGACAATTTAATTACATAAAATAGACATAAAGTTTAAGACAATTCTGAAACAAACAGAACCTACACCTTTCCTATTACTAAAACCAATTTACATCATACCAATCAATCAATTTTGCAACTACAAGGATGACAATGCAACATAATACCAACTTATACTTATTCACTTCAACCTTATAACATTCAGCTTCATGATACAACTCCTTTACTTCTTCCTTACAAGAATAAAGTGTCTCATTCAACTCCTTCATTGCAGCCCTTTGTTTGCTCAACTTTGCAGCCAACAATTTTACCGCTTCCTTTTTAGTGTCAAGCCTCTCAGTCAAAATATGCACTAATTCCTTCTCTACATCAAGCTTCTTTTGCAAGATTCCTAATTCTACATTTTGTGCTTTGACTATGTCCTCCAATTCTTCATTCTTGCCCTGTAAACCTTTAATAACACTTGTTATAAAATTATTAATAGGAGGATCATACCAGATAAAGAAATTACACTGTGCGGTGGACCCATTAAACCTTCCACATCCAAGGAACCTCCTACCCGGTTTTTATCTGTCCATGACACTTGAAGTTTGCTAACAACACCACATCTGCATACTTGCTCAGAATTATTCACTGTGCATGACAAGAAGCTGCTAGAGCTTGAAGATCGAGAATTCTCCATTCCGAATACAAAACTGTATATAAAAAATCAAATTAATCTACAATTTCATTTTTTCATTTGAATGCTTTTACAAAATATAATAAATTACAAGTTATTATCATAGGCCCGTATTATAATACTTGCTGACAAGTAACAAACATACAAACACAAGATTAACTAATTCTATAAGCCAAATGCATTAATAACACAAGATGATAACAAACTGTAAATGATTACACTAGCCCAAACCAATCCCAATAAAAATCCTATCACTAAAAAATCAGCATAATAATATCAACACCTCCACTATAGATGGTCTGATCAAACTTAATATGGTAAAAGCTAATTTCCTATATATGAATTTTATAACTAGTGTCCAAGTATTGGACATTCATAATGGTTTGGCAAATAGTGTGCAAATATTTAAAGAATAGACATGCATATAATAAGATTTTCTTCCTTCCCCACACTTCTTATTATTCAAACATTTAAGTTTCTTTCATCATTGCTTGCTTCTTTGTCCTATTTCATAGAAAAAGAAAATAATAATAAAACAATTATAACATGTTTCGACCAAAAGGAGAATAAGATATCCACACACTCAGATAGAGAACAATACAAATGAATATGAAGTAAAAACAGTAAAAGTACAGCCCACTCTCTCCCTTGCAGCAATTGTTAGCAGAACACCACTACGAGACCAATACAAGATTGGGGGCTGTCATATACCCTTAAAATAAGCAAGCTTTCTTACGATGTGCAGGAACTGGCCCAAAGGATAGCCCAAAGGATAGTATACATTGCACATGCCCCAAAACCTTTCTGCTAAAACATTTAAATCCAACCAGCAGAAACTGTACCAAAGCACTTGACCTGCTAAAAGCCTTGATCCTTACATGAGTATAACTATATTCCTAATGCTTGTAGAACTAGATTAGGAATGAGATGTGCGATTCAAATGCAACCTAAAGTATGACGTGCAGGATATCTAAATCTATTTTCTCTTATTTTCTTGTCTTGTATCAAGTTCTCTCACAATAAAATTATAAATATAGTCTCCCTAAATGGGCATAGTACCTGTATATAGTGAAGTTACCCAAAATAAGTAAAAATCAAATCTTCATTTCAACTAAGCAACCACAGGTAAATAATATTATGCAATGCATAAACAGTTACAGAACAAAGCAGTTAGGGAATATATAATATTATGCTAAAGTAGATACTTAAATCATAAATTATGGTAAACATAATTTAAATTTTCAAGAAAAAGATGCACATAGAATATAACTAAATAAATGACTACCAACTACAAGCATTGGCTTCAAACGTTATGGTGAAGGAAATGAAGAAACAATGCACCATGACACATGAGATAATTGTGGCAACTAAAGTATGGCATGGCAACTCAAGTTATGCATAGCAGCTTGTACAGTTTTCATGATAAATTTCAAACTTTAGACATTTGACTTCTGCTTTTTAAAGTGCATGACATTTTCAGTCAAAAAGGAGGTTGAATGTAACTTGACACACCATCTATACTTTGTTTGATCAGATTCTTTTATGTTGTTCACTAAACTAGTAAAGATAAAAATTGACTAGATGGCATGTGGACCTATTGAGAGTATATAAAATGATTTAACAATCCTATAATGTGAAAGAAACCACCACTTGATGAAAGAATACTTTATGAAAGGTTCAATCAAGGTAATAAAGAAATTTCTCGAATATGAATAGTTATACGAACTTATAAGACTACATGGATTGAGTATTTTTATTTTTATTGTTTTTTGGAATCCTTTTAACTTGTATGACATAAGAAATATCATCTATATCTCCCCCCTCTCACCTTAAAAAAAAGGGAAAAAGGATTCCTTGCACTTCCCACATCTCTTCACCGTGTAAGCAATGTACACATACATTCCATTCACATATGCTTCCCCCATAATCCACTTATATATCTCTTGGTTTCTCTAATTTTACAACTCCATGGTCCAGGAGTCAAAGGTATGGCACTGAAAATCCATGCTTATATATTCATTACCATGCCAATACTATTATGGTTTTCATCAAATTTTCTCTCTCTTTTTTTTAAAAATTAATCCATCCTTACATATACAGAGGAAATCATTCCAAAGTGGGAAAGAGAGTGAAAGAAAGAAACTAAATAGCCATAGGCCCAAAAAGTTTGTTAATTCACAATTAATGCATTGATTACATTCATATTAACACAAAAAGTATATGAACTCAGACAAATTTCAATAACCATAGTTCAAAATTACAAAATTTAATTTTTGAGAAACTTACTCTATGATAGTCCCAAATTAAACATTCTACTTCGCTGCCCCTGAAGCGATGAAACATAGCAACCTACAAGACATGAAACAAATACATTCTAAAAAAGTATGACCAACTGTAAAACTTCAAAATCTTTGCTTTTTTTAAAAAAATATACTCACTTAAGAAATTCAATAACTCTGAGCTTTCCTGAACCGAACCTCTACCAGCAGTGAGCCGAATAGATTTCAGACACAATACCAATTGAAAATATGGAAGCCAATCGAGCCAAACCCGTGCCACACGTTCAATCCACCGCCTGTGACCTCCACCCTGCGACTTGCTACCTCCGAACTGCAACAACCAATCTGCGACCACCGTGAGGATCGAGAACAGGGCGTGAACGAGACGAGAACGGTTCAGGGAATGAAGCACTTCTATGGCTTATGTGACAGAGGGGAACGAATCAACCGTTTCAATGAATGGAGAGTCAGCAAGGGGAAGAATGCGTCTCAGATTGGGGGATTAGGGTTCATGGAGATGATGAAAGAATCGGTGAGGAAGAAGTGTTTTGCTTTCTGTTTTAATTTGGGGGAATTTGGGGGAATAGGGTTAATGAAAATCAGAAAGAATTCTGATTTAATTTGGGGAAACTTTGGGATAATAGATAAATGAAGGGTTTTAGTGAAATGATCGAGGGACTAAACTGCAAAGGGGCCAAACAATAAATTCTAAAACCAAGCTAACCTATGTGGCACACATTTATTGGGTTAGGTATAGAGGATATCATTACTCCATACCCATAGGGGTACCGGAGATGTGAAACAAGTGTACAAGGGTCAAATATATGTCTTTATTTATATTAAAAATATTTTAGATTAAAAAAAGTAAAAAAAATTTGAATTTTTTTTGGAAAAGACTGGTTCAATCGATTTTCTGACATCAATTTTTGACATGTTTTCACCGGTTTTGGCTGGTTCGACCGGTTCTAAGATCCACCAGTTTTCAGGGTTGAATGGACCGATTACCAGACCGGTTCCCGGTCGAAGCGGTCCGGTTGATCCATTTTTTTCAACAATAGCTTTAAGTGCATTAGTTAAGGATTTATATATAAAAAAATTTTATTAAAAATTACAATAATAATTATATCTATAATATTTAATTATACATAGTGCAATAAAAATTTTCTATATTTGATTCTTTAACAAGTGTCTTTAGGACACTCTTTAATATTTTCCAATAAGAAATACCAAGTTAATAAATATAATACGTTTATTTCTGCTTAATTCATGATTTAACTACACTAATTTAGTAATTTATTCTCATTATCATTCATGTTGAGATAAAAGAAATATTATGTTTAATTTAGCGTTAAAATTTTAAAAATTCACTTTTTTCAACTCTTTGAGTTTGAGGAATTTTAACGTTAATCCTAAAACATAGAAAATAAACAATTTTTTGAATTTAATTTGGTGGTCATTTACTTCTGTATTGAAGACAGGGGTGTGGCGGTGACGCTGCGACGGGCGGCTCATGAGAGCTGCATAATGTATTCCCTTCACTTTTTGCTTTTTTAATTAATTTTAAATTTACTTAAAGAAATGAAATCTCAATCACTGAATTTTTTAATGTCACGTGTCAGTAAGTACGAGATTTAATAGACTGGAGCATTTGAATATGTGATAATGCTGGCAATGATTCCCAAAACGTGGATTAGTTGTTGAGTGCAAATTAATTAGTATTAATTACACTCTAAACTTATGGCTACGCCTACTATAGAACTAGGTAGCCAGCTTTATTCAAAATTATAGCTATCATATTAAATTATTTTGGGTTAAATAATGTTTTTAGTCCCTTAAAATATAGAGAAATTTAATTTTGACCCCTCATTTATTTTTTCATTGGTTTTAGTCCTCTATTTTTTAAAATCACATTATTTAAGTCCTCATCGTTAGGTATATTCCGCTAAGTGATGACATAGTAATATTTCTTGTAGATTTTTCTATGATTTTCCTTCAAATTTTCCTACAAATAACAAAATTGGAAAAAATTTGTATAGTTTCTAAAATTTGTGAAAAATTTACTATAGATTTTTTTACAACAAAGCAAAGAAATTCTATAGCAGCATTTTTATTTAAAAAATTTGTAGTTTATTTTTTTGGAAATTTACTGCACTTAAATTTTCTAGAGAAAAAGTCGCTAGAAATTTGCTGTAATTTTTTATCTGAAAAAAGTTGTAGTGGAGTTGTGAAAATGACTTAACAGAGTACGGTTAATAAGGAGGACTAAAAGCATGTGATTTTGAAAAATGGAGGACCAAAACCAATGAAAAAATAAATGAGGGACCAAAACCAAATTTCATCATATTTTGAGGGACCAAAAACATATTTAACTCTATTATTTAATATATTAATAATATTACATGTTATTATATTTATTCTTATTTAATTGTCTATTTAGACTAAAAAAATCATATATATTAAAAAATATAATTATTACTCTTATTTTCATAAAAATAAATTTTAAACTTTCAATTTTACACTTTATTTCTCTTGGCACTATTAGATTTTATTAATTTTCAACCGTTAACATAAGGGTATGATAGAAAAAAATAAAATTATTATTACACTTGATTTATAAATAGACAGTTAATTAAAAAACAATTTTTTCTCACATAAAATCGTTTCACTCTTAATTTATTGAAAAACTGTTTTTAAAATAGGTCTTCCTCCATTTTGCTAAAGGGTGGTTGGAGGGGGCTAATATTCTAGTCCTGCTAACTCATTAAGCTTACAATAAAACCAAAAAAAAAAAAAAAATGCTTTCACTTTCAACAATGCCCTTCACATTCAACTATTGCATTTTAGGCAAGCAAATTACTTTCTAATTTTAATCATTGAGCTTCACTTTGCTGTAAAGCACTCACTTCACTTAGCTTATCTGTTCTCTTTCATTCCTTTCTTCCTTCCATCAAAGGAAGATATGGATTCAGTAGCTTCTGGGTTGTTGGCCACTATGTTGGACAGGCTAGCAACCACTGCTTTTAGGAACATTTCCATGGCAAGGGGTCTCCAAGTTGATGTGGGCACCCTCCAAGAATCTCTCACAGTCATCGGTGCCTTCATTATGGATGCTGAGAACAAGCAAACCCAAAGCCAATCCATATTGCTCTGGCTGCAACAACTCAAAGAAGCTTTCTTTGATGCCAGTGACATCTTGGATGAGATTGAGTGTGAGGCTCTCAGGAATCAAGTTGTGAACAGACATGGAGGCTTCACCACAAAGGTACAACGTTTTCTCTCATCTTCTAACCCTTTTGTATTTCGTCTTAAGATGGCCCACAAGATCAAGGACATCAAGGACAGGATAGATGAAATAACTACTCTTAGGATGAAATTGGGTCTCTCAGTGATCCATGAAAGTAGTCCTAGTGTGTCACTCCATCAGAACATGGCTTGGAGAGAGACCCATTCTTATGTTAGGCCTTCCCTTGTGATTGGTAGAGATGAGGAGAAAGAAAAGATCATTGGGTCTTTGATGGTTCCACCATCTGATGATGATGGAATTGATGTTATTCCTATTGTTGGAATTGGAGGATTGGGGAAGACCACACTTACCCAATTAGTGTACAATGATGAAAGGGTCATTGAGCATTTTAATTTGCGTATGTGGGTGTTTGTTTCTGATGATTTTGATGTTAAGAGGCTAGTACTAGAGATTATTAAAGCTATGCAAGGAACAGATGTAGTAGATGCTCACAACAAAAGTTTTGATCAATTACAAAATCTACTTCGTGAGGGATTATGTGGGAGAAAATTTCTACTTGTTCTAGATGACGTCTGGAATGAAGATTATAGAGAATGGCTTCAATTGAAAAATCTTTTAATAGGTACTCAAGATAAAGATAACAAATTTGGTAACAAGATTATCACAACCACTCGTAGTGACAAGGTTGTTTCAATAATGGGGAATGTTTATAAACACAACTTGAAATATCTCCCTGAAGAAGATTGTTTAAAGCTATTTGTTAAGTGTGCATTTCCAGCAGGAGAGGAGAAAAAACACCCAAGGCTTTTAGAAATTGGGAAGGATATTGCTAGAAAGTGCCAAGGGTTGCCCTTGGCAGTGGTAAGTTTAGGGTACCTGCTTTACTCAAAACCTGGAGAAAATGAGTGGAAGAAAATAAGAGATAGTGAAATTTGGAAGATGAACCAACAAGATGATGGCATTTTGGCTGCATTGAAACTAAGCTATAATCACTTGCCATCTAGATTGAAACAGTGTTTCTCTTATTGTTCAATATTTCCTAAGGGTTATCACTATACTAATCTAGAGCTGATTTCATTTTGGATGGCACATGGACTACTACAAACCAAAGATGAAGATGAAGAGCCGGAAGAACTTGGGGAGATTTATATTAAGGAGTTGGTGTCAAGATCTTTCTTTGAAGCTGTCCCTGAAAATCTAGTAGTTATTGATGGTCTTATTTTTGAAGAACTTGAGCTTCTTGGCATCTCTTTTTTCAAAATGCATGATCTTGTTCATGACCTTGCTGTGTCCACAATGCCAAATGAAAGGGCAGTAGTAAAATTTAATTCAACATATGTTAAAGAAAAGGTGCAACATATATCATTTTCAGACAGTGGTGAAGGAGTTCCTACTTTTGGTAAAGTATTGAATAAGGTTCGAACCATTGGATTCTGGCATGTAGGTCAAAAAGCATATGCAATTACTGAGCCATTTGTCAGATGGTTCTCCAAGGAATTCAAGTACCTCAGGGTGTTGAATATACAAGGTTCAAATTTTCAGTATTTGCCAGATTGTTTCAACAAAATGAAGCATTTGAGGTATCTTGATCTAAGCTATTGCCAGAGGATGAAAAAACTCCCAGATTCCATATGCAAGCTCCAAAGCCTAGAGGTTTTAAATCTCTGTAGATGTGTAGCACTCAAACATATTCCCAAAAAATTTAGGAATCTTGCCAGCCTTCGGATTTTGTGGATTACCACACAAGACACAGATTTGTCTTATATAGGTATTGGGAGCTTGAAATATCTACAAACTTTAATTTTGTGGAATTGTGAATATTTGGTTTTTCTTCCACGTGATTTGAGGCACTTGACTGCTTTAAAGAGGCTGACTATTGAGTCTTGTGATGAGGTGATTAGTTTTGAGGATGAAGGAGAAGAAGAAAATGGAAACTACTCCTTGAAACTCGAACGATTTTCAATTGACAAATTACCCAATTTGGCAGCATTACCAGGTTGGCTTAGAAGATCTGGTAAAACTTTGAGATACATGGGTCTTTCAGAATGTCCAAGCTTAACAGCATTGCCAGAATGGTTGCCAAACCTAACATCACTTGAGACTCTTCTCATTGGTGATTGTCCAAACTTGACACTACCCCAGCGTATGGATCTTCTTCAAAGCCTTCAGAACTTGAAGATATATGGATGTCCTCAGCTAGTTGAGAGATGCAAACGATATACAGGCCTTGACTGGCCCAAAATAGCTCATATCCCAAATGTTGATGTGAGTGTAGACTGTAGATCCAATATTTCTCTTTGCCTTATATTTTATGTCCCCTTAGTGCTTATTTATTCTGCTTGTCTAGCTGAATGCTGTTTTCAATGGAGTTCATTCATTGTTTAGGCGCAAACCAATTTGGATGTTAGAGTTCACTATTGACAACTTTGAAATATATGCTGAATTTAGGTGCAATCCTTAAAGTTTCTTGCAAATCTTTTAGGATTGAGTTATTGCACATGTAGAAAATTCTTTGTTTTGAACTGTAAAAGTAACAAGCTCAAAATACTCATCAATCCATGCCTGAGCTGAATTACTGAAACAACATTGACAAGGGCATCAGCAACTATGTTGCATATTCCAGTAGTGTACTCTCAGTCCCATTCATTTCATCAAACCAAAAGACATGCATAATTGCATATTAATCTCTCGTAGTAAAAGGTCATTAGAAAAGAAGTCTTTATCTCCTATTCATAGAGCAAAGTGCACCCTCATCACCTTCCAAATTAACTTACCTTTAGCTCAACCACTGAACAAATAAATATCCTTCTAGCAGCTAGCAACTCTGCCTCAAAATTGTCAAGTCCTGCCACTGGCGTGCCTGTTTTACTAGCCATTAACACATTCACATGATCCCTAACAATCACCAATTCCAACCTTGTTTCAGTCTAAACAATGTCTACATCTCATCAACATTAATTTTAAGCATTCCTTGGTGCAGTTTTCATGTCTATCACAATCCCTATTCTAACATCCTCATGAGAGTCAACATTCTCATTTGCATGAAACTCACATAGGATATCAAGGATCATGAACAAGTTTGTGTAGATTGAATGGTCTCACCAGCTTCCTTACAGAACCGAGGCCAATCTCTGAGATTCTTCATTTGCACAAGAGTAGCCCAAGACAAAAACCATGCAATAATCTCTAGTGGTAGCAATTTTGACTTTGGATTTAACTACAACAGTTATGATCTATTATACACAGTACACACATTTGGACCCTTATCCAGACAATTTTGTTTTTCCCTTCCTAGTTTTGCTCTTGCATGAACTATTAATTTGTATTTGCTTGTTACTAACTTTTCTTATTCTTTGGTTTCAATATGCAAGATTGCCAGCGTTTAGGATCACTTAGGTGCAACCACAATCACCGAACATCATGGAGGCGATAGAGACATTGAATTTTGCGTTACTCTATATAGGTAACGCCACCAACTATATATACTTGTCTATTTTTTCTGTATGTGTGCATTCCTTTATTTGGTCTTTGATGGGGAATCACCTCAACACAGGCATTTGTGGGTTTAACCCTCTGGTCGGGGTGGTGAATAGGTAAAATCCTCTCAAGAGTGGCGACTCCAGATTCAAATCCTGACCTTGGAGTTAAAGTTCGTCTGACATAACACTGCGCTTTCTAACCGGAAATAACTTGATCAACCTTGTATAGGAGGAGCAGTAGTCAATATAAACAGCCTGCTCTTGCAATTGATAAACAGACACTCGAAGCCAAGTCTCTGAAATGTCATTATTTTGCAATATTAATTGAACATAATTTCAAGCAAAATGTCAACCATAGGATTGTAAATGGCAGGAATAACTCGAGTTTTTTTTTCTTAATTATTTGTCTTGGTACATGCTTCCATGCCTAATCATGCGTAATCAGAAGGAATGTATCTGCAACTGTAAGCTAATAGAAACATTACCAAATATTCATGGTCCTAAGAAATGAATCATGCTAGCACTTAAATTAATCAACATTATAACATAAGAAATGAATGACGGATATACATATGTAACCCCATTAAATTATTCAACAAACTAACCAGTTCCCATGCTAACATTCATTGTCCTAAGAAATGAATCATGCTAGCACTTAAAAAAAAACTATCAGTTTGTAATGCATGTGGTTAACCAACTTGAAAAGGATTGTCACTAACTTTGAACAGGATTGTCTCTAGTATTGTCTCTAGTAGATAATATACGTGGTTAAAGTGAAAAATAGTACATACTACACATGTCAAATGGTCAGTTGTGATGTGAAGTTCGCAAAAAGCAAAGACAAACGGTGAGGGACACTGCATCATGCATTCTATAACCACGTGTCCTTCCTTTCCAATCCTAACACAGATTCCTAATTACTTACACACATGACACTTGCACATATATAGCACATACTCAACACACATGTCATTGATTGTCATTGCATCATTTTATAATTTCAGCATACTTCACTTTCTAACTCACAAGTCTCAACTCAACACCCTTTGTTTTTTCTCAAGTTTTGAACCCAGCCAAGAGAAAGTCGCCCATCGAACAAATATAATGAAGGTACGCTGTTTTCATGCAAGGCAAGAGGCTGCTAAATATTTGCGTGACACCCCATCTAAGTTTGTTACCATTTTATGCCTACATGGATTACTTATCACTTAGACACTTATTAAGTGTGTGTTTAGTTTGGTGTTAAAACTGATAAAACTCAAGTTTGGATTCTCAAATGCAACTATTTCTAGCGTTGGAAACGTGAGTTTATCACGTTTCAACGCTAAACCAAACATACTCTAAGTGAACTTTAGATTATACTAACGTGAAAATTTGGAGAAATGTCTAGCAACTTGTGTTTAACTTAAAAGGTTCCATTTCTCTCTAGTTTCCGTAGGAGATAGGTATAAATTAAAGGGGTTCCATTAACTCCCGATGTGGGGTCTACACCAGGTATATTTTTATCTCTCTCCTACTGAAACTATTGGAGAGGATTTCTATCCAACTTAAAGAGTCAATGTCTATTATTTAGAAAGAATTCAAATGTGGGGCCCACATATGTGTGTTTGAGTGTTTTTATCTTTCTCCTCCTATCCAATATGGAGAGAACTTCTCTCCAACTTAAAGAGTCAAGGCCAATTCTTTAAAAAGAGTTCAAATGTGGGACCCACATCAGGTGTATTTCTACTCTCTCTTATCAAAATTATCCAGTATTGGAGAGGGCTTTTATCCAACTTAGAGTCAAGGCAAATCTTTTAGAAAGAGTTCAAATAACCAGCAATTTTTTCATACCCTCTTTTAGTAAAACGTTATTAGAAGGAGGAGAAACAACGTGTATCCAATCCGATTGATTTTCAGGTTTAGGAGTTATGTCTCAATTTTCAATAAATGAGTGTGTACATATGCTTTTTGCTAAGTCACATAAGGTGATGTAACTTATCTTTTGCAATGTCAAAGACGGCAAAACCCGAACCATGAGGAAAAGGAAATAAAGATGAGATAGACTTGACAATTAATGTAATATGTTACTATATTCAACTGATGGAGCAGAATGTTGTCGTAACGAATTTGCAATTTTAGGATAAACCACAAAAAAAATTGGTTTATGGTAGACCTTTACTATAAATAGTAAAAATTTAATATTTAAAAAAATAATAATATATATTACAAAATTAAAGTTACCTTTTATAGTAATAAAATTAAGAGTCTACCATACACCCAAACTAAAGAGGGTCTATCCTAAAATCACCCGTGAATCTATCACATCCGAGTCACAAATAGAATAGTATGTGTTAACTTTCAATTTGCTCCAATGTTGGATGATTATAACATCATGATATTCCTGTATGGATCAAAGAGTTATGGGCTGAAATTGTAGAAAGAACTTTTGTTTGACCAAAGAAAAAGAAAGAGCTCTCGAGTTTCTATATGGGTGAGAAGTTTTAACTGTAACTAAGCATCTAACAGGTTTGCCCTAGTAACAGGGGAGTAGTTAACAAAAAAATGATATTCCGGGATACCTGTAGGTAACAAAAAAGATGATACTTAAGTATGGTATGGTATTGTGGATTGAGTTTAATATATATACACTATTAGTGTAAAAGAAGTTTTACACATCCAATGAATGATATGATGTCACATCATTTATTGAATTTAATAAGACATGAGGTGTCATACTCATTAAATGATTTGGCTGCACATCATTGGATGTGTGTAGAATTTATTTACACTGACAGTGTATATCAATTAAATCCTTCTAGATTTGTGGTATTTATTTGTACCGCCCTGTTTAATTGCATATCAAAGTATACATTTTTGTGTGCGCTATAATTGATTTCATGTTTTGGTAGCACTGTTAAGATCTGGAAACTGAAATGCAAATTGTCATAAGAAAATCATTTAAATTTGCCTAAACAAATTTAGAGATAGATTTGATTTAGCTAAAGTAGAAGCTCAATCCTTAATTTGACTCCACTATATAGATGAAACAGAAACATAAAGAAGTTCTAATTGGTGTAGTCCAAGTAAATAGTTTCTTGAGATCAAGTGAATACAAAAGAAATATGGGGGATGCTTACATCTCGCCTTCAAATTTTAAGTATTTTGCACTCCATACATAATTTTGTGGTGTCTTTAGCAGGCCCATTCTAACTTGAAGAAGAGAAAGTCTACCTTGATTACTGATGGGAATCCTGCTGCATTTAAGGTATATGTGTCCAACTTCTGTATGCCCTTTAGGATAAGTTTGAATGGAGGAGTTTAAGGCAAAATAGATGGCAAGAGTGATTGAAAGGTTACAACAGGCATATATTTACCCCATGTTATTCCTCTGATTGAATTTAATTTACTGGTTGAGTAAAATGGTCATGTTTAAGACCCAGAGTGTTTGTATGTTCATTTTAAATTTAATGTATCAGCATCAGTTTGCCAGCATGTCTTTATACTTCTGCAGTTCTGCTTCATACAGAATTGTATAGAACTTCAATAAATTAACAAAACCATCCCAAAAAATTAGTATGGTCCAGCAGTAAATTGACACAACAGTGAGGAGAACCATCGTTGCATATGGTTGTGATTTTCTGTCCTCTTTCTACCAATATCACAAGCTTAAACGGATTAGTGATCTAATTTTACTCCATCTATTAGAAGAGGAGATCAAGGACGGGAAGGTATGTGGACTCTCTTGAAAGAAAGGTTATTCTCTTTCATTCTTGTTCTAAGCATTATTATTACAATATAATGAAATTCTGATGCTGGTAGGTATTTCTGCATATATACAGTGGAAAATAGTGTTAGTATTACATGATGTGTAAATTACTAAATTCAATATTGGAGTCACAGGGATTCTTTGTGAGATTTGATTTAGAATATGCAAATATGAACATGCAAGTCACATTAATTGGTCGACTTTTAGAATTGTCTTGAGTGACATGGTCAAAGAAATAAAACATTATATCTATCAATAAACCTTCTTTCAAAAGCTTCTACATTTTCAGGAACACCCATATTTTATCATCTGTATTTGTCTCCTACCTGTGCATAACCCATTTGGTTGTTGAAGTGGATAAGTCAAAACTCTCTCTTTTAGACTAAACTTTGTGGATACTGATATTAAGTGTATTCTAATTTCTGAAGTATCCAATTTGATTAATTTTCTTGGTATTCCACTTTCTCATTATCATAGCCTTCAAATTCTTGCTTTTCATTTAACAGCAGCCAGAAGATATCTTTACTAGAGAAGAAAAATATAGTGAGGATGAGGATAACAATGATGCTGGAGGAGATGATGATGATGTGATTGATAACAATGATGCTGGTGACAACACAGATGAAGAAAAAGCTGGAGGAGATGATAATAAGATTGATGATCATCAAGAAGAAGCAGAGTACTTACTAGGAGATGAGGGTCCAACAACTGCTTCAGAGGTATACATCTTTTGATTTTTCTCCAGGAAAATCTTTTCATTGATATGCATTCTTACAACTTCATTTATGTACTTCTTTCTTGTAATGCATCTAAATAACATTAACCTAGGTTTATTTAAGAAGGTATCTTTCAATTGTTCAGTCAGTATATCCATAAGTCCATATCACACCCATTTTCTACTTTGATTCATAGCCTATCATGGCATTCCAGTTTCTTGTAGTTCCATGTGTTACATAAGAAAACTATTAGTTTATGCTTATGTGTTTATACAGTCATTTCTAGCTCTTATAGGGATCCCAGCATTGCTTTTAAGTGCAATCATTGAAATACATTAGGTCTCCACTCTCCATTGATCTTTCTCAGTCAATAGATTATTCAGGAATGGCTTTTTGCAACTTGACACTTCTTGATTAACCATTTTAGCTTCCCATTCTCCACCAAACTTCATTTCTCCGCATGTTCTAACCAAAATCAAATGAGTACATCATGTAGTAAAAGACATGAATTTGTTATCATAAAAAATGTGAAAGTTACAAAGGAAACCTTGGGGCTTAGGAAGTACATTTGACAACAATCTTTTCTATTCTTCTACAGGAGGAATTTCACAAAGGTCTGCTCACAAAAGATGGAGATGAAAAGAATAAGCTTTCTACTCGACATTTCAGCCATGGATGTTACTTGGTTCAAGGAAAGATGGACCATGGAATGGAAGACTATGTTTTTGCTCAACACAAGAAGCTTAATGGTTATGACTTAGGACTGTATGCAATATTTGATGGTCACTCAGGTCGTGATGTAGCAAAATACTTGCAAAGCCATCTATTTGAAAACATACTAAGTGAGGTATAAACTTTAATAATTGGTAGATTTCAGTTTACATTATTATTATTCTCACTAATATTGTGTTCTTGATCATGCATGGATAGCCTGATTTCTGGAGAAATCCAGTGCATGCAGTTAAGAAAGCATGTAAAGCTACAGATGATGAGATTTTAGAAAGCATAGCTGATTCACATGGAGGATCAACAGCTGTTGCAGCAATACTAATTAATGGAGTAAAACTAGTGGTAGTCAATGTTGGTGATTCTAGAGCAATATCATGTAAAAATGGTCTAGCAAAACAAATTACTGTGGATCATGATCCAGAGAAGGAGAAAGATCTTGTTGAGAGCAGAGGAGGTTTTGTGTCCAAGAAACCTGGTAATGATAAAATAACTTCATAAAAATCTATAAATCCAAAACTTCAATCATCATACTAAGAAACTACTCTTAGAAAGTCAAGTCTCAGCATGAGACCTGCTGCTATTGTTGAATACAGAGTTTTCTAATAATATCACAGCCAGATATTAGATGTTTTTAATTAGCAGATAATTTATTTATTTATTGCCATTCCATATTGTTATTTTTTTTTCTTTGCATTTGTGGACTTGAACTAAAGAATAAATTGAATGGCCAAAAATATATGATGGAATTAGGGAGTGTTCCAAGAGTAGATGGCCAATTAGCAATGACAAGAGCATTTGGAGATGGAAAACTTAAGGAGCACATTACTGCAGAACCAGATGTGATGATTCAGAAGATTGGTGAGGACACTGAATTCATCATTTTGGCAAGTGATGGTCTGTGGAAGGTATGAGGATATTGTGTATCTTAGGACATGTGTGGTTTGAGAAAATTGTTCTTATTTTTATTATTTTCTGTTTGTATTCTTAATTATAAAAATATCATCTTTATGCCCTATCTTATGGCTTCTCATACAAATTTTACGAAATAGGAATCAAAGTGAAAATAAAAGTGATATTTTATAACTAAAAGTGTGTATAGAAAATATGTTTTGAAACCATACCCTTAGAATTACTTATGTCTTATGAGAACACCTTACTCTAAGAAAAGAAGAGGAATACTTTTGAAATGTTTAATCAGTTATAGAATTACTTGGAACGGTTTCAAGTGAAATCTTTAAGTAATTAACCAAAATATTGGCTTCACTGGGCGGAGTAACTTGATATATGGTGAAAAGAAGTACATCACATGTTATGCTACATGCGGTTTTATTTACATATTTGTTATAGTTTGTTGTAGTAAAAGGTATAAACTTGATCTATATATTAATAATACATTAATACCGAACTACAGAATTTGTATGTTCTCAATTATCTACTGAACTATAGAATTTGAATGTTTTGGGGTGTGTTCTTATTATGATACAGTGGAGCTTCAGAGACATTGCTGACCAGAAAGTAGTAAAATTATCCTTGGTTTCTTCTAATTACACATCGGAACCATAGCTATGGAAAAGAGAATTCATCTTTCCATGTAGTATTTTTTTATATGAGGAGAAGTTTATTTTCTTTCAGTTTAGAGAAAAGTATGACTTGAAATAGAAATATGAAAAGTGTATATTGATTGATTAAATTAGCAAATACAACAGTGTATATATATACATGTTATGAGAGAACCAATCCCTAGAGATTTGGGATTAGGATCAATCTAAATCAATTTAGGATCAACCTAAATCAGGAAACTATACAATAAATCAAAGAGAATAAATAATAATATCTCTACATATCTTAACACTCCCCCTCAAGCTGGAGCATACATATCATAGGCATCCAGCTTGTCACATATATAGGTTATCCTAGGACCCCGTAAAGATTTAGTAAAAATATCTGCAAGTTGATCCTTGGAGCAAACTGAGGAAGTCTTGATGACACCGGAGAGGATCTTTTCTCTGATAAAATGACAATCAACTTCTATATGTTTTGTCCTCTCATGAAAAACTGGATTAGAGGAGAGGTATAAGGCTGACTGATTATCACACATTAGTTCCATAGGGCCAACCTTGCAAAACTGCAACTCTTGAATTAAAGACTTTAGCCACAGAAGCTCACATGTGGTGTGAGCCATTGCACGATACTCTGCTTCTGTGCTCGATCTGGCAACAACACTTTGCTTTTTACTCTTCCATGAAACAAGATTACCTCCCAAGAACACACAATAACCCGTTGTTGATCGTCTGTCACTTGCATCACCTGCCCAATCTGCATCGGAATACCCAACAATATTTGTATGTCCTCTATCACTGTAAACAAGTCCCTTCCCAGGTGATCCTTTGAGATATCTGAGGATCCGCACAACTGCATGCCAATGACTCTCACAAGGAGAGTTAAGGAACTGACTTACAACACTGACGGGAAAGGATATATCAGGTCTGGTCATGGTGAGATAATTTAACTTGCCCACTAGTCTTCGATACCTTCCTGGGTCGGAATAGGGCTCCCCCTGGTTAGGTAGAAGCTTCACATTAGGATCCATTGGGGTGTCAACTGGCTTACAATCTGTGAGTCCTGTCTCCTCCAGAATGTCAAGAGCATATTTCCTTTGAGAAATAGCAACACCGGACTTTGACTGAGCAACCTCAATCCCAAGGAAATAGCGCAGAGGACCTAAATCCTTAGTTTGAAAGTGCTCAAATAAGTGTTGCTTTAGAGCCTTGATGCCCTCCTGATCATCACCTGTAATTACAATATCATCCACATAAACCACAAGATAAATGAATTTATGGGTCAGTGAGCATCTAAAGAAAACAGAGTGGTCTGCCTCGCAGCGGATCATTCCAAACTCCTGTATGACTTTGCTAAACCGACCAAACCAAGCTCGAGGTGATTGTTTAAGGCCATATAAGGACTTCCGTAATTTACACACAAGGTCAGACTCCCCCTGAGCAACAAACCCAGGGGGTTGCTCCATATAGATCTCCTCCTCCAAGTCACCATGTAAGAAAGCATTTTTGATATCCAATTGAAACAAGGGCCAATGTCGCACGGCAGCCATGGCCAAGAAGAGGCGAACTGAGGCCATCTTCGCAACTGGAGAGAAAGTGTCACTGTAATCCAAACCATATACCTGTGTGTATCCCTTAGCCACAAGACGGGCTTTCAATCTATCCACCTGTCCATCAGGGCCCACTTTAACATTAAAGACCCACCGACATCCAACAACAGATTTGCCAGACGGAGGTGGAACAAGTTCCCAAGTATGGTTAAATTCTAAAGCTGTCATCTCATCAATCATAGCTTGTCGCCATCCTGGATGGGTTAAGGCCTCCTGTACTGTCTTGGGAATGGTAATAGAGGATATAGCAGAGACAAAAGCAGAATAGGTAGGAGACAAACGATGATATGAGAGAAAATTATAAATGGGATGAGGATTAGAAGTAGAACGTTTACCTTTACGAAGAGCAATGGGCAAGTCAACTGGGAGAGGTGGAGCCGGAGTAGGTGAGGAGACTGGAGCAGAAGCGGAATCACACGGTGTACTAGGAGATGGAACCAAAGTATGTAACCGACGCTCATAAGTTATCCCATATCGATGTGGGAGACAACCAGACCCTGGTAGGGAAGGACACTCTAGTGGAGGCCCGGGTGTCTCTAAAGTAGCAGGTGGAGACTCAACAGAATCAACAAGAGGAATAGGCAATACCTGAGAATAGAGATCGGAGTCCAGTGAAGAGACTGTTGAGGTACTGAAAAATGGTGTGTCTTCAAAGAAGGTGACATCTGCACTGGTGTAGAACCGATGTGTAGTGGGAGAGTAGCAATGGTACCCCTTTTGGATACGAGAATATCCTAAGAACACACATTTGATAGCACGTGCAGACAACTTATCACGACCTGGGGAAAGATCATGAACAAAACAAGTACAACCAAAAACACGAGGGGGGACAGAGTAAAGAGAATCCAATAGATATAACAGGGAATGAGGAACTTGATCATTCAAAACAGAGGATGGCATCCGATTTATTAAATATCCTGCAATAAGGACAGCATGACCCCACAATTTTGGAGGTGCATTAGCATTCAATAGCAGAGTACGGGCAGTGTCCACAATATGTCTATGTTTTCGCTTGGTAATTCTACAGTCTGTCTCTCTCATTCTACGCCTCTTGGACCTTGGGTTTTGGATTCTGGTGCTTCTGATCACCTAACTGGTAATGCCTCTCTTTTCCCTAACTTATCCTCAAGGGGGAGTGTTAAGATATGTAGAGATACCAGTGTGAGCAACAGTGACTGAGGAAGAGGTCTGTTGGGTTGCCTTCAGTTGAAGGTACTCCTTGTAATCATCAGCAGACCAGGAAATTGGATGATTGCTCTCAGATTCAATCTTGGGCTCTGAAGTCAGAGATTGAGCAACATTAGCTGTCTTGCTCGGAAAGCCATGCAAAGAGTAACACCTATCACGTGTATGTCCATCTCTCTGACAGTAGGTGCAATGAAGGTTTCCTCTACCCCCTTTTCCACGACCACGACCACGACCACGACCTCGTCCTCCACGTTCAGTGGTACTGGAGACAAAAGCAGAGGACTCAGATGCTGTTTGAGATTCTGCCTCAGGTGAAGGAACCCGAATCAAACGATCTATGAGTTCTTCCACCGTAGGGATGGTGGGATTTGTCAAAATCTGATCACGAACAGATCCGTAGTCCTTATGAAGTCCATGAAGGATAAAGACCATGAACATAGTATCGAGTTTGCTTAACACTTTCTGAAGATCATCACTAACCAACATCAGCTTCAGCTCATCAATGGTGGATTGAGCATGATTCAAATAAGATGGCAAATCATGATCAACCATTTGAAGTGTTGCTAAACCACGAACAGATTCATACAATCTCTGGATGTCATTGGCATAAATATTCCGAGCTTTCTTCCAAACATCATAACATGTTTTGTACGGGCGAAAATGCACCATTAATTTGGGCTCAATGGACTGCCATAATACAGATACAAGTTGATAATCTGCTCGCTGCCATTCATCACTCACATCTTTATCAACCTCGGAAGCCTTCTTAACAAGGTGATCATAAAGACCCTGGCCTAAAAACCATATCTCAACTGCAGTAGACCAGTCTAAATAATTTTTACCATTCAACTTCTCAGAGGTAATAACCGGTGAACCAGAAAAAGCAAAGGAAACCAGTCCCCTTTTAGAAGACTCAATTTTTGGATCCTCCTTATCAACTTTGGAAATCTCCGCCATGTGGAAAAAGAAGGAGAACAACAACCAAAACACCAAACAGCTACTAAAAGAGTTTTGCAGCAACAAGAAAACACCAAACAGCAGCAAGAATGTCAAACAGCCACCAAACAGTAGCAAGAACGCCAAACAGCAGCAGGAACGTCAAACAGCCGCCAAAAAACGGTTTGGCAGCAACCAAAAACGACCGAACAGCCACCAAAGAGTGTGACCCACGACCTGAAAGTGGTCAAAACAGACTGAGGAAGAGCCGACGAACCCAATGGAACAAGCGGCGTCGCGAACGGAGGCCGGGAGGGTGGCACGTGGACCCCACGCGCCGGCGAGCAGCTTTGAGAAAAAACGGCGCGTGGCGGCGCGTGGAGGAGGCGTCGGAGGCGGCGCGCGGTGGGGTGGCAGATCGGCGACTTCTGAACACTTTGGCGGCGTCCACACAAGCAGCCGCTGAAAAAAAAAAAGAATGACCTAGGTGGGCGACCGGAGTAAAAACGGTTCCCTGGACCAGAAGAGCTCCGGTACCAACTTGAAATAGAAATATGAAAAGTGTATATTGATTGATTAAATTAGCAAATACAACAGTGTATATATATACATGTTATGAGAGAACCAATCCCTAGAGATTTGGGATTAGGATCAATCTAAATCAATTTAGGATCAACCTAAATCAGGAAACTATACAATAAATCAAAGAGAATAAATAATATCTCTACATATCTTAACAGTATGATTATGATATCAATATATTGACTGATGGAAACCCATTTTTGGGATGTGAGATTAAATATGCATTGACATGCAATATTCGCAAAAGGTAGGACATCACGGATTTGATTGATAATGGTGAACTCATCTATTGCAGGTGATGACAAATCAGGAGGCTTGTGACTGTATCAGGGATGTTGATGATGCTCGACAAGCATCTAAAATGTTAGTTAAAGAAGCCAAATCAATGGGAAGCTATGATGATATTTCATGCATAGTTGTTATGTTCTAGCTTACATGCTCCTGCATTTTATGCATATTTGTCTTTTGTCTCCTGTGTACATTGTTTTTAATTTCTTTAACTCGGGTTGATGTATCTTTAAGATCTGTTTGAGGGTTTTGACCAAAAAAAAAGGATCTGATTGAGGGTCATGTATGGCTCTGTCTTACTAGCCCCAACGGGTTAGACTTAATTTAGAAAATCTTTCCCATTCCTACCATGCTGTAATTTACCACAAATTCTTACAATTACCAAACCCATCACCCATCATACCTTTATAAAGTCACAAAAAATAAATCATCAAGCTGAAGAGTGTTATGTTCAGAAATAAATCCAAAATCAAAACCCTTCTATAGTGAATCCTTGGGCAGAACACATCTTTTAAGTTGCATCAAGCTCTTAATTCCCAAGTTCACGTTACTAATTTGTATCTTTAATGTGGCCAAACGGACTGCTCAGTGAGTAGCAACTAGAAACTTGACGAGACAATGCCTCTAACTTTTACACTAATGCAATGACTTGGTGAATCTTAGTATGGAGAAAATTTAATAGGCTTCTCTTTGAGAAGTTTTATAGGCTTATAGTAGACATATACTACTGTTACAATACAACAACTGAGAAAGATGAATTTGACTACATATTATTGGCCTCTATCAAAAACCAAAATTTCATAAAAAAATTCAAAACCTATTATTGTTACATGACTTAAAAGTGGCAGTTCCTTAGGTACTAATACCACAGAACCCCAAGTAATTAGGTACTAAATGGCTGTAGACTTACCATTAATTAGATTCTTATGGTGAAACCTGCCTGGTTTCTATGTCCTCAAGCCTTAGGGTAACTGCTCGTTTGTGGGCATCGAGACCTTCAACTTCTGCCATGGTTGCTACATATGGTCCAAGTTTTCTCAAGCCTTCTTCTGTGAGAGATTGTACTGTTATGTACTTCAGGAAAGAATCCAGTGAAACACCACCGTACATTCTTGCATAACCATAAGTAGGAAGAACATGATTTGTCCCACTTGCATAATCACCAACACTCTCTGGTGTCCACGGCCCTAAAAAAACAGAACCTGCAGAGGCGATCAATAGGCATGTAAATCTAGGATTTTGAATTATGATCAAGGATACAGAATGAGGCTATCAAATGAATTTAAGGTCAAGAAAATGGCAAGGGTTTATGCTTTGTCCATGTTTGAAGCCACGTCTAAATTGGTTCTTGGACAGATTTAAGAAAATAAGCGTTTGCATCTGGTTTAATTTTGAGTAAACAAGAGATTACAGACATAGGCATATATGACTAGCCACAAAGACCCATCCCCAACCCTCCTACATCATAAAAAAGAGAGAGCAACAAAGGATAAGACAAAGCCATACCTGCGTTCTCAATAAAACCCTCCCACTTCTCTGCATCCTTTACGTTGACAATTAGATGCTCAGGTGCATATAAATTTGAGAAATTGATTGACTGGTAAACGCAAAGACAACTTTCAGTTTTGAAACCCCAATGAAGATGTTGTAACTTATAAAGATGTCGATGAATTGAAATCTAACTAGCTAGAGGAATCAGGACTTCAATGAAAATGTAAATTTAAAGAATAAAAAAAAAGTAATTATGGCCTAATTGTTAATTCTTTAGCAGAAAGTTACTAATAATGGAATATCAGAGATAAAGCTAGCATTTAATGCAACATACGCTTATAGTACACCGCTGTATGTCTGTTAAGAAAATAGGGCTGACCATATATGGTCATGTATGTGTAACCAAATGCTGCACATATAAATACAGGCACAGAAGCTTAACAGCCTGTGTTAGTGCTTTTGAATAAATTGTTTTCTCTCTTCCTCTTTTCTCTTCACTCTGCTTTTAATTGGTCTGAGAATACAGAGATGAACTTGGATAACAGTACTGACCTCGAGCATATCACATGCATACACAATAAAACTGTGGCTCAAGGCTTTCGCAGCAAATTCTCCTCTTGGAAGACTCTGGCACTGCTTGCTGAGTTCCTCTTCTATAGCATTCACGTCCACACCTTCACCAGCAATCACAAGAACAACCTGACTATCAGGGCCATGCTCAGCCTGAAAATTGTAAAGCAGTTGAAGACACATAAGCAGTGAACAAGAAATTGCATACCACAAGGGTATTTATTAAGGAACGCAGACATACTGAAACTCAGATGAGAGGGGAATCTTAACATTCCTTCACTTGTATTTTTTGTTTTAATAAAATCATTGTATCACATTTGGGACATTAAAATTGGTAGCAATTGGCAAGGGGATATTTCCCTGAATCTCATTTATCCTAAACTGTTTGTCGATGTTTATCATATTCACATCCATATTCACTAATTTCATATGTTGGTTGTGCCTCAATTTACATATCAATTTTATTACATTTGCAATCACGAAAGAGAATAGGCATAACTTCCATCATGCAACATTGTTTCCGTCAGTGTACTTCATGTTAGAAGACAGTTGTTCAAGTTCAGTGAAAAGGAAAAATAATCAATTGATTTCTCATTATGAAAGTAAATAACGTTTCATAAAGCAAATAGAAGCATTTTAAAACTCAGTAAACCTGGGAAAGCAGATCGGCAGCTACATGACGAGGAATTGCATGCTTGTCTGCAATGACCAAAACTTCAGATGGACCAGCTGGCATGTCAATTGCAACCATAGCTTCACTGTTCTGCAGAGATTTTGAACAGCAAAGTAAAGCAGGAAAAACTATAAGATGTAAAGTTAGAGGCACAATATAGATAGATTCAAAGCTTACTTGCAGAATCATTTTTGCAGCTGTGACATATTGGTTTCCTGGGCCAAAAACCTTCTCAACCTACAAAAGCATTATCACATAATCATACCAAGAAATTATGCAAAAAATTGAAGACCTATGAAGTACATTTTTTGTTAGAAAAGAGGTTACATTTTAAATAATGTTCTGTCACTATGTTATATATTACATAATACATTTAAATATCTCCTTCACAACTTCAATATGAGCAAAATCTGACATAATATCACAGTAACCAAAAATTAATTAAACATTAAGACATTCAACCTATCAATAGGGGGTGAGAACTGAGAAGTTCAGGAGCCATATAAGAATTTGGCCATGTCAAATGATGAATTTGCACTGACATAGAATAAGCTATACAAAACAATATATATATATATATATATATATATATATATATATATATATATATATATCAAACCCATACAGCAAGACGCATGCAACACTAAGAGAGAAATAAAGCTCAATCTAATAACTAGTAACAATAATTTCAATTGAAAATCCAATAAACCAAATGAGATGATAATGAGAAGATCCACCTTGGGACAAGTTTCTGTTCCCCAAGCCATAGCAGATATCGCCTACAATGGAGAACGACATATTAATCATTGTTTAATTCATAAATGTGGTAATACAAATACATAATCGTATAGCTAAATATAAGGATATTAAACTAAAATTATAGAACCAGATAAGACAAGGGTCATATTATCATGCTTCAAACCTGAGCTCCTCCAGCTTTGAGAATGTGTGTCACCCCAGCCTTCTTTGCACAATACAGTACCTCCTGCAGGAAATCATTGGTCAGAAAAATACTAACCTCACAAATGTAATTTCCATACAATATAGACAAGTACCTTGCATATAGTGCCATCCTGAGCTGGAGGAGTTGCAAGAACAATAGTTTTACATCCAGCAATCTGTGCGGGCTGGTATTAAAAAATAAGTAAAGATCAGCTAAATTTGAAGAGATGGAGATAAAAAACCATGATTCAACTATAGGAGGGAGAACAATACCAAGAGCTAATTAAATACCAATTCAACTTACAACTGCAAGCATCAGAGCTGTCGAAGGCAATACAGCAGTTCCCCCTGGAACATAAAGACCCACAGAATTAATACTTCTTGCAACTCGCTTGCATTGAACTCCCTGACATATCAGAAAACCCAAAATACTCACATAACCAAGAGATCATATTACACTAAGAAGTAAGAACCAAGAACAAACAAACATGAGGGTATGACCGTATGATAACACAATGAAATAACTTGATATTCTTTGGGTGCCTTTGGGCTTTGGCACTTGAGAGTACTCCGAGAGAGTGGTCTCTTGCTTACCGGTGGGAGAAGTCCCAACAGTGTTTTTTACCAAACATACACATTTAGGAATCGAACCTAGGATCACATGTTTAAGGGACCTGAACCCCTAACACTAAGGGCAACACATGTAGGTAAATAACTTGATATTAACATACAAAAGATACACGAAACCAATCAAGGACAAAGATGCATACACGGCCACAACTAGAAAAATATTGGAAAAAAAAAAAATCTTCAATGTATTTTATTTTATTTGATCTTTCTAGGATGACCTAATTGATCCTAGATAATCCTGCAACTGTAAGCACCTATTTCCTAACAAGAAATTTCACAAAAGCATACCACTAATGCTACATATTTACAATACAGATAATATTTTGCCATTGCATCTTTCAATTTTTTTATTGAAAGAAACATGAATGTGTTTAAGAATACTATTGGATTGGCAATACATACTTTCATGTTCTCAACATTTCTTTCAGGTGTCCTCTGAGCAGCATGAAAGGCATATATATTGCTGTAGGCGACATCAAAAGCTTCCTTTACAGATGCATCAAGCTGCAGTGAGAAAGGCAAATAACAATAATAATAACTCAATTAGTGTGTTTTCACAGAAAATGTGATGAAAACAAGAGCATAAATAATATACCAGAGGATCAGGGAGCTCGGAGACAATTTCGACAATTTTGTCCAATTCAGCTTTGTCGAATCTCAAAGTATATCTTCAAATAAGAAAAAAAAAAACGAAGTTGAAATTGTGATGCATGGGAGAAGGGTAAAGAGAGGATAATGGAAATGGAAAGAAATAAGAAAGAAGAACACACTCTTTAACAGCAGCATCGCCTCTTTTGTGAACGTGGTCGACAATGGGGTTGACCAGAGCGAAAACGGAAGAGAAATCGATACGAGGGCGAGCCATAAGGCTCCGAACCTCGCCATCACTCAGCTCTGACAATTTATATGACTTCATATTTGGAATTGGATAACACTATGTATCTATACTCCTTCAATTCGATGCTTGTGTTGTGCAGCCTCACCTCACACACAAGCCTTTGTCTCTACTCTCTACTCTGTTTGTTTCGGACTTCCTTCCCAAAACCAAAAACAAAATAAAATAAAATAAAACTAGACTTTATTAAAAAAATTAATTATTATAAATCTACAGCGTTGCCCACAAAATGAAAAACTTGTTGGAGATATATAATAATTAATGGATCGTTCGGGAAAACAGTTTCAATTTTTTGTTAAGTTGTAAAATTTTCATTTTATTTTTTTTTTTTCAAAAAAGCTGAATACTCACAATGAGCCCGAATGAAACCTTACAATACGCACCCGTTAAAAATGGGTGTAACCAAATAGTCTATATTTCAAGATTAATAGTTCAGGTAAGTAAGAAATCTTCTATTTTGCAAGTTAACTTTTACCCATCTAACCAAAAATTTTTTCACCTTCATGTTTTGTTCAACTTATACTTGTCAGATAAAAAACAATTCATTGTAAAAAGAAAAAAGATATACACAAAAAATAATAACAAATAATCTGGAGCAACTAAAATACAATAACAAATAATTACCATTATTTTATTAATTGATCCCCTTAAAAAAAACACTTTGTATTAGGGGAGCAGTTGAATTGTCAATGAGGCTGACTACAATGTACATAATGGAACGAAAGTTCATCGTATCTCTGCTCCAATTTTTTGTCGATGTTACTCCATATTATTTACTGTTATTTTTTGTGAATACATAACTTTTTATCTCTTTACAATGGGTTTTTTTTTTCATAAGTATAGGTTGAATAAAGCCCTAAAAGTAAAAATTTTAGTTAGGTGAGTAAAAATTGACTTGTAAAATAGAAGATTCCTTGCTTACATGAAATATTAATCCTAAAATATGGGCTATTTGGTTAAATGACTCCAGGCAAAAAAAACTAATGTAAAGTTACACTCATTTTTTAAGGGTGCATATTAGACAAACTCAATAATTAATAATGTGTTTAGTTTAACTTGAAATGAATTTCCAAACGTGGATCCGAGTCCACGCTACTGGATCCACGTTTAGAACGTGATTTCGAGATAAACTAAACACATACTAAATAACCACTATGACCATAGAATTAATTTCCCAACTATGAGGGTAGATATAAATGTGTTTTTTCTCTAATTTTTTTGCCCCTCAAACATGATACATTGTTGTAAACAACCCGTTGTCACTAAACAAGTTCGATTCTCACTAGACACACTCTTAGGGAATGGTGAAGAGTCTTGTAACTAAACATGAATGTCAAGATCTTTTTCGTTAATTAAAATGAATTTTTACCTTTTCTTTTACTATAACATTTTGAAAAATAAAATAATATCATGTGAAGGATGAAGTTAAGAAAAAGGTAAACTTTTGTATTTAGAAACTTGAAGAAATTTTAAACATTTATAAAAAATAACATAAAATTTTCTATTTTTCCTTGGTTAAATTTCAAAATTTCCAAATTTTCAATTTTGAAATTTTGATTTAATTGTTATTTTTCAACTAATGAATGTAATTATTTTCTTAGCCACAAAATTGTCTTCACATGGATTTTTCTTACAAATATTATTGAGACATGAATTTGCAATTTACATCACAATTTTTCTAGACTCAAATTTGTTACCATCATGATTTTAGTGCATTCACATAGTCAATATAGTCAATAAATTTAGGTCATTCGAGGAAGATGAACAGCTCAGAAGTTGAGATGATTAAACCGAATTTAAAGATCATCCCAATATCTAAATTGTCTTATCTTCATCCAACAATCCAAATTTATTGACTACTTTTACGTACCAATTACGTACCAAAATGATCGAAATAAGTCCGACTACAATTTTTCTTTCGCCCATGTTTTCATTTCTCTAAAAACAAATAGTTTACCATAATCATTATTTTCATGCTTTTAAATAATATAATTTTATCACATGACATCACACATAAATGATAATTTGGCGTCATATAACCCTTTGGCATTTCAAACTCATTACAAACCACATAATAAGAGTATAAAATTGATTTAGATAAAACATACAGGTAACACTTCCTCTTTCTGATTAGTGTGTGTGCGTGTTTGTGTATATATAAACGTCATATGAATTGATGAAGAAAACAAAAAAAACAACCTGTTGTTTTGATTGCTGTAAAATATAATCAAGACCAGGTCATTATCTATTTAGGATTTTACTGACACAAAGCAGCATGCCTTCTTAAAATTGGACCACTATCCTTTACAACTTTCTTTGACCCCTGAGGGCAAGACCCTAACCTTTTTATTATCCATCCTCCATAAAATTCCTCACAATATCTCTCCTAGCAATCAAGATCAGACTCCTAAAAAGGAATTGTCAGAAGTCAGAAGTCACATGACATGATCTAATCAAATCCATGCCTACCTAAACCTGTCAATGCTCCTTCATTTCTCTCTTAGCATCCATTCTATTTTGCCTGTTCCTTCAAAAGTCACAGAAGTCCGAGACTCCGAGTACCTAAACGAACTGTACAAGTCCCATGCTGTTAGTTTTCTGTTTTATTTAAGAAAATATTAATTGTTTTTACTATTCCATTCCCACATTACATTATAATGGGTTTCTACATCAGCATGCTTCAGTACGTCATCTTCAGGTATCCATTCCCTTTTAAACACAGCAATCTGTGAAGCAAAGCCTGGTTCAACATCAGCAGAACCACCAACACCACTGAACTCCACATTGTAATTGTGCCGTAAAGCTAAGTCAGATGCCCATTGTCTGAACTGCTCTCTGGTCCACTCAAATTTGTGGTCATGGTTGCGAAACTTACATGATTGTAGGAGGGTTTTCTCATCCGACTCCTCTTGTTCCTGGGTAGGAGGATTCAACCTCTGGAGCACTACATTGTACTCAAAATTTGGTGTAGAAACAATGAGAATCCTTGGACAGAAACAACTTAGTGCCATATCCCCAAATAGACAAGCTTGATCTTCATCCATATGTTCAATCACCTACATTGAATCAGCGATTCATATCAGTTGATTCAGATGCACATTCATAGGTCTAAATATTGTTGAGTGAGCAAAATATTATATCACCACAAGAACATGACAACAGTTGCATAATACACACATTAATTCAAATGGCTAGTATAAAGTATATTTCCAGTGACATGGTGCAGAGTAATGAAAGGTATACATATATTAGAATGTGTAGATGAATGTGTACAAGCAGCCAAGCATGTGTATATTACCAGGATATGAGTGACTCCAGTAACTGCACAGAAAAATAGGAAAATCTGATATAATCTTAAATACCATCTTCTTTACAAGTTCCACCAACTAATTTCATCACATGTAGCTATTACTCATATTCTCTTCCATATTTACAATTTGAATGGAAGAGGTCAGCTGAAATTTTTCGAAGTCACATAATTTTTCCTAATTGTAAATTCTCATAGTTCACAGTCAAACTCTTTTACTTCCTATCTGACCTTAAGATAATTTAAATCCAGTTTGGATTTGATTGTATAAACTTATTACTCATTCCCATGTAACAATAAGAAACAATCTGACAGTGCATTTTAAAATATTAACCCAGGCTATAGATAACAAACTTATTCATCAGATAATAAACATTCTAAATTCAACAACAAATAAACCATGCATAATAGAACTTACTAGGAGAAAAATAAAAGCAAAAATAAATCTTCTTTAGGACGTACTGTATCATAATGAAGTCAGCAATAGTAGAATATACAATGGATTCAGATATACCTCTAAACAAGTGCCAATATCAAATCCATGCAACCTGGAACCAAAATTTGTAATTGAACCTTCATAAAGAATTACTGATTTTATGTTTCTCCATTGCGCACCAGAATCTGAATTTGTGACTAATTTAGAATTAAGTACCTGCAGAATTCATGCACACAACCAAGCAGCTTACTAACAAAGAGATTTCACATATATAGACAAGAATAAAATTATGGTGCCAGTTTCCTACACACAGAACTGAGTCCTACAAGACCAAGATCTCCAAGATCAAAAGGTTGTGTGATTAACTAAGCATCCAAATTACAAGAATAAAATTATGATTCCCATACTGGACAAATTACAAGTCAGCAGATATTTAAGTCAAAGACATCATACTCAAATATTAAAATATTTCCCTCATCTAAAAAAGGCACATCCATGGTAATCAACAAAAAAATGATGAAATAGAAACAATTACTTTGCTATTTTCAAAAGTTATGGGCACCATTATGCACGTAGCAACAGATTGCTAAGTACACGTGACATGATGAACAAATCAGAGACATAATAACAGCCTTCTTAAATTCTGCGGGGAGTGGGACAAGTAACAGTAACATTCATCACTTTGGCATATTTAAGGATCAATCTTGTGTGGACAAGGCTCCCTGGTATTATTACTTTTGAGCAACAGAATACACTTTTTTGGGCACATATAAGCATAAACCTAGGTACTAACTTAAAAAGGCTAAAATGAAAATTTGATAAATTTAAGTGCATGTGACCTTCGCAGCACGGGCAAGACCCTTCTGTGAAATATCAATACCAGCAATTTTCTCCAGAGAAGTTGCATAGTTTAACAAAGCTTCCAACAAGCTCCCAGATCCACAACCAAAATCAAGCTGTGATGGGAAAGAACATCAATTCCATAGCTCAGATTAACAATAGAAAACAGAACATGAGAAGATTTTGTATACCAAAGTAGTAGCCTGAGATTCTACAATGTGTTGCACTGCAAATTCCACCCGTTGCTTCGAAAGTGGAGGGCTGAAAAGAGCTTGCTCCATTCTTTCCTCTGGAGGTTCAGCAACTTTGGTCAAACTTATTTGATACTCCAAATAGCAGGCTTCTGAAAAATAAGATAAAGCTATTACAGTCAGCAATGTAGAATCAGCAATTTAGCCATGTGTTTTCGTGTTTTATTTTTTTGTGTGGTGGGTGGGGATTGACAGGAGAAAGTAACTCACCAGAAGATAACAAGGACAGCATTTTGACTGAATCACCAGCTGAAGCAAAAATCAAATCAGAAGAGAGTAAGCTCATAGCGAAATAAGCATTCTGGCCAACAGACATCTGCATCACAACCTCCTCAACATAGGAAATCACAGCACCAACCCCCATCTCAAACTCAAACTCATTACAAACTTCAATAACTTCTTTCATATTCTCACCCTCCACAACCAAAGAAACTGAATAACTTATACAAGATAAAGATCCATTGGATGGATAGACACCAGAGTCTGGACCTTCAATCTTTAATGAGCACGCTCCATTTTCCGGCATGTCATATGACGAATTCGTACAGATTGATTCAAGTAATTTATTGCATTGAATTGCATTAAGCTGGCAATTGTGAATTGATTGACCTGCTAAAATATCTTTGAAAATGTTCTTGGAAAAAATCTGGATATTGAAGTTGTCTGCAGTCTCATAAAGCCGCTCAATAGGAACAAGTATACTCTTAAAATATTTGTTCAGCCATGATAGAAGTTTCAATGAAGCATTCTGAATTGCATCATTCTGCTTCTTATAACAATCCTCTGGGGAACACAAAAGTATTATATCCTCACACCTAGAAAGCAATTTTATCTCACATTTAAACACCTCTGAATCTGATTGCTTTGGACTTGCAGTTACAGTAGCCCCATTGACACATTCAATCACATCTGCATCTGAGTCTTCAACCTTCAAACATGATCCTGATGATTCAGATAATGTTTTGAAAGGAGGACTTCCAGTGGAAAAGTGAGGTTCAGACAGACGGTGCTGGCGGCAAAACATACAAAGTATATCCCTGGGAAGGGAACCCCTCCAGTTTGTTCTCGTGGTGAATCGTGAAGGCAGCTCAGCTGCAAGTATCGCTTCTCTGGATAATTTATAAATGCCCCCTGGGGTCTTCCCTAAAAGCATCCTGTATAGGCAATCTATCAATAGCTAAATAATGCAGAGTTATGAAATTTTGCACAGAGAAACTCAAATATTTTTTACAAAAACAAAAAAAGGACAAATTCTGTTCATTAAAAAGCAAAGATTTAAAAAATGAGATGTGCATGGACAAAATTAGAATATGTCAGTTAACAAAGTGTCATGCATATTGTTAAAATACAAGAAAAATGTCTTATAATACCTTCATTGTATCTTAGAGTAATTTAGAGTAACTTAGATTACATCTTAGAATTGGTTTCCATAATTCCTTATATATCATGATTTGTTTCTCATTTAACTAGGTTAGGAGTCTAGTATTACTGTATTAGCATAAATAAGGATTAGTGCTTGGTCTTTTGTAATTATGCCCAACATATCATTCACATTATATCAGCACAATTTTATTATTCAAAGTGTTCCTTTTCCTCTTTCTATACCTTAAAGACTAAATCATATAATTCCAACACATATGAGAAACAAAAATCAGAAAGAACAGGAAAACTTCAGAGTTTAATAATACAAGGCTCTCCAGTCTATTCTTATCATAAAATTCAGTTTGCAGCAACAATAGGAATTCTTTTGTGTGTGTGTGTGTGTGTGACAAACTGCAAAATGGATACTTATTATCATTGACATTTGCGATACACCACACCTCAACTAAGAAAAAGAAACAAGAACAAATATGTATCAAACACTAATAGGAACCTAGAAATACAACTGTAATTTTATTGAAGAGCTCTCTGTATATCAACATTGATGCTTATATCAGTGGGATATCAATTCAGGAACATACCCATACAACCATAAAAGAAGAAAATAACAAAAGAAAACATGATACTGCAGTACTTTGAGGGACTGCTCCATCCCTGCTCAAAGGTTTCATTTTCATCACTCAAAGACTGAATACCTCCGCACTAGAAACCTCCCCCTCCCTCTTACAACCTCACATTTCTCATTCCTCCACACACCTCATTCAATGTGAGCAAGGTTGTTAACATAATTCCCTTCTCTTCCCCTTGTTTCTCGTACCCTACTTCCCTTTTATTTTATCTCTCATAACCTTAGTAACCGGGGGGGTGCCTAACAAAAAACTAGCCAAATTATTGTCTACAAAGATTGACAGCAAGTAAGATTTTCAGAAAAGAAAGACCAGATAGAGGTAGGGAAAAAAACAGCATTTTTCAGCATTATGCTAGTTTGGATAACAATCCCTTTAAGGACATAATTCTAAAATGTGGCAAAGGATTATAAAGGAAACTTTCTCACAACAATAAAGAACTAACAATGATTTTTAGAAGTTGGTGTAACAAAAAAACTTCAGTTGGCCACTGTGATACAGCAAAAATGCATGGCATGACAACACCTTTCTTTTCATCAAGTATTACTAGTAAGTCTAGCCAAGAAGGTATTATAAGGTTGACCATTATACAATAAATATCTCAATAAATCATTTGAATTTAGAAAGACCTGTAATATAACTGAACCGTTACATCCTCATAGAAAAGATCTCTAGATTTCCGTGTATATCCAATGCATGCTAATATTGCATCACCAAATATATCTTGCCCGGACAAGTATCTTGCCCTTACATTTAGAGGTCCCTCAAAATGAAGTGTTTCTTTTCCATTTGCAAATTTAGAAGATGGATCCAGTAGATATGATATTGGAGCAGCAAAGAATAGTCTTATCTCAGAAGAAGCTTTACCCAAATTCCTGTTGGAGCCTCAAAGGTCAAATATATGTTATAGAGAGAAATAACCTAAAATAAGAAACTTCTTTATAATTTCATCATACCTTGAAATCAGAACATTGGCGGCATCTTCTAAACCAAGTTCATTTGCAATGACATCAAGGTAGTACTCTCTCAAAGAAATGTGAAGAGTCACTGCTTCAACAGGTTTTTCCATTGAACTAGGAATGCGTATGGCAGCAACCTGAATGCATTCTTGTGAACCATCTTCTTTCATTAATGACTCTATAATATCTTGTGGATATGGACTTTGCTTTCTAATCCAGAGATGCTGTTCACAGATAGTAAGAAACCTATATAACTTTGTAGTGGCCCTCATTATGTACGAAATAACCAAAAACGGATTTGACTCCACCTCAGGATCAATACATTTACACAAGCTAAAAATCTTTGCATCACAGACAGCAATAACAGAAATAGGAACTGATCCGCAAAGATCACCTTTTCTCCACAAAGTTGCTCGAATGTGACCACTGAGTGGATGATCAGATAGAAGAAACTGTATAAGTGTCGAATGGCAAAGGAAAATGGTATCAGACTGAATTAATTCAGTAACAGACACAAATTGTACTGGAACAACATAGAGTGAAAAAAAAAAGTATTACATTTTGATTTGACTAATTTGTCACCATGATGGCCAAGATAATTGTAAATATCTTACTAACAGTAAATTACAGAAGCAGGGAAAAAACTACAAATAAAGTAGAAAGAAAGAATTCATAGAATTTAATGTTTTCCATCCCAAAAATACCAATGTCCAAAAACTTTCGGAAATCAGACCAACTCAAAGAATCATTTACATGCCACAAAACAATTAGGAATAAAGGGTCATAAAAATATAGCATTGTTATAAAATCATCAATCACTTAACAGTTAAAAACTTGAAATCTATACAGGAAAAAGGACCGTACAAAATGAATACATACAGTAATCACATAATTTTTCTAGCAGTGTATCCTTTCATTCACTACAAAAAAGACATTGATATCAAATAACTTGAAATGGAGTACAGACTAAATAGTATACTGCAACAATGTCAGTGACATAGCTGCTCCCATTTCCTAAACTTCATCACCAAATATATTGATTACCAAGTTAACAAAGAACTGAAAGCTACATACATATCACTCTAGTAATTGGAATCTCAATACACAAATATTAAAAAAAAAAAGAATTTATCATAAGGATGGTCAAGTGAAACAAAATAAGACACTTGAAGATTCTTTCGAGTGTCCAATTAAACACTTACAGAAAAGGAATTACAGTGCTCTCAATAGTTAATATGCTTATTTTTTCATAACTGATAATATGTATCACTTAATAAACATGGTTAAAAATGAATACCTACTTTTTCCGAAAATAAGTAGGCGATTCGAGTCACTAAACCTTCCTGCGCTTCCTGTGGAGTGGGATCAATGGTCTCTGTATGGATGCTGAGCTGCATGAGAGTAAATAATAGTTGTAGCATTGTCAAAGTTAAAAATACATAATCCTTAAGACAGGTAAACACTTGAAAGTTGAAATAGTAGATATAACAATTAAAGCCAGTTCCTGTATAGCTGTAACAATTTATAAGACAATAATATCTAAATAGGAAACATACATATTAAATAAATTGTATCTGTAGAATCAGTACTAGAAAAAGAATCAATTTTCCTATCTTGAACACTTTTAGAGACTGTATATAGTTTGAAACAGCAAGTCAGGATAAAATACAATCAACTGCACATTAAAAATCCCTCTATACAAGACATTGGCCCAAAATAAAAAACATCCAAGCAAAATTTCAAGGACTTGAAATTCCAGTGAGAAAACTTCCATTTTTTATATGATAAACCCATGTTCTAGTTTAAACCAACTTGACATGAAGAATCACTTGTTAGACTGAATGACGAAAATATGGAGAAATACTGAAATAGAAAGTAAGTTGTGGCATTATAAGTTAATGCTACAGTAAAAGAAAAGTAATCATGCTGTGGGAAGTGGAATGATACATCAATACAATAACAAAAAGTAACAGAATGAGTGATTCATTGTTCTACCTCTTCTTGCTAGCTTATGAAGAACTCATTTGAATGAATAAGGAAATTCAAAAGACAAGCAGGATGAGGTTGTAGCTAGATTTGAAATGATCGTGATTGAAGAAAAAAGTGAGTTGCCTATCATAACAAAATAGACATATCTAATTGAAAGGAGAAATGATTAAGAACTACGAAGGACAATGATATGATAAGAATCAATAAGACAATAACTTGCATACTGATTGGAGCTGAGTGATACCTTCTCTATAGCCATCTCAGCTGCAGATTGCTCTGCATCCTTCTTTTTCTTAAAGATCCCCGATGTGACAGAAAGTTCAGGAAGCTGCAATGTGCAACGATAAAGGCAGGGCCCCATCTGTGGAATACTTAATCCCGGACATTCAGTTTGACGAACCTCCTTCACTTCCTCTACCACATAGCAAGCCTTACTGCCAAAATTTTGGTGTATTATAGCCTTAGGCGTAAGGGTTGGCTTTTTTGGTGCAACAGCAGGATGTTCTTTTGTTTCCATGACAAATCCCAGGGCATCTACTAACTTTAAAAAGTAAAGATTAAAATTAGATCAGCCAAGAACTTGTCTATCTCCTACATACCGAAATATGATATCATCGGATCAACAATAAACTACTTTTAAGTGATAACTAGCACAAAATCTAGATTATACAGAGTTAATGGCACATACATTAACCTTCCCATTGTCTTGGAAGGGATAATAAAATCTTCAACTGAAGGATTAGCAGAATGCATTAGATTAGAACCTAATTCTTTTTCAATCAGTATTTGCAAAAAATAAAAAAAATAAAATAAAATAAAATAAATCAATCCCTCAATCATAAGTATCGTAAAAATTTAACTTGGGTAAAACTTATGAATCCATACCAATCATTCCAGAAATCTCCAAAATGTATCTTCAACAAGTTGGGGCAAAAAAATTCATAACCTAAAAAAACAGAACTTATAAACAAAAAGCAAGACATTTTTTAGTTGCCTAGTGTACAAAGAGCTATATTACTGTCATACGAGTATATTTTACATATTTTTTTAATAATAACTACAAAAAGAAGAAAATGATAAATTCCACTACGTAGCAAATTATCAGCATAAGCAACAATGCTTGTACTGGCATCAAAACTAACCAAATAAAAAATGTTAAAAAGGAAAAAAAAAAAAAAAAAAAGACTCGTTTGCACCCACTCTATTGAAGCGGCGAATTGTTAAAACAGACGAGACGATGGCGAAGCATTCACAATGATCGTAATAAAAACAACAAGTATCAAACAAAACGGTATCAGTGAAATTCAGAGCAGAAGAATAAAGCGAGTGCGGAGAGGGAGAGGGGGGAGAATCAGAAATCAGAAGCAAGTTGAAGGCGTAAAAGCTCTTCGAAGCAATTATTACATTCAAAAAAAATTAAGAAAGAAAAAGAAAAGGAAAAAGAGTTGACGGCACCTTAACTCTGGTTCAGTTGAGTGCGTAGAGAATGAGGTTTTGAAAGAAAAAGAGAATGAAGGATTCTTATATATGAATATGAATGGAAAATGTGGGGAAGGGAAGAGGGAAAGGTTTTGGAGTGTTTTTTGCTTCACTCTCACTGACAGGTACCGAATCATGCGTCTAGCGTGCTAACTTGCTAGTTAAGTTTTAACAAATATGAAATATGAAATGAAAAAAAATAAAAAGTAACTAATATTTATGTCGGTTTTTCTAATATGTACAACCTTGCACATGATAAGAAAATAAAAGTGGAAAGATTTTATTGGAGATTACGACTTTTAACATTACCAATGCATTGATTATTGTGATAGTTATAATTTCCCGTAAAACTTTTCCACTCTTATTTTCTTATCATGTGCAAGGTTGCACATGCTAGAAAAATCGTATTTATATATGCACAAAACTTAAAAATTTTAAAGTTATACCCTTAATAACTTTTTTGTAAAATTTGAAATTAAGTATTACAAATGTTAAATTGAAAGTTATTTTAGAGCAGATCAAGTTTGTAAATTTTTATGTAAATTAAAAACTAATTGCCACTTCAACATAAACACTAATTACATAAAAACTAATTTTTATGTAATTTTAGAGCAGAACAAGTTTATAAAAACTTTGTTTTCATGTTGGGTTAGATTTGCATTGGTAATATTAAACGTTACATTGTTCAATAAAATATTTCCATTTTTAATTTATTATCTTGTGCAATGTTGCACATGTTAGAAAAACCGTAAATATATTTAACTCGTATACCAAAGTAGGGTTGCACATGGGTTGAGTTGGGTTGGATTTACACTAATTTTGGATCCAACCAGATTAACCATGTTCGTGTTGGGTTAGGTAGGTTTTGCTATTTTTATGTTATGGACCCAACCCAAACCAATCAAGGTTGAGTTGGGTTGAGTGATCGAGTCATGATAATTTAAAAAATAGAAAAAAGAAAGAAAAAATAAAATTTATAGAACTGGTTATTTTTTATCACCGTATAGACTTCATGAATTATATAAAATCTATAGTTCCATGAATTTGACACTTTGGTCATATAATTATTTCAAAAAATTATAAATTAAAACTAGAAAAAATATGACATACATTTTCCACACACAATTTAATTTAAATATTTAGCACAACGCAGTAAAGAGATACCTCGAATAGGATATTCCACAACCATAAAAGTTTTCATATCACAAGTTAACAAACTAATGTTTTGTTATGACACCAATTTTTATTTAAATTTTATTTTACTATTAATAACTTTATTCAAATAACATAATTATTAATACTACATCCGTTCCTATTTAGCTGTCAATTTTGACTAAAACACACATATTAAGGAATGCAATTATTACTCTCGTTTTCATGGAAATAAATTTTAAACTTTCCATTTTACCCTTTTATCTCTCTTACTATTATTGGCTCTCATTAGTTTTTATTAGTGGACCATTTATTAACATAGGGGTAAAATGAAGAAAAGTGTATTTATTAGTGCATTGGGTTTGTAAGTGAACAGTTAAATAGGAACAAATTTTTTCTTTGAAAATGGACAGTTAAATAGGAACGGAGGTAGTAATATAATAGTTTTTTATATAGGAGGTCGGGTTGATTGAGTAAATCGGGTTGTACTTATCCAGACTCGCTACCCAACCCAAATTGATTGGGTTCATGCTTACCCAACCCAAACAGAACAGACCCGATGACCCAAATTGGTCGGGTTCATACTTAATTTTCTTTTATTTGGATTTGTATTTAATCAACTTTTTATATTATAATTTTGAGATTTCACCTTGGAGGATGGGTTACTTACTCACCTTACTCTCATTCTTAATGATTTTAAATATTCTCTATATTCTCTAATTGGATGATAAATTACACACACTCCTTGTGAGAGTGAATTCTCCCTCTTAATCCTTAATACTAATATTTTCTCTTTTCTTATTTAAATTTTTAAATATTCATAAATGTTAATCCTAAATTTTAAAAATTATTAAGATTCACAATATTATCCTATGATTTTCAATTCTAATCCTTAATGTTTATTATTATCAATATGATTTTAATTTATTTTATTATATCTTATTATTAAAAAAATAATGTAAATTTCAATACTAAAATATAATCTACTATTATAATTTAAAATTAAATAATTGTCTAAAATTATTTTATTCTTTTATTTAAAATATTAATTTATTATAAATTTATTTTAAATTACATAAAATATTTTGTTGCCAAAATAAAAAAATATTATATATTAGTTAATTTTAATAGGAATGGTGAAATCAGTCAATAGAGCAGCGCCAAAAAAATTAGTAATAGAAGTGTTTTTTTTGTCCACCAACCAATATTTTTTTTTTGTCAGCACCACCAGTCAATAGAAAATTTTCATTTTTTTTTGTCAGCACCAGTCAATAGACGTTGATTGAGTCAAGTTATTTTTTTGGGGGCGTCAAATGAACGATGCATTAAAGGATCCTAGAAGCGGGTTCAACGGATACAAGGCCATAGGCCCAATAACAGAGATACAGCCGAATCCAAAAGAAAGTACAAGTTCTAGATTTGCTCTCTGATCATACTAAACACTCTCACGGCATATTTGGTAGAACATAGAGAAATAAGGAACAGAGAAATGGAGTAGAGAAAAATAGATGAGAAATAATGAAAAATTTTGTTTGTTTGATAAGAGATAAATATGAGTAAAATATGATAGAAATATGGTGTTATTTCTATCTCATCTTATTTGGTAGAGGATAAATAGATGAAAAATAGGCTGAAATATAGGGCCGATCCAATATTTATAGGGGCCTAAAGTAAATTTTATAATGAGGCATTTTTTATTCCTCAATCCAATATATTAATGTATGTTTGTTAGAATAATTTTTGAAAAATAAATAAATTATTTTTTTAAAATATAATTATCTATTTAAATAAATAAATCTACTCACACCGACACGACAGAGTCTAATCAAGTTAAATGACATGCTTATTTATATATACTCACTAAAAGATAAATCTCTACACTCAACAAAAAAGAGAGACTGAGAGAGTAAGAGAAAATATGTATTATCAATATAGAACCATGAAGAAGAAAAGACACAAAAAAACAAAGTAAATGATGAGACAAATCACTGTTAAAAATAGATAAAATCAATTATTAATAATTATTATATGAGAAGAAAGAAATTCGTGATAAACTGGGACCTTTTTAAGAAAAAATAAACTCGGTTACTCTTAACAATTTAATATGACTTACTAAATAATTATTAGCTTATTTTTAAAAAATATTAATAATAAATAAAATATTTTAGGGGCCTAAAAAAGGATTTTTTTTTTTTGTCTAAAGTCGGGGCTTTACCCGCTTTAGGGTTGGGCCGACCCTGGTAAAATATAATATAAAAGTTGATTTTCCGTATTTCCACTCTATCTCTTATGCTATGTTTGGTTTATATAAAGAAATAGAGAAGAGATAAATAGGAAATAGAGAAATAGGAAATAGAGAAATAATGGAAAAATAAAGTAGAAATAAAGGTTGTTTGATATTAGAGAATAGGAGAGAGATAGAGAGAAATTAATTTTGATAGTTGTTTGGTTGTGGAGAAATGAGAGAGAGAAATGTATAAAAAGTTAAAAAGACTAAACTACCCTTCAAATATAAATACATTAATAATTATTTTCTTGTCAATAGAGGTAAAATAGTCATTTTGCAATTCTACCCCTTTCTCTCCCTGTTTCTTCGTAGGAGGGAGGGGATTAATTTTATGGTGGACCCCATTCCTTATCTCTCCTCAATCTCTCTCTCCTTACCAAACCAAACGAGATGGTTGGTCTCTCTCTCCAATCTCACTCTCTGCTACTTCTCTCCTTGCAAAATCGTTCATAACAAACAGAGGGTCAGAGAAATAGAAATTTGTGGGACCCATCTTACTTTTTAATTTCTTCTCCATTTCTCTGCTTCTCCAAATCGAAGAAGTGTCCCTTTTATGTCATTTCTCTCTCACCTTCTAATTTCTCCTCTAACTCACGGATACCAAACAAAGGCTAGATGTAATCAGTTTTTTGAATGTGTAACTTACCCACGTTTACACTAGGTCCAGAGAGAAATAATATGGAAAGAAATATAAAAGAGACAAATAGGAAAGAGAGTTATAGATGAGAAATAGAGTTGCTTGGTAAAAAATAAATGGAGGTGAAATAAAGTGAAAATAAGATTATATTTCTCTCTTATCTTGTTTGGTAGAAGAAAAATAGAATTGAGAGAATTATAGGTATAATTAATAAAGACTAAAATATCCCTGAATAATTTTAATAACTTTTAAATATTTAAACTTTATAAATACTATATAGCTGGTAAAATCTTAAAATTTAATATATGTACATATATAGACTATTTAAATTTATAAATTAATAGGTATAACTAATTAAAAATATTAAAAATGATAGATGTATCATTTATTCAAATCTATACGTAACAAATTTCAAGAAAGGAGTAGAGGTGACTTTTATGGTACATGGATTGAAAATCGTTGTACCGGTACATGGAAAAAAACGGGCAATTGTAAGTATGTGTAAGTGTCCAATGAAATTAATACGGGGTGTTTTGACTCTAGTGTTTTGACTCTAAAAAATTGCTAAGAAGGGCCAATGAAGATTTTAGCAAAAGAAGACATTGTGCCCCGTGACGCGACATGCCTAGCATAGCTATGTGTCGAGCTATAAAACCAATCAAACTCTTCACGTTAAACCAAGATGTGATGCGTGCAAGAAGACATTGTGCAGAATGAATAGACAATTAGTGTGTTAAAAAAATATGTGTGACATACAGTGTGTTTAGCAAAGGCTTAAATATGTTTTTAGTCCCTGAAAATATACCTCCTTATGGTTTTAGTCCCTGGAAATTTTTTTTAGCAAATTAGTCCCTGGAAAATTTCACCATTATCATTTTAGTCCCTGCTGTTAAATCTCTCTGTTAAGTGATGATTTGGCACACACATGTGACATCTGAAAGTCCAAGTCAGCTTAAAATCAAAGATCACTCTGGCATGTGAGATTCTCACATGACTAAAAAGGTGCATAGAGCCCAAGAGACTCTCATGTGACATTAAAGTATACCCAGACCCCCCTTTGGTGCCCTAATTGCTCACTGAACATTTAACCCATAAAACAAATATAAGCCTTTTATGAAATCTCCATAAATTAATTGAATATAAGAACTAAAGTCATACAATGCAAGCTAGAACCAATGCAGTGGCAAAAAGAGGTCCTCCAAAGCCTTCATGGAACTCAATTGCCGTGGCAAGAGCAGTAACTGTAGCTGAATGAGATGATGGTATTCCACCAGATCCAACGAGTTGCTTGGGATCCCATCTTCTTTCCTTATACCCGAACAATATTATTAATTAATATCTATAAAATTAAAACATCAACACTGTTGAGGCTCAACTAAACTACATACATATCTTCCCGGCTCGAACATGATTGTCTCCCATGGAGGATACCTATCGTTAAACCAAAAAACTACATACATATCATTAGCCAAATAGTTGCAATTCACAATTTTTTACTGTTGCAATTCATGTTCAAATATCATTAGCCAAATACATTTTTCATTAAAAAAAAGAGAATTCAATTCAGATCTAATAGGGCACCAAAAGGGGGTCTGGGTATACGGTAATGTCACATGAGAGTCTCTTGGACTATATGCACCTTTTTAGTCACGTGAGAATCACATGCCACAATGACCTTGGATTTTAAGCTGACTCGGACTTTCAGATGCCACGTGTGCGTGCCAAATCATCACTTAACAGAGAGATTTAATAGTAGGGACTAAAATGATTACGGTGAAATTTTTCAGGGACTAATTTGCTAAAAAAAATTTCCAGGGACTAAAACCATAAGGAGGTATATTTCCAAGGACTAAAAACATATTTAAGCCTTTAGCAAAACTAGTTGATAAGGTAGCTGATAGATTAGCTTCTACATGATAAGCTACCTGCTAGCTGATGAGTTTCTAACTTATAAGCCCCGAGCTAATAAGCTAGCTTATTGAATTAGGAGTGTTTGGTAAAACTAGCTGATAAGTTGCTTAATAAATGTAAAATGACATAAAAGGATATAATTACATAAATTTTATTATATAAATTATATTTATATTTTTTAGAAAAAAATTATATTATTATGTCATTATAAATTTATAATTTTTAAAATAAAAATTAAATTCTCATTAATCCTTTTGTAGTGATAAAATATTTATTTAAAAATTAAAATAAATAATGAATTTAATAAAGTAATTAATATAATATAAAAATAATTTCATAAAATAGTTAAAATAAAAATTTAATTAGTTCATAATTTTATTTATTACTTATTATATATGTAATAATGGGTAAAAAGAAATTGGAAGGTTTTTGTCATTAAAATTGAAAATATATAATCATAGATAAATAGAAATTACGAATAATAAGGGAAATGTATTAAAATTGAGTGTCACGCTCTCGTCGATACCCCACGAAACTCAACACGTAACATCCACAGTTCAAAAGGACATCCCAGTAATTTTCCCAAAATTAATCGGCTTATCTAGCTATAATTCATTAATTAATCAATATTTAACTTTAATTAATTCACTATAATTAGCCTACATTACAAAAAAACACCAAATTTTGGCATAATGTCCCCCTCCCCCTCCCTGACCCCCAACTAAGCCACCATGTCAAAATCATACCAAAAAAACAACAACACCCACTCCGCAGGCCAAAAATAGACTTAGGGTTTTAGGTTACCTCCTCGAACACAATCCTTCATGGCAATAGGTGTCACGCTCTCGCTGAAACCCCATGAAACTCAACACGTAACATCCACAGTTCAAAAGGACATCCCAGTAATTTTTCCAAAATTAATCGGCGTATCTATCTATAATTCATTAATTAATCAATATTTAATTGTAATTAATTCACCATAATTAGCCTACATTACAAAAAAACACCAAATTTTGGCATAATGTCCCCCTCCCCATCCCTGACCCCCAGCTAAGCCATCATGTCAAAATCATACCAAAAAAACAACAACTCCCACTCTCCAGGACAAAAAGAGACTTAGGGTTTTAGGTTACCTCCTCGAACACAATCCTTCATGGCAATGGGTATCGCGCTCTTGCCGAAACCCCCACGAAACTCAACACCAAAGATCCTCCATACAATCGAACGTCCCAGTAATTTTCTCACATTTAATCAGCGTGTCCACGTGTTTTTAATTAATTAATCACTAATTAACTGTAATTAATTCACAATAATTAGCCTATTTTAAAAAAAATCACAGAAAATTGTCAACACGTGCCCCGCACCATCTATTACCTCCGGCTAAGAAACCATGTCAAAATCAAACCTCCAGGACAGCACCACCCACCCCCCGGGCGGAAAAGAGACTTAGGGTTTTAGGTAACGTCCTCGTACACAGTCCAAACCACTAACGGGTATCACGCTATCGCCGAAACCACACGAAACTCAACACCAGAGATCCTCCATGCAAACAGACGTCCCAGTATTTTTCACACAACTAATCGGTTTGTCTAACTATTTTCATTAATTAATTACTAATTAACTGTTATTAATTCATAATAATTAGCCTATATTCTAAAAATTCCCTGAAAATTGTCAACACTTCCCCCACACCATCCCTTATCTCCAGCTAAGAAACCATGTCAAAATCAAAGCACTAGGACAACACCACCCACCTACCGGGCGGAATAGAGACTTAGGGTTTCAGGTATCCTCCTCGTACACACTCCAAACCTCCAATTGGTATCACGCTCTCGCCGAAACCCCACGAAACTCCACATGTAACACCCACCATGCAACTGGACATCCCTGTAATTTTCACAAAATTAATCGGCGTGTCTAGCTGTTTTTCATTAATAAATCACTATTTAACTGTAATTATTCACAGTAATTATCTCGTATTACCAAAAATCACAAAATTTTGTCATTATGTCCCCCTCGCCATCCTTGACCTCCAACTAAACCACCGTGTCAAGATCAAACCACCAATAATTTTCCACTAATTTTAATCTTAACCCTTTTTTAAAATTCAATATTTTCTTCAAATTGTTATTAATCCATATTAATTACCAAACATATTTAAAAAAAAACACTACTTCTACATGATGGGCTACCCATCTTTTTTAACAAAATAATAAAGTGCAATTTTTACGTACTTTATTAAATGTCCTACTAAATTTGCTTAATTATTGCCAACCTATGATTACATTACCCCCGTTATGATATTCGACCACAAATCCAACAAAATTTTAACAATTACCGGCCTGGACACCATATACACCTATAAGCCTTCTTTCATCGCAAACTCATCTATTCATAGGTCCAGACCCACAATTTCTACTAATACCTACCACCGCCTTTACTTCACCGGCCAATGCATCTATTAAGCCCAATTAGATATGCTTATCATGGGCCCAACAGGATTTCAATGTTACATCCACGACCCGTTAACTCACAGCCCGCAAAAACTACTTCTTCTTCCTCCCACAGCCATAGTCGACCAACCTCCATTAATCTACCACAGAGGAACAACGTCGCTAGTGGACCGCCAAAGGCCTTTTTAATGACAGCCAACGACTATTGTATGCAGTCCGTTAAAGACGACAGCGTAGCACTCATCTACATTTCACCCCAACGCTTAACCTCACTGTCATATTCGAAAACGAATGCCTCTCATGGCTTCCTATTATGCAACTACTTTCCATTGCCCCCATGTGGTCGACGCCGGACAAATCCACACCTTACAATATAACATCCCGCAAATTATGAGCTTAAATAGTTTATTAGGTCACAACGAGAGAATTAAGTATTAGTAAGTAAAGGGGGGAAAATTAAAGAAACTATGGGTTAAAACTCTATTATAACCAAGTTATGCTTTAACTTAAGAGAATTTGATAAAATTGAGTTCTGGTAATCGATTACAAGGAGTCTGTAATCGATTACCTGAGAGCTAGTTTTTAGGTAATCGATTACTCACAGGCGGTAATCGATTACCTGAGAGCTGGTTTTTGTGTAATCAATTACTCACAGAGTGGTAATCGATTACCTGAGAGCTGAGTTTTTGGTAATCGATTACCAAGGGTTGTAATCGATTACCAGATTCCCAGAAACGTCTTCCCAGTGTAAATTCTACCTCTGGTAATCGATTACAGCACTACTGTAATCGATTACAGCACTACTGTAATCGATTACCAGTTGTCCAGTATATATACCTGGACATGCAAAATTCAGATTTTCATTTTCTCTTCTTCTTTCCCTTCAAACCCTAGAGAGAGAGAGTGATCTTAGAGAGAGAAAGCGGATTTTGAGGAGATTGAAGAGAATCAAAGCTAGGATTCATCAAAGGGACTTCCGATCAATCAATTTCCCTTGAGAAATTCAAGAAAATTAGTGAGTATAACTCACACACTCTCACTTTTCCTTGATTTTGATTTCTTCCCATTGTATGAACCATACTCTCTTGATTCCCTTTCTATTTGCATATTGTAGTTAGATTGTTGATATTGGTGTTGGATTGAGTAGTTTGATCGGTGATTTTCGTTGAAAACCTTAGGGTAGCGAGATTTACGAAAGTAGCGAAATTACGTAACTTGCGAAATACTTAATGTATGATCCCTACCCTTCCATTTCCCTTTCTATTTAGTTAATTTGATTGAATTGATGAAGTTTATGCTAGAATTGAGTGATTCATGCTAGGAATTGATTATAATTCCCTTAGATTTCGAAGTTACGAAAGTTACGAAACTTACGAAAGTTTCGAAACACTCGATATTTCAGCTTTGGGTTATCAATTCACTTTTACCAGTTTCGACCGTGAGTTAATTAAGTCGGCCTTGTGTTGTGAGTTAAGAAATGGTTTGAATATGTAAAAATATTGACTTCGGTCCAGTATTGGGTGGGATACGTCCCCGGGAAAGACGTTTCCCGTAGTATGAGCTCAATTCTAACTCTAGTTTCAGTAATAAGTTCATGCCCTCCAGTAGTGAGTTGCATTTTATTGATTAAGATTGTGTTAGTTGTGATATGATATTAGAATGTAACATGATGATTGATATTGATTAACTTGATATGTCTTCATTTGTGCTTATTCCATGTACACTTAGCATAATTAGTTATATTCACTGAGGCATTAGTCTCACCACGCGTTTTGTGGATAATCTAGGTGTGCAGGTACCTCCAGGAAGTAATAAGTGGGTTAGAGCAAGAGATGTGGATTTAAATGTTTCCTTTTGGGATTATGTGTATATATATATAAGTTGTATTTGTTTTGGAACTCTGTTAAGTCGTTCAGTTTGTAGCCTTCGGGCCTGATGTATATATGGAGCTTGTATATGTATATAGTTTTATTGGATGATTAGTTTATAATCCTTGGACCAGATATTTATGGCTATGTATATTATGGACTTTGGTTAAATTTTAAGGCTTTAAGTTACTCACATTTGTATGAGTTTTGTTGGATACTTGTGTAAATGTGAGGTTTGATATCCAGGATTGTATGTTTTAGTTTCGAATGTTCAGGATTTAGTTTCCAACGGACTAAGTCTTGAATTTAGAAATTAGGGCGTTACATGCAAAACTCATAAACTAAAAACAGGTAACATAACAACAGTCCAATTTATCCACGTGTAACACATACGCTTCTCAACATTGTTTGCCGTGGCTATTTCCTTCTATCCACCACGCCAACAAATTAACCTCACCTCACATCAGCAAGGAGAGGAACAATTCTCACGCATTAAGGTTGCCGCACAGTAATCACATACACTTTTGACTCTTCTGCCCCATCTGACTATATAAGCAATTACTCACATGCATAGGGGTTTCATAATAAACATCCACAACTAAGCATGCCAACAGGTATCCCGTCCAAAATCTCCACCACTCGATTACTATATTAATATATCAACAGATGGAAAAAGTCTCGCACCGGTACATGTTTTTTATACCCTTGTACCATAAATTTTGCCAAGGAGTAGATAGTTTGAAGTATATGCAATTCAAGTTCAATATTTGGAAACTTATTCAGAGAGGTCTTTCCACTAGAGATGACAATGGGGCGGGTAGTACTTTCCAGCTCTCCACCCGCACCTCCCCTTCACCTCCCTATCCCCATCCCTATCCCCATCCCTAATTCCCACTGTAACATCCCGCTAATTAAGACCTTAATTCATAGGAGATTTATAACTTAAAGTAGAATGAAGAAAAGATTAGGCACAAAAAAGCTTATAGGGGTAAAAATAAAGTTTTCAGTCATCAGGTAATTCGCTCAAGCGAATTATGCAGCAAAAACTGCACAAGTTCGTTCTGCAATTTTCGCTTAAGCGAGTAGCAATTCGCTCAAGTGAAAAACAGGGGAAATTAGAGTGCTCTCTGGACGTTTTTCGCTTGAGCGAAAGTATTTGCGAAAATGAGAGGGGGAAGTTAAATTCGAGCAATTCGCTCAAGCGAATTGGATTCGCTTGAGCGAGGTAAATGGTTACAGCGTTTTTAAATTTCGATATCAAGCCATACCAGTCAGTTTTTCCTTCTTTTCCTTCGCATTTTTAGAGAGAGAAAGAGAGGTTCTAGTGAGAGAACATCCCAGCAAGGATCAAGAACGACTCCTACGCTTCAAGAACGAATCTTTCCTCAATCTTTCCTCCTTCAACGCTACCTACTCTCCGTTCTTTCTCCGTTTTCTCGACTCTCAGGTGGGTGTGACTCTCACTTGTTTGTCTTGATTGTTCTCATAGCATGTTCCCCATTCTTTTTCCCCTTTTCTTTCATGGAATGATGATATATGTATGGTATGAGTATAGGAATTATGAATGCAGTGATAATTGTTTGTATTGAGTTGCCCAAAACCATAGGATAGATGACTTGGATGATTATGTATGAGGAATTTTGATTATGTTATTCTGAAATCATGGGCCTTTGGCCATCACAGCCATGGAATTATGAATTTAAGATATCACATGGCTTATAGCCATCACAGAGCCTCCGGGCTATCACAGGGTCATTGACCGTCACAGGCCTTCGGGCAATTTAATTAAGAAAGACGGGGTAACCACATCGAACTCATGGCCAAGAGGGAGATGGGGTCCCCAATCACAAAATGAAATTTAAACATTATTTAAGACTTAATCATAGGTAGCCCTGGACGACGGTCCTTGGTTACACGACCGAGCGCTTATCACCGTCACGTTACAGAGAAAACACCTCGGGTGTCGGGTAACAACACCTCACAATCATGCATTGCATCATAATCATTGATTTCCAGTATGTTCGGTTATGTTTAATTGTCTCCATTATGTTTCTTGAATTAATATGTATGCTATGGTGGTTCTTGGTTGTTTTCCCCCACACTGCACACACTTGTTACGCTCACTGGGACGTTGGTCTCACCCCATTCCATGGGAACAATATTTCAGTGGTGCAGGATACTGATCAGGATTATGACGAGCAGTAGATGACATGTGGAGGATAGTAGTTTAGTGTTTACATACTTTGATGTATTCCATGTTGCTTAGTACGACTTTAGGAATTATTATGTTAGTTTAATACCCTGTACTGGAGCCTTTATGACGACCTTATATTGGTATTTTCTTTGAGTTATGTATGTATTGTTTGGAGCTTTAGTAATGGTTGGGTTACTCAAGCGAATGTGTTGTATGCCGATACGCGAAATTAACGAATGAATTTCACGAGTTTGGAAATAGTGCTTTCAACATGCATTATTTCTGAATTTAGAAATTAGGACGTTACATTTTGGTATCAGAGCAGTTCAATCCAATCCAATTGGACTGTGGTTATGTGTTATTCCTTAAGTTAGTCATAATCTTATATGCATTACTAGGGAGTTGATAGACTGATCACCTGGATATTTCTTAATGATGTGTATAGGATCATGGCTAGCGGTAGGAGGGGACGTCCTCGTGCCAATCCACCTCTTTCCCCACCGGATCAATCTCAGGATCCCGTTGCGGTAGCCCTTCAAATGCTCACTCAAATAATGGGGGAGCAAACAACTTTTAATGCCGCAGTACTCCAGGCCTTGCAAAGGCAGTCTACCGGTACTCCTCCACCGGGGACAGTAGTGGATCCCTTCCTTCAGGGATTAGCTGAGTTCAAGAAACACCACCCTCCAGCCTTTAATGGAGCTTATGATCCAGCAGCAGCAGACTCATGGCTCAATGCCATGAACAAAATCTTTGAAGTGATGGCATGCACGGACGACCTGAAAGTGAGATTTGCTACCTACATGTTACAAGGAGAAGCAGAGAATTGGTGGAAGAATATGAAAGTCAGTTTGAACATTCCTGAAGCCTTACTCTCCTGGGATGCATTCCAAAATGTATTCCTGGAGAAGTATTTCCCTGAGCCAGTCAGAAAACAGAAAGAGCTAGAGTTTCTCCAACTGAAACAAGGCAACATGACCGTGGGCCAGTTTATGGCCAAGTTTGAAGAACTCTCCAAGTATCACTCCCTACTGCAAGCCGATCCTAATGAGGGTTGGAAATGCTCTCACTTGGAGGCGGGCCTCAAGCCCGAGATTAGAAAGATTGTTTCAGCCTTCCAGCTTAGGGAATTCTCAGCCTTGGTGACCAAGTGTCTGGTCGTTGAGCAGAGTTTAGTAGATGAGACACCCAGGTCGACAGCGAAGACTTGGGTTGAGGGTAAGAGGAAGAGAGATGATACACCTACCAGTAAGAATTTTCGACCTCAGTTCTAGGGAGGAAAGGGCAAGCAGGTCGCCCTTCCCTCCACTCCAGCTTATCCTACCTGCCCCAAGTGTGGCAAGAATCACCGGGGCGAGTGCCTGGTAGGACAACGAGTGTGCTTCTATTGTCGTGATCCAGGCTATATGGTTGGGGACTGCCCAAAGAAGAAGAAAGACCAGCTCAAACCCCAAGCTACCGGGAGAGTCTTTACCCTCAACGGTGAGGTGGCAACTCAGGCCGATGATCTGATGCAAGGTACATGTAATCTAAATGATACTCCTTTGATTGTACTATATGATTCTGGAGCAACTCATTCCTTCATTTCTTGTGACTGTGTGGAAAGGATGAAATTGCATGTTACTCCCTTACCTTTTCATTTGAATGTTCACACCTCGGCTAAGGAAGCCATTTCCACTTCCTTAGTATGTCTTGCATGTCCCTTAGAAATTCAAGGTAGAATCTTTAAAGTTGATTTGATTTTTCTGCCATTGAAGAAACTTGATGTTATTCTGGGTATGAACTGGTTATCTCGTAACCAGGTTATGCTTGATTGTTGGAATAAAGAAATTGTATTCCCTACTCTTCTTCTTCCTCCGAAGGAGAGGCCATCATACCTGTTATCTTGCTCCACTCAAATTTCTGAATGCCTGACTGATGGTAGTTATTGTTTTATATTACTGCTTTCCTCAACTGTAGTGTCGAAGCCTGACCTAGACAGCATAGCCATTGTTAGGGAGTTCTGGGATGTTTTCCCTAGTGAGGTGACCACCTTACCTCCGGATCGAGAGACTGAGTTCTCCATAGACCTTGTGCCGGGCACAGGGCCTATTTCTAAGGCTCCCTATAGAATGTCACCCTTATAGATGAGTGAACTTATGAAGCAGCTAGAGGAATTAATAGAGAAGCAATTCATTAGACCTAGTGTATCCCCTTGGGGAGCCCCAGTACTCCTCGTTAAGAAGAAGAATGGTAGCATGAGATTGTGTGTTGATTATAGGCAGTTGAACAAGGTAACAGTTAAGAACAAATATCCCTTACCTAGGATAGATGACCTGTTAGATCAGCTTAGAGGGGCAACAGTGTTTTCTAAGATAGACTTGAGGTCAGGTTACCACCAGATAAAGATTAGGAGTGAGGATATTCCCAAAACTGCTTTTAGGACTAGGTATGGGCATTATGAGTATTTGGTGATGCCATTTGGTTTGACCAATGCTCCAGCTGTATTCATGGACTACATGAACCGTATCTTTAGGCCCTACTTGGATAAGTTTGTGGTTGTATTCATCGATGGCATTCTTATCTATTCTAAAACCTTAGAAGAACATGAGCAACATCTTAGGGTGGTTTTGGAAGTGTTGAGAGAAACTGTTTGCTAACCCTGAGAAATGTGAGTTTTGGCTGGATAAAGTTCACTTCTTAGGACATGTTATATCTAGTGAAGGTGTGTCAGTGGATCCCAGTAAGATAGAGGCGGCGATTGGTTGGGAGAGGCCCAAGTCAGTCACTGAGGTTAGGAGTTTCTTAGGATTAGTTGGGTATTATCGCAGATTCATTAGAGGTTTTTCCCAGTTGGCCCTACCTCTCACTCGGCTGACCCGTAAGGGTCATGCTTTTGTTTGGGATGAGAAGTGTGAGAAGAGTTTCAAGGAACTCAAGGAGAGGTTAACCACCACCCCGGTGTTGGTATTGCCGGATTTGTCCAAATCCTTTGAAGTGTATAGTGACACTTCAGGAAAGGGGTTAGGTTGTGTTTTGATGCAGAATAAGAAAGTAGTAGCTTATGCCTCTAGACAGCTTAGACCCCATGAGGAAAACTACCCGACCCACGACTTAGAGTTAGCTGCAGTAGTGTTTGCTCTTAAGGTGTGGAGGCACTACCTGTATGGGGTGCAGTTTGAGGTCTTTAGTGATCATAAGAGCCTTAAGTATCTCTTTGATCAGAAAGAACTTAATATGAGGCAGAGAATGTGGATGGAGTTTTTAAAAGACTATGATTTTGAACTTAAGTACCACCCCGACAAGGCCAATGTAGTGGCCGACGCCTTAAGTAGAAAATCCTTGCATGCGTCATCCATGATGGTGCATGAGTTAGAATTGTTAGAAAAATTTAGGGATTTGAAACTTGAGGGAAGCTATGAGGGAGATAGTATGAGACTCTACAGGCTAGATGTGATTAATGATTTGAGGACTAGAATTAGAGAGGCTCAGGTCTTAGACTTAGAACTCCAGTCCCGGAAGGGACAAACAGGGTTTTCCGAATCAGGAGATGGGATGATTCTCTTCCAAGGGAGGGTCTGTATCCCTAAGGGGGGTAGCATCAGAGAGGAGATTTTAGAGGAGGCTCATAAGAGCAAGTTCAGGTGCATCCGGGTATTACCAAGATGTACCAAGACTTGAGGAGCATGTTTTGGTGGGATGGAATGAAGAGAGAGATAGCTGAGTTTGTTTCTAGGTGTCTTGTATGCCAACAGGTTAAGATAGAACACCAAAAGCCTTCAGGTATGCTCAGACCATTAGAAATTCCCGAGTGGAAATGGGAAGCCATATCCATGGACTTTGTGATGGGACTACCTAGGGTCCCTGCGGGCTTTGATGCCATTTGGGTGATAGTGGACCGACTGACCAAGTCAGCCCATTTCTTACCAATCAAAGCAACTTACCCTTTGACCAAATTAGCAGACTTGTACATCAAGGAGATTGTGAAGCTCCATGGTGTACCTTCCAGCATAGTGTCAGATAGAGATCCCAAATTTACTTCTAGGTTTTGGAATGCCTTACAGCAAGCCTTCGGTACTAAGCTAAAGCTTAGCACCGCTTACCACCCTCAGACTGATGGGCAGTCTGAGAGGACAATCCAGACCCTAGAGGACATGCTTAGATCCTGTGTTTTGGAAGAAAAAGGTAGTTGGGATAAGTACCTACCTCTCATAGAGTTTGCCTACAACAACAGTTTTCATAGCAGTATAGGTATGGCACCTTATGAGGCTTTGTATGGTAGGAAGTGTAACTCACCTTTATGTTGGTGTGAGGTGGGAGAGAAAAGCTTTTTAGGACCGGAGTTGGTGGAAGTAACTACAGAAAGGATTAAGAGAATTAGGGAAAAGTTGGTAACTGCCCAGAACCGACAAAAGTGTTATGCTGATAGGAGACGGAAGGACCTAGAGTTTGAGGAAGGTGACCATGTGTTTTTGAAAGTTACTCCCGTCACTGGCATAGGAAGATCCATTAAAGCCAAAAAGTTGAATCCCTGTTTTGTCGGTCCATTTCAAATATTGCAAAGGATTGGTCCCCTTGCATACAGAATAGCCCTTCCACCCCATTTGGGCAACATCCATGATGTATTCCATGTTTCACAGCTCAGAAAATACCTTCATGACCCTTCTCACATCATAAGTTCAGAATCAGTACAATTGAGGGAGGATTTGACTAGTCCCACAAGACCTGCACAGATTATTGACCGAAGTGTCAAAACCCTGAGGAATAAGACCATTCCGTTAGTGAAGGTGTTTTGGTAGGGTCAGACGCCGGAGGACGCAACTTGGGAAAAAGAGGAAGATCTTCGCTCTCAGTTTCCAGAGCTATTCGTTTAAGGTAAGGAAGTTCATTTTACCCCCCATTCTCTTCTTTATTTAACTTTTTAAACCAATTTTAAGGACAAAATTATTTTTTAGGGGGGTAGAATTGTAACATCCCGCTAATTAAGACCTTAATTCATAGGAGATTTATAACTTAAAGTAGAATGAAGAAAAGATTAGGCACGGAAAAGCTTATAGGGGTAAAAATAAAGTTTTCAGTCATCAGGTAATTCGCTCAAGCGAATGAAATTCGCTCAAGCGAATTATGCAGCAAAAACTGCACAAGTTCCTTCTGCAATTTTCGCTTAAGCGAGTAGCAATTCGCTCAAGCGAAAAACAGGGGAAATTAGAGTGCTCTCTGGACGTTTTTCGCTTGAGCGAAAGTATTTTCGCTCAAGCGAAAATGAGAAGGGGAAGTTAAATTTGAGCAATTCGCTCAAGTGAATTGGATTCGCTTGAGCGAGGTAAACGGTTACAGCGTTTTTAAATTTCGATATCAAGCCATACCAGTCAGTTTTTCCTTCTTTTCCTTCGCATTTTTAGAGAGAGAAAGAGAGGTTCTAGTGAGAGAACATCCCAGCAAGGATCAAGAACGACTCCTACGCTTCAAGAACGAATCTTTCCTCAATCTTTCCTCCTTCAACGCTACCTACTCTCCGTTCTTTCTCCGTTTTCTCGACTCTCAGGTGGGTGTGACTCTCACTTGTTTGTCTTGATTGTTCTCATAGCATGTTCCCCATTCTTTTTCCCCTTTTCTTTCATGGAATGATGATATATGTATGGTATGAGTATAGGAATTATGAATGCAGTGATAATTATTTGTATTGAGTTGCCCAAAACCATAGGATAGATGACTTGGATGATTATGTATGATGAATTTTGATTATGTTATTATGAAATCATGGGCCTTTGGCCATCACAGCCATGGAATTATGAATTTAAGATATCACATGGCTTATAGCCATCACAGAGCCTCCAGGCTATCACAGGGTCATTGACCGTCACAGGCCTTCGGGCAATTTAATTAAGAAAGACGGGGTAACCACATCGAACTCATGGCCAAGAGGGAGATGGGGTCCCCAATCACAAAATGAAATTTAAACATTATTTAAGACTTAATAATAGGTAGCCCTGGACGACGGTCCTTGGTTACACGGCCGAGCGCTCATCATAGCCACGTTACAGAGAAAAAACCTCAGGTGTCGGGTAACAACACCTCACAGTCATGCATTGCATCATAATCATTGATTTCCAGTATGTTCAGTTATGTTTAATTGTCTCCATTATGTTTCTTGAATTAATATGTATGTTATGGTGGTTCTTGGTTGTTTTCCCCCACACTGCACACACTTGTTACGCTCACTGGGACGTTGGTCTCACCCCATTCTATGGGAACAATATTTCAGTGGTGCAGGATACTGATCAGGATTATGACGAGCAGTAGATGACATGTGGAGGATAGTAGTTTAGTGTTTACATACTTTGATGTATTCCATGTTGCTTAGTACGACTTCAGGAATTATTATGTTAGTTTAATACCCTGTACTGGAGCCTTTATGGTGACCTTATATTGGTATTTTCTTTGAGTTATGTATGTATTGTTTGGAGCTTTAGTAATGGTTGGGTTACTCAAGCGAATGTGTTGTATGCTGATACGCGAAATTAACGAATGAATTTCACGAATTTGGAAATAGTGCTTCCAACAGGCATTATTTCTGAATTTAGAAATTAGGACATTACACCCACCTCGGGGTAATATTTTCCCTCATTCTCTATATCCACACGGGGACCCTATTATCATAAAAAATTATGATGAAAATTTGAAAATAGTATGAAATAATTAAAATATAAGTTTTTGAATAAAGATTATATCAATACTGAATAGGAATTAGGGATGAAATTAAAATTATCTTAGGTTTTTAGTGTTTAAATTCAATATATTTAATTATTAATTATGAAAAAGTATTAAAAATTATTTATATATGAGTATAATTAAATATAATTTTATTAATTTAGTAATTTAGGGTCCCGCGGGGTGGGGTTTATGATACCCGTCCCTATCCCTAAATATGCTTTTCTGATGATATTCCATCCCTTTCCCCATTTCCGCGGAAAAAAAAATCCCGAAACTCGAGTCCCAAATGAGGTAATCCCCACAGGGACCCCAGATAGATGGGGAAAATTGCCATCCCTACTTTACTCTGATGCTTTGATTCAATTCGTAGGGCACGTTATGCTTTGATTCAATTCGTAGGGCACGTTGTCTAAGAAAATGGTATAATGGTTCAAAATTTTACCATGTATTCTCTCTCTCGTAATGTCAGCTAATTTCCTGGTCATTTCTTTGCTTTGTTGTGAAGAAATTATGTGCTATAGAGGGGCAAAGGGTTATAGGGACTAAGGGGGGCCATGACCCCCCTCAACTTTTTTTTTTACATATATATATATATAAATATTTGAATAATTATATAAGAGTTGTATAATAAAAAAGCCTAGTTTAAACTTGGTTGATTGAGCCCAAAAAAATATAGTTAATTGGTTTCCACATTTTGCTTCCAATTACATTCCTAATTTATTTCAAAATTACTTTAAAAATTCAAGACTTAAATGATAAGGATAATATTTTAAATTTAAATTAAGAAATATATTTTAAATTTAAATTAAGAAATAAGGATTAAAATTAGAATAGGAAAAAATAGAATCAACCAGGATTTGAATTTGAATTGTAAAAATAAGGATTAGTGTTAAAAAAAGTTATCATTAAAACAACAGAATTCGGTATCTCATCCAAATTTAAAGAATGATTTGAATTTGAATTATTAATCTATACTTTTCAAAATTACTTTAAAAATTCACGAATTAAATGATAAGGATAATATTTTAAATTTAAATTAAGAAATAATGATTAAAATTAGAATAGGAAAAAATAGAATCAATCAGGATTTGAATTTGAATTGTAAACAAAATCAATAAAATATAGTTAATTAGGGTATTGAAATTGAGTTAATGAAAAGGTAATTGAGTTGTTGAATCTTAGTTGCACTCTTGATCCAAGAGAAGCCTGCAGATGTTTTCAAATTGATGACATTTGCAAACTTGCTCATAAATTCTATTCTGAAGACTTTACAGAAGTTGAGAAAGAATAATTGAGAATGCAATTGCGTCACTTTGAGATTGAGATAGCCAATAACAAAGAATTTCACAAATTATCTAGCACTTCAGAATTGTGTCAATGGTTAGTGGAAACAAGGAAAGTGGACATTTATTCACTTTTCTACAGGTTGATAAAACTTGTGTTGACTTTGTCAGTTTCTACAGCAACTACTGAACGTTCCTTTTCTACTATGAACACCATCAAAACTAAGCTTCAAAACAAAATGGACGATGACTTTCTAGAGCATTGTCTCATCATCTCTATTGAGAGAGAAAATGCCAAGAAGTTTAGTGTGGATTCAATTATGGATGGATTTCGTGACATGAAGGAACACTGAGCTCTTTTATAGTCTAACATTTTAGTTACTTTAAATTTATTTGTTTTTTCTTTGGTTTTATTTTATATAGTCATTTTATCTTTTTAACAACTTTATTTATTTAGCAATAATATTTATAGTCTGACTCACACTTCAACTTTATTTGACCCCCCTTAACTTAAGATCATGGCTTCACCCCTATATAGAGGCCACCTCATTTCTGTTAGAACCACAGGAAACACTAGAAGGGGGGTTGAATAGTGTTTTAAGCCTTTTTCATTGATTTTGGAAATATTTAATTTAATTCATGAAGATGAACAATGTTCAAAACAAGTCTTAAAATCAGAGATAATTAAAACGTGCAGAAGATAAGAAAAATAAAGTTTCTTCTAAAGCTTAAGATTGTTTTAAACAGAGGCTTCTCAAAGTATCTTCTGAAGATTATTACAAATAGTGTTTTCAGAACGGTTTCTGAAATACTTCAGATGACTAGAGGTTGTATGAAGTCTGTTTCTGATTTCTAAACTGAGCTCTTTCCAGACTCACTTCAGATAATTATTTCAGAAGTTCTTCAAGGTACATTCTTTGTAATGCTTCAAATGATATGAGATACATTTCATGTTTTGTTCATATGAAAGATCATTTTATTGAAATAGTTGTGTTAAGTTTATTATGAAAAATACTTTTCAATCCCCAACAGAAATATGAAAGATGTAAGTAAAGAGATTAAGGGAAAAAGAACTTAGGCACAGAATTTATCCTGATTCACCCACAAACCCGTGAGCTACATCCAGTCCCAGAGGCAAACCACCACTGGATTTTCCACTATCTGAATCCACAGATACAAGTATTATTCACAGCCTCTTCAGGCCAACACAAGTATTATTTTGTTTTCAACTGCCTTTCCAGGCAACTCATTGCAGTATTCTTTGCTTATCAACTGCCTCCCCAGGAAACTCAATGAGTATTCTTTTGCAGGCAGCCTCTCCAGGCGCAATAAGTATTCTTTATTTTCAACTGCCTCTCCAGGCAACTCTTGCAGTATTCTTTGCTTATCAACTGCCTCCCCAGGAAACTCAATGAGTATTCTTTTGCAGGCAGCCTTTCCAGGCGCAATAAGTATTCTTTTCTGTCAAGCCTCTTCAGGCTCTACAACAAGTATTCTTTTATGTCAAGCCTCTTTAGGCTCTACAACAAGTATTCTTTCTTCCACCAAGCCTCTCCAGGCTCTCAGACACATAAAGTGTTTACAAATTAAACTAAGTTTAAGTTTCCACGAAACATAAACTTAATCTTTTCCTGTACTAGAGGTTAACTGAGTACTACTCAGGATACAATGAATGAATTCTAAGTACAAGGTTAAGACAATGATACAAGTATATAAGTTTAAGTATAATCCCTGTCTCTGATATGAGGAATAACATCCTCTGAGAATTGGCTAGGTAGATATTGACTTTAAGCTCCAGCCTTGTTCTCCAACCATTGGTTTCCATGGGCTACATTCTCACCCGTATCATTGGAATAACCAAGGCATACTTGCGGCTTCAAACCATTCTTGGTTCATTTGAGATTAAGCACAACCTGGTTGGTTGTTCAACTGAACAACTACAACTTTGACTAACTGATCAATAGATCAGTAGCATGGTTGATTCTTTTTCAACTTTCTCAACTTGGTTGATTCAAGTAAGCATGGTATCTTGATCAACAGATTGAACCAAGTGAATGTGTTCAACATCTTCAAATTCTTCCTTGAGGCTATTTATATGTTCTGTTGGAATATAGCCGTTTGAAGATGATTCATAATACCGTTGAGATAATTGATGATGTGGCTCATATAGTCGTTGTGTAGATGTCTCAAACGGTTGCTTCTCCTTAAGCAAATAAGTGTTCAAACAGTCCTGTTCTGACACTTCTGTAGATGAGCTCTTTAGAGATATTTTCTTGATATTATTTTGCATGTTCTCTCTCTTGATTTCCTTTTGCTTTTCTTCAGCTGTCTTCTGATTTCTTCTGCGTTCCTTAGCTAACTTCTGATTTCTTCTACTTTTCTTAGGAGTGTATATGAGGATATATTTGTTGGATTTGTCCTTTTGCTTATTTTGTATATGCTCCTTTTCTGTTTGCTTCCTGACACCATTTCTTCTTTCTTCTTTGAGTGAGGTGTCTTGTCGAATAGCTGTTGGTGCATTTTCTTTTTTGAATAAAGACATATGATATTATAGTCGTTGAATCATATAGTCTTAGCTTCTGTATTGATTTCCTCAATGTTGAAATCTGTTCCATGCACTTAGAGAATTTATATGTTCAGACAATTGATTTCTTCACATATACTCGAATGCTTGTATTTATCACATCGTGACGTACTTCAACTTGTGCTCATCATATTAATTCAGGCTTTTCTCAATTCTTCAGCTTGAATATTATATCATATTAATTCCAACTTTTCTTCTACTTCAACTGATTGCTATTTTGTTCTTCTTTGCAACTTCTTCTTCTTCTGAGATGTAGATGAATAAAGATGTTGAATCAATTGTATTTTATTCAAACATCTTTTTAGTTGCGTTTTCTCAGTCTTCTGATCAGTTCTAGGCAGCCAGCAGGTGTAGGTTCAGGTGCAGTAGGTCTGCATACACAAAAATGTCTTTTGTTGCAGGTGCACCAGGTGTTGCAGAACGTCTTTGCAGAGTTTCCTTATTTGTGCAAGACTTTGATCGAGGCATAAAAATGTGTTTAGCTTTTATACTGAAATAAGTGTACTCCATTTTGGTAAAGTGTGCTTTATACTTTAGCAACGTCTTCAAGAGATAAATTCTTGATTCTGTTTGTAGGTTTCTTCAGATAGTCTTCACGTCTTCATACGGTCTTCACGTCTTCAGATGGTCTTCACATCTTCAGATGGTACTAGCTAGTATTATGTTTTGGAGTTAAATTGAGATTGAAACAATCTATATGCTTCTTGATGAATTCACATATGCCTGGCAATCATGATCTAAGTTCATTCCTTTTGAATTATTTGATATTTTCAAAGTATCAGTTACATCAAGTATATATATCTTAACAGACACTATGAACCTGTCCCAGTCAACCCATTTTGCTGTGTATCTTAGGTAGAGGCTTCTCTTTGGTCCCTCAAAGCCTTCCTTCAATCTGCACTGGGTATAATCATAGCAACACAACAAACCTCCTCTATAATCTGACTTCAAAGGCTTGCTATGTTCATCTTTTGTAACATTATAAAGGTCACACCTACACTCAGTGCACCACGTGTATCAATGACATGGACATTGACCATCCATTTCTCCTCATACCCCTCTGGAATTTCTGCAGGATTACCTACTACTATCCCAAGAAGTCAGGGACTATATTGGGGTTTTCTATTTCTTAGGGACTAAAATGCATGACCCTAGAAAAGTCAGGGACCGATTTGTTAGTTTACTCATTTCTCATCAATATAAGGTCTCGTTTGGAAATACAACTTATTTAAGTGCTTATAACATAAGCTCTTATTTAATAAGCTCTTAATGAATAAACTCTTAAAAAAAGTATATGAAAATTGAAAAAGGGTATAGTGTACTTAAATTCTCCATAAGCTATTCTCATGAGTTTATTGAAATAAGCTGAAAATAGCTTATGGGCATGTCATAAGCTCTTTTCATAAGTTTACCCAAACAATTACACAAGTGTAGCAACTCATGTGAACGGATGGAGAGCAAGAATCTCATTCTTGTGTGGAGTGTAGGCTTCACCATGAAATGAGGAAAGCAAGAAAGGATAGTGCAAGTAAGATAGAGCAATCTTCCCACAAGTCTCCTATATGATGATACATCTGCAAAGGGCTCCCCTGAGTTATTATGAAACTTAACAGTAGGATCAAGAGAAGTAGAACAAGGCTTGCAATCTGTAATTGATGTATCCTGTAATAATTCCAGACAGTACTTTCTTTAGGAGAGTGAAATTCCACGTGAGGAATGAGCTACTTCTATCCCAAGAAAATATTTAAGGATACCTAAATCCTTAATTCCAAATGTAATCTGCAGCTGCTCCTTGACAAAATTAAACTCAGAAATGGAATTACCAAATAACATAATATCATCTACATACACCAAAAGTCCAGTGATAGAGGAGTTAGTGAACTTAAGGAAAAGAGAATGATCTGAGTTAGCTTGATGATATCCAATATTGATGAGCAAGTGAGAGAGTTTATCATACCATTGTCTGCTTGCTTGTTTTAGACCATAAAGTGACTTATTTAATTTGCAAACCTTAGAGGAGGAAGGCACTTCCATACCCTGAGGTATGCACATATAGATGTCTTCTTTGAGGTCTCTATACAAGAAGGCATTATTCACATCCAATTGGTGCATATGCCAATTATGAATAGCTGCCAAGGCAAGTACTACTCAGATTGGGTGATCTTGGCTACTGGTGAAAAAGTATCCAAATAATCAAGGCCTTCAATCTGATTATATCCCTTTGCTACCAACCTTGCCTTGAATCTTTCAATACTTCCATCAACCTTTCTCTTGATCTTTATAACCCATTTACTTCCAATTGGAATGGCACCATCAGGAAGGTCCAAGTTCCATTTTGCTTAAGAGCTGTGAGTTCAACTTTCATGGCTTTCCTCCAACACTCAAATTGACTAGCCTTAACATAAGTAATAGGTTCCTTCTCTTGAGTAATGGACAAACTGTATATGACATGTGAAGGGGAAAGATTGGTAAGTGAAACAACAAAATTAAGAGCAAATGATTTACCTACCTAAGTTTCAAGAGATTGATCCATCTGAGATGTAGTGGTTGAATTACAGTGATAATCATCTAGGTATGTTGGTCTATGTAAAGCTCTAGTGGATTTTCTAGGAAACACAACAGGACTGGAGGATTCTGATGGATTTGGTGTATTTATTGGCAATGTATCAATTACTGATTCTGTGGCAGAATCCTGTATGTTGCCATGGGGGGAAGCTGTTTGAGGCACTGTTTGTAATGGATTAAAATCCTCATTTGCGCGCTGTTTCATTAGTACATGAGAGATCTAAAAGACAAGTGGGAAAAGAATGGATAAAAGCAATATTAGCATTTTCAAGCCAAGGAAATATAAACTCTTCAAACATTACATGCCTTGAAAGTACTAATTTCTGTGTATGCAAATTGAAAGTGAGAAAACCTTTTGAACCTGTCTTATAACCAACAAAAATAGACTTGTGACTTCTAGAATCAAATTTTGATCTATTTGCAGCTAGAGTTGACACATAGCAAAGGCAGCCAAAAACTCTGAGATGGGACAAAACTAGTTTGATCCCATTTATCAACTCATAGGGGGATTTTGATCCCAAAAGAAGAGTTGGAACTCTGTTAATTAAATGAACTGCATGAGCAGCAACAAGACCCCAAAAAGATTTGGGCAAGTGAGCTTGGAAAAGAAGTGCTCTAGCAACATTTAATATGTGCTGATGCTTTCTTTCAACTCTCCCAATTTGTTGAGGAGTTTCTACACAAGACCTTTGATGTAAAATCCCTTTTTCTTGGTAAAATGAGTTTAAAAGAAATTCTAGGCCATTATCTGACCTGATTATTTTGATGTTGCTATGAAATTGAACTTCTATCATTTTGATGAAACCTTTAACAAGATTACCAACTTTTGGCTTATGTTTAAAAAATATAATCCATATGTTTCTGTTGTAATCATCCAATACGGTAAGGAAATATCTATCTTTGTTGATTGTACTTGTCTTATAAGGTCCCCAAAAATCTAAATGGACAAGATCAAAAGGTTTTTCAGCTTTATGAATACTGACAGCAAAGGGTAATTTCTTCTGTTTAGCAAAATGACAAATGTCACAAATATGTCTCTTATTGAAATTTTGTAAATTTGGATACAAAGAAATTAGTAATTCCATTCTTGAAGAGGATAGATGTCCTAATCTAAAATTCCATAAAGTTGTTGAAGGAAAACAATGAGATGTGCTTGTGATATTGTTTGCTTGATGTTGATCAGATGAGGGTTTGAATGCATGAAGATGATATAATCCTTCCACTAACTCAGCTGAACCAATCGTCCTCAAACTGCTCAGGTCCTGAATGAGACAATTGTTAGGCAGAAAAACCAAAGCACAATGTAAAGATGTGATCAGTTTGGAAAAAAATATAAGGTTGATTGAAAAATCAGGTAAATATAGGACCTGTGAGAGAGTAAGTGCACTATTAATGTGAATAGTTCCTATATGTGAAGCTAAAGCTAAATTACCATTTGGCAATTTCACTGAAATGGATCTATTGGTTAGAGGTTGCAAGGATGAAAATAATGAGTAATCTGAGCATATATGGTCTGTGGCACCCGAATCTAAAGTCCAGGTGATGAGAGGTGATTTGTGGGATGAAAGGTTATAACAAATACCTGAATATGCAGAATCTGCATTTTGGGATTTAGTGGTAGTAAGAGAAGCAACCTGACTTGATGAAGAGGAGCTAGCCAAATTTGGTGACTGAAGGATTGTCATGAAGGTCTTGTATTGATCTGGTGTTAATGTAATTTGGTGTGAGGCATCAATTTCTCCCTTTGACATGATACTCTCATTTTCAGCATTTTCTGAGTTCTCCCCAAGGATATTGTTGGCTGTGATCTGATTCCTACCTCGAAAGCTAGTAGGATACCCATGTTTCTTATAGCATACATCCATTGTGTGTCCATTCCTTCCACAATAGCTAAAACCTTGAAATTTCCTCTTCCAGCAAAAGCATTTGAGCTCCCCCTGCCTCTACCAAATTGTCTTTTGGTTTCAGCAGCATTAATGAATACCTGTGATTCTTCAACATTAGATGTGTTGACTGAGGACATAGTCCTTCTTTATTGCTGAACCACCAAGGAAAAGACCTTGTTTATGTCTGGAAATGGTTCCATAATGAGAATCTGAGTTTTTACATACTCAAAATCATCATTCAAGCCACTCAAAAATTTCATAATGCAATATTCTGATCTATAGTCCTTTCCCAACCTGTTGGCCACACAAATACATTTAACTGTGCAGAAACAGTCAGGAAAAGGTCTAAAATTTTCAAGTTCTTCCCATAATGTTGTCATTTCAGTAAAATAATGAGTTACTGAATTAGCTCTTTGCTTCAAGGCTGAGAGTTCTTGTTGTAGGTCAAATATTCGAACCCGATCTCCTTGAGAAAATCTGTCTCTCAACAATTTCCATGCCACAACAACCACTTCTAAATAGACAATACTCTGAGCTATTGTAGGTTCCACAGAATTAAAAATCCAGGCCAGGACAAGGTTGTTACATCTTTCCCAGGCATCAAAGCTGGGATCAAAAGAGTTTGACATTGGCAATGTACCATTTACAAACTTAAATTTGTTTTTTGAGATTAAGGCTCTCTTCATTGCTCTAGCACATGCATGGTAGTTTTTGACATTGAGTAGGGGAGAAACTAATGCAGTAGAATTGTTTTCACCTGGATGTATATAATAGACACTCAATGGATTAAGTGCAGGATCCTGAGGTATAGGAGGAGTAGATGTTGGCACAGGAGTTCCACTGTTACTTCCTCTAGCCATGATAATGAACTTTTACAGAGCTGTTGAATTCAAGAGCTCTGATACCATATAAGAACCTTGATAAGAAAAGAAGTTGAGATAGACAACATTTGACAGTGAATGAATTCTGTATTTCATTGATTATTTTCACGTATTCAAGGCTACATATATAGTGAATGAAAAGGAAAAAGAGCTGTGTGCTAAGAAGGAAAAACAGAAAAGGAATAAAATCTTTACAAATCATTCTGTTATATGAAAGAGAAAAGGGAAATATTTTGTATGCTTCTATGTCTGCACAATGTGGGACTTGTATTAGTGACTCAACAATAGCACAATTTAGCAGCAGCAGGAATAGTTCTATGCATTAGTTACAACACTCATCATATACATCAGCAACACCAGCAGCATGACATGTGTGAATTTTAATATCCCGTATTTGATATATGTTTTAATAAAATATCCATGGGTATTTGATTATCGAAAATATAATTTACTTATGTTGTAACTATTTTTTATTCACATGGTAAGAGGCACTGAGAATCTTACGTTCCCATATATATATAATGGAAGTTATTTTCAAAATAACCTTTCTCTTCCACTTCATTATACTATATTTCTCTATTTTTATTTTTTTATTTTTAAAAGTAAATAAATTATTAAAATATTTTTGAAAATATTAAATACCCACCAAATATACTTATAAAATTTACCTAAGAATAAAATTCTTCGTAATAAGATTCCCCGGAACATCATTCTCGGTCTAACAGTCTCTTTTTGTTTCCATGATTAAAAATTTAAGTGATAATGAAGTAATTATCATAAAATGTTGGGGGCATTATATATATATATATATATATTGGTAGAGATCAACTTACTCCGGGAGTAACTCTTGACAAAGTTCCCCCAATTATAACTTTTTGTAGAATGTGAACTTAACAAATCTAATTGTTGAATAATGTGATATTAATATAATGATTATGAACATCAAATTTTAGATAAATTGGACATTCGATCATATGTATGTAATCTTAGAGCATACTTTTACTTATATTTTAAAAGTATATTATACATTAAATTGAAATGTTTTGATAAACAGAGAGAGAGAGAGTGAGAGAGAGATCTCAAATCCTAGTTGGGACAATTGCCCCCCTAACGCTACAAGTGGGTCTATCATTGGGTATACTCATGTATAGTTCTTCTCCACCTTCTATGTTCAACGGGTAGCCTTTTCTTCTCCATCTCTATTTTTTCTCATCTCCATCTGCTTTTCTTTACTTTTGCACTTCCCTCCGTCTCCTTTTTTCCGTTCTTTCACTCATCTTTCTCTTTTCCTCTATGTTGCATTTTCGATTTTATTGAAGGGACTCCATAAAAATCTTTGGAAACTCCAGGACCTTCAATTACGAAGCCTATTGGTGGCAAGTCTTCTATTCTCCAGAGTTTCGAACCTAAATTCCCTTTTCTCGATTAGATTTTTTTTGGCTGCTTAGATTTTTTATAAGAATTCCTTTGTATGTAAGTTATTATGAGGTTTTTATTTTCAGACAAGGTAATGGTTGTTCTACTGCTATTGTTCATTCTTCTTTGGCTCTTCCTTATTCCTTCTCTCTCAATCTGATATTTTTTCCTTCTGTTCTTCTTTCCTCCTTCTCCTACTTACGTGTTGTTCTCAGATTTCCCACATCTATGGCTAAGTTAATGTTGGACGAAAAAGATTCTGGAAATATTTCTTTAATTGGAATTGTGTTTGTTATGCAAATCTTTCTCCGGTTTTGTTTTTTGCTTAAATATGATTGTCGAATTATTCTATAGATGTTTTTTCTAGCAGTGAAGTTTCATTTCTTGGATATAAACAATTTTGTGTAAGTTTAACTGGCTAAACTTTGTGATTCAATTCTAAGTTCCAACTTTACTTCTTTAGAGACAAATAGACAGTGTTGTGAGCCAGAGTGATATTCTTTGTATCTTTCTAACAATGGACAAGGGATTTTAAAATGGTGGGATTGTTATTACGTTACATTGGAGATGCAAGTCTAATTTTGAATCTGTTATGATTGCCATTTTTAACCATAGAACGTTTTAAAGGTAGTTCAAGTCCATATCAGGATATTGTCAACATATTTCTAAATGTTGCAAATTTCTCCATGCATGATGACATTTTAATTAAGCAATTCAAAGCTTCTTTTATCCCTTGAGTTGATGCTTATGTTGTTCAAGCCACGGTTAGTAATAGGTTTGTCAGATTGTTCCTTCCACAATATTATTGTGTTTACAGTGCTCTATTGTGTTTTTTTTTTTTAATTCTTGGTTAAGCAAATCACCAATGCTTACATTTCTCTATTGTGTTTTTTTTTAATTCTTGGTTTTACATTTTACTCTTTTGCTTAGGTGTATTCCTTCAACTATTGGTGCAATGTTGCAATTATGATGATATACAGAGGTTTGATGTCTGTGCTACTAGATTTGATGAGGTTTTAAATTATTTGTTTTTTATATACAAAAATAAATAATAAGTTGACATTAGAAAGATTTATGAACTCTTTATAGTTTGCTACCAATTTGTCCATACTTTTATTGATGTAAGTTTGTGTTTTTCTCAATTAAAAATCTGCATAAAGCATGTCCTGATTGTAGAATGCTTTGCTTCTTAAATAAGAAGTCATTTGGGTAAAAAAGATACTGAAATTGGCCAAATGGAATAAGAAGTCAATTAGGAGTTTGAAACAAAGGATCGATCTTTGTAGAGGTAGGAATAGGAGGATAACATTGCTACATTTACTATCAGCATTCCTTATACATAAATGCCAAAATGCATAGAGAGTAGAGACAGAATGGGTACACCTATAACCTTAGTTGACTTCTTGACCTGTACCTAAATTGGATTACCATCCAGATGATGTTGCATGAGCAAAATTAATCTTTCATTGTGAAGAGGATGATAATTTGGATGGAGTTGATATCACGATCAAAGGTAGGAGAAGAGAAGATAATGGCATCTTTTTTAGAATCAGAATAGAAAATAAGGAAGGTTGGCATTTTTCTTTCTTATTTTATTCTTAAGCTATTTAGTCTTTTGATTATTCCATAATCTATTGTTCTCCTTTGGTTGGTATGTGTCACATAGGCAAAGAAACCAAATTAACATTGGATTCCCCTAAATAGGTTGAATTTGAAACATATTCCTCTTGGTATGATAATCCTGCTGAATGTCTCAAGTAGCATTGTATTTTAACCTATTATGTATGAAATGTTGCGACTGCATTGTTGGGCATTTATTGGCAGTGGCTTTTGTAATGGTGAATTGTATTTGGCCTCGGACACAAGTTGATTCTCTCTGGATCAGCATGTTAATATGTGTGGCCTTTTGTTGGAATGGTTTGTATTTTCCTGTTTCATTTAGAGGATTTATTTAGCTCCAAATTAAGTGCAATGATAGATAAACTTGGCAATTTGTCATTACTTGGACTAGACTTGGTTGTGCTGTGGATTTTCTTTAATTTAATGTTTTGGAATTTGTTAAGTTAATGGATGCTGCTTTGAATTTTATTTAGTTTTTGGAAGCTTTGTGGTATTTACGGCCTAGATAAGATCTTATTCATTTATACATACCTTTTGTAATGGGTTGAAGTATTCCTTATACTCTTTGTTAATTCTTTTTTTTCTTAAAAAAGTAGCAAATATATATTATATATAATTAAATTGAAACTTTGGTTTTCAGGGTGGAAACAGGAGCCAAAATATAGGAAATTTCAAAAAGTTAAAGTGCAAGTGTATGCTTCATTTGTCATGTAAATAGTTCCTTATTTTGATTGTGCATATTGTTATAATTAATCCATGTGCCAAGAACCTACAATTCCTTCATTGTTATAAAAAAGGATGTGTTGTAGTTCATGGCAGATTTAAGAGGTACACCAGCTGCATCAAGTCAATCTAATGGCGCTCATTATATAAATATATGGGCTCAACAAGATGAACTAGAGTTAAGTCCTAAAGGGTTAAAAAATATATATTGTGACAACATCAAATATATAAACCAAATTAGGGGGCGGGAGAACTGTTAATGTGGATGACCAAAGTGATCTCAAGGCTAGAAAGCCTCCTTCTATCCCTGCATCAGATGGTCTTCACTTGGACTATGTGAGTGAAATTAGGCAATAACTTCGGTGGCTCAGACCAACTATCCAACTATGGGGTAAAAAAACTTTTACTTGAACATCTCTTGAAACTGAAAAATTACAATATAATATACAAAAGCTGGAGTTTTCAGGCTAGAAGAAAAATCACATTTGAAGATAACAATGAATCATTATTGAGATCATTGGCTTTTGGAAACATTTTCCTGTTGATGCTGAGAAAGGCACACTAATTCGGCTTATCAAATGATTCAAAATGTTAATGACACGAGTTGGTCCAATAGTCATGAGAAAATATTGACACTGACACCCAAGGATTTCTATGCAGGAGTTTTAGATTCATACTTGCTTCACAGGGCGCCCACGCCACACTTCTCACTATTTGCTCTATCTCGGTTATAATTTTTCCTCTGAGCGATTAAAATAAAAATATGAATTGAGTGTACAGAATTGGCTACCAATGCTACGTGCCAGTGTTTTCCTTATGCTAAGTTTTTTTTTAAGCTCTCAAATATTTTACAAATGGGGCAAACATATCCATGTCTATTTTTTTTTTTGTCATATTTTCAAAATCATAAGTGGTGGATTTGTTTCACGTGGCTTTATTCTTTTGATTGCATTTTGAATCATTCTTACATTAGAAAATACATATTTATTCCAAAATTAAGTTAATCCAACATTAGCGTCTAATCTAACATTTTTTTTTTGGAAGCATCACTTCTTCAATCATATGTCAAGGATTAAGTGTGTATAATTGTATGCTACAATTTTTTTTAATAGTTATAGAGGGCTTGAGGAAAACAAATTATCAAAATCAAACAGAATGGCTTTAAATATTAATAATAACAAGATTTTTAATACAAACATTTAATCTTTATTAAATTCGATTATGATCCTAAAATTGCATGTTTTATTTCTTAAAGAATATTGATATTAAAAAATTTATGCTATCGTTTTTATAATTTTCTATTTTGTAAATACATTTTATCTTAAATCGTGATAATGTTTCATTGTAAAAATATTATTTCCTAATTTTTATTGAATTCAAGTGACATCTATATTTATCTATAACAGTAGAATTCAATAGACATTTTATATTTTTATCTTCTGAGCATTATTCATGAATTGAGTGTAGTTTTAAATCACATATTTTAATTACATTAATTTATATTTCAAATCCTCAAGTTTTAATCATTTTGTGTCAGATGGAAGGTTCAATTACTTTTACATTGATGATTATGTTTATCACTTGTGATTTGAAAAAATGAGACATATTTTAGTGTCAAGAAAAGATGTGTAATAGAAGAAAAAAGTTGCTATTAAAACGGCAAGATATAATTGTATAAAATAAATGTTTTCCATTTTCAATATAAACTTTTACAATCCCATACTGTATTATGTATGAATTGTGATTTTTTCACTTTTTACATTTCATTTCACATCTTATTTTTCCTTTTATCTTTCTTTCTCATTATATCAATTTTAACATTTTTTTATTTTCTCTCTCTTCACTTTTCACAGTTCCTTTCACAACTCAATTTTCTCTTTCTTTCTCACCACATCAATGACTACTAGAGAGGATTTTCCACCAACAAAAAGTCTCCCTTCTTTCTAACCTCTCAAATTAGAGTTTTTATAGTTGTCATCTAATGTGTTGCAACATCATTTACGCTTTGTTTGGTTAAAGGTAAATAGAGAGGAGAGAAAAAAATTTTGTCTGTTTGGTAGGAGAGAAAATAGAGAGGAGAGAAATTTAAAGGTGTGGGTCTCACCCAAATAAATTTTTGTCCTTAGAAATAGAGTGGAAATCCACTCTTACACTCTATTTCTCTTTTGTTTTTCTCCTACCAAACAAGATAAGATAAAAATAACATTTTATTTCTACTCTATTTCACTCATACTTTTCCCCTACCAAACAACCCAAATTTCTTCACTATTTCTCTCCCTCCATTTCTCTTTTTCCTATTTCTTTCCACTCTATTTCTTTCTTAATGAGTATGATACCTCATATGTTAATAAACTCAAAAAATCATATGTGACAGTACATCATTGAATGACAATAATGTAAAACATTTTACATTATCAGTATATAACTATTCAATTCTTTATTTTATATGAGCTATAAAAAGAAATAATGATGTCCCGTGCATTGCACGGGCATCACACTAGTTAAACTACATAGTGCTAGGAGGAAGAATCTGATTGACATGTATATGGTTTAACCAATGTTTTTAATATCGGACTGGTAATTGAGCTGGTGAAGGCACTGGTTCACGGTTCAATGGTTGAACCGTGGTCGGATCGGTAATAATTAAATTTAATTTTTTAATATTATATTAAATTATGAGATAATAAAATTTAAAATATTTAATTAAAAATATATATTTATAATCAAATAATATGATAAAATATTCAAGATTAATAATAAATGAAATATTATAAATTCATAATTATAATTTATGTTTGTTTTGTTTTAAATATATTTTTATCTTATATATTTTATTGTTATTTAAATGTTTTGAGTTGTTATGAATTTCTATATTCCATCATAATGTGTTTATATATTATAATTTGCATATATTATATAAGGAACAAGTGTGGCGCAGTGGTCAAGCTTCATTCTTGTATGCAGGGGTGTGAGGGTTTGATCCCTCTAGAAGTAGCTTGCCTTATTTTTTTAGTAACAAACACCGTTGATACACACATCATGGACCGTGAACCACACCGGTTCTGACCAGTTTCGCGGTTTCAACCGGTTCCTTCCGATTCCTGAGCACCGGTTTAATGGGTTTATTGGACCTGACCTGGGTCCGGTTCTCAGTCCAACCGGTTCAACCGGCCGGTCCGGTCCGGTTTTCAAACCATTGAGTTTAACAATCTTTCATGGTGTTTTATACAACACAACACAGTTGTACAACAACCTTTTATAATAATGCGAGAGAAAGAAATAGAAAAGAGAAAGTATAATATATATATATATATAATAGATGATATATTAATAAATAAAGATAAAGAAAAAATATGTTATATTAATTGTATAAATTTATTGAATGAATATATCATCTCTTATCTCTCTATTAGAACGAATAGATTAATAGTAAGAGTATGTGTATGATTGACCATGTCATCTCGTTTGCTTGCTTCCATGCTGATTAATTGAGACCCAAAATGAAATATGGAACACGTGAAGTCTTTTTCCATATCAAAACAAAACAACCCATTAATTTCTCACCCATATGGCGGGGCCCTTAGCTTGTTTCTGTTTTCAGTGTAGGCATGCGCAACTTTGAACTTTCAAGGGAGTTTGTCCAAAAAAAAAAAACTTTCAAGGGAGATGTTTGAATAAGCAACTTTGAGATATACATAGTAATATTAGGGATTTAATTTGTATTTGGTGATTTTGTGGTAGATATGTATTTGGTGATTTTGGTAGATAAGTTACCTTAACTTTGGATATATACGCGTGTATTCATACGAGTGACGTTGTGTTGTGGGTGATGTTCATTTTTATATATATTACTTAATTTCTATAATAAAATTAACTTATAATGATCTAATCATATATAATAATTAATAATTATTGAGCACGTGGATCAATTAGTAAGGGATTGTTTTAGCTTAATTAGTAGTTTCGAATTCGAGCCCTGGCGTGTAGCTGTGTTAAATACCCAGAGGAGCTTTGTCACCCATAGAGGTTCTATTCGATTCGAACAGTATTGCCTCATGTGAAAAATAGCAACCAATACATTGTGGTTTTGCACATAAAAAAATATATAACAATTAGTAGAATGTGAAAGAGCATGTTATTATTATGTTTATAGAAAATAGTAACCAACTAATACATTATTAATATAATTATAAATTTAAAATATATTGAGATTTGAGATCCTACAACCCAATCACTTCAAATCTATATGAAGTGTATGAAAAAAACTTTTGTTGTAAGAGTATGCCCCACCATTATGTGGATGTTCACAGAAAGAAACATGTCTGTCTCTCGTGGAGAATACTTGGTGTTCATAAAAAAAACATTTTAGTGAAGTAAGAGTAAAAAAAATTAAAAAAAAACCTAAAGAAAAGGTGAGAAAATGTGATACGTGTAATAATAAAAAAATGAAAATGAAAGTGTGAGAAAGGGGGAAACGACTGGAGCGGGATTTTTTCTCGTGGAGGATACTCATGATTCATAAAAAAACACTTTTGTAATGAAACATATTAATCAGAACGAATAATGAGAGAAAATATTATAATATAAACAAGAAAAAGAAAGTTTCATAAAAGACAAAAGAAAAAAGCAAGAGCAAGATGACTTTCCGTGGAGGATATATAAGGTTAACAACAAAAAACACTTTACTGAAATGAGAATAAAGAAATTAAAAAACTAAAAAAATAAGTCAGAAAACATGACACGTGTACATTATTGAATAAAATAGATAATTAAATAATATATTAAAAAACATATTAAATTTTAATATAGAGTAAATAGATATATAAATAGAGGTAAAATATGTTTTTTATCCCTATAAAATAAACGAGTTTTGCTTTTAGTACTTATAAATTTTTTTTATTAAAGCATCCGCCCGAATATTTTTTTTTGTAATTAGCCCCCCTTAATTGGGTGCTGATGTGTCACGCTCTCTCTCCCAGGTGTCAATTTTTTTAAATTTCTTACTGTCTTAAACTGCAAGAAAACCTAGCCCACTGTTTCCCTTCTCCCCGTCCCCCACCTTCTCTTCTCCCCCTCCTCTTCTCCCCTACTCCATTTTTTTAAAACCCACCCCATTGGTTCCACACTCTCCCTTCTCCCCCACCCCTTTTCTCCCCTTCCCGAAAACACCCGCCCACCATTTTCCCCCACCCCCACCATCTTCCTGAAATAACTGAAATATTGATTGCTTACATAGAAAGTGTAATTGTTGATCTTGCTTAACGGCGAATTTGTTATTCCTTGTAAGAGCCACACAACGCGTGCAGTCGCCGACGGACAAGTCCGACGTGCACAGCGCGAGGCCGTAGAGGGTTATGTTTGCGGAAGCATTTCCTTGCTTAACGACGAATTTGTTATTCCCTGTAAGAGCCAGAGCTGTTTCTTTTGGGAGGTAATTCAAAATGGACCCTATGCAGTGTAGAAGCCATTACTGTGCAAAAGCACAGGGTCCCCCATTGGGATCTTGATCTGATACCTGGGCCATGTTTCCATTTTAGAGAAGATGAACCTGTAGGAGTAACGCAACAAGCACTCGTTGTACCAGATCACAACTTCTTTTGATGATGGACACGATGGGGCTTTAGTTTGGGTTGCAAAACCGATGCACTCTCTACACAGAGCAATTGGCACATCTCCACGACACATGAGGAGGTCGTAGACTGTACTGTCTGAATCGCTTCCTCCTGCGGTTGCGTTGAAGAATCTGACATCGCCGGTGGCTTTGGAGGAAATGGAAGAGAGAAGGGTGTTGAGGTTGGTGTGGAAGGTGCTGTTTGGAGTAAAAGTCTTGTTGCTTGTGCAGCTGACGTTGTTGAACACTGAAGCAGAGGTTTCTGTAATGGTGAGGATAAGGATGCTAAGTGGGAATACCACTAGGCTTTTTTGGGCCTTGGTAATGGTGGGCGGGTGTTTTCGGGAAAGGGAGAAAGGGGTGGGGGAGAAGGGAGGGTGTGGAAACAGTGGGGTGGGTTTTAAAAAAAGGGATTGGGGGAGGGGAGAAGGGAAACAGTGGGGTGGGTTTTCTGGCAAAGACCGCCAGAAATTTAAAAAAATTGACACTTAGGAGAGTGAGCGTGTCATATCAGCACCCAATTAAGAGGAGAGACTAATTACAAAAAAAAATTTGAGAGGATGCTTTAACAAAAATAATTTTAGGGACTAAAAGCAAAACTCGTTTATTTTATAGGGACCAAAAATATTTTTTACCGTATAAATAGAATAGATAAAAGAGATAATAAGTGAAAACATTAATGAATAAAATAGAGAGATAAATGATTATTTTTTTTTATGCAAAACCACGGGAAGTAATCCCGTTTGAGCCGGGTAGGACCTCTATAGGCAGCAAAGCTCTCCCTCCAAGTATTTAACATGACATAGCTGGTTAAGGTTGAATAGCCCCTTACCAGTTAATTCACATGTTCGGTGGTGATAAATGATATTAAAAAACACTTTAAATTTAAAATAAATCAACACATTTATTGTATTTCTCAACGTGAATTTTATATAATGAAAAAATAAACATGAAAGAAAAATGAGAGAAACTATTTTAATATAATAATAAAAAATAAAATAGAAGGGTGATAAAAAAAGGAAAAAAAAAAAAGAAAACGGTAAGCGAGGATTGCCCTCGTGGAGGATACTCATAGTTCATAAAAATAAATCACTCTTGTAATGAAGTGGATTAATAGGAATGAAAAATAAGGGAAAATGTTTTAATAAAATAATATAAAAAAGAAATGAATGTGTGATAAAAAAAGAAAAAAAAAGAAAACAGCTGGAGAAGGATTACCTCTGGTGGTAGATACATAAGGTTCATAAAAAAATCACTAACTGAAGAGAGAATAAAATAACTAAAAAAAATCAAGTGGGAAAACATGACACGTGTAATGGGGGAACAATTTTAATATAGAGTAAAAAGAAGAATAGATAAAACAGATAAAACAATAAGGAATAAAATATAAAAATAAATGATATATTGGAAAAATCACATTAAACTTAATGTAAATCAACACATTTATTGTATTTCTTAATATACGTTTCTATGTGATGAAACATATAATCAGAAATGGATGATGAAAGAAACTGTTTTATTATAATAAAAAAATTAAAGTGTGATACAAAAAGGAGAAGAAAAAGAAAACGAAAGGAGCATGTTTGTCTCCTATAAAGGATACGTGTTATAAAAGAAATCATTTTACTGAAGTGAGGAAAAGAAACTAAAAAAAAGATATATCGAAGAAAAACACTTTAAATTTAATAGAAATCAACACATTTATTATAATTCTTAATTTGTGTTATTATGTAATGAAATAAACAGGAATGAATAATGAGAGAAACTGTAACATCCCGAAAATCAGGATCTAGAGAATACAACGGAAGTCTTAGGCTGTGAATCCCTTTAAAAGAAGGAAGTCAGAAATAAGATGAGGAGTTAGGGATTTGTGGTGAAAATAAGACAAGAGTTAGGGAGTCGGTTAAGAGTTGTGAGTTGTAAGGGAATTGAGAGGGGAGAAACCAAGTATTTAGCCAAACTTGACCGTAGAGTTAACTTAGGAGAAGTCACACCTAATGGTGGAAAGGATGACATAGTGAAGAGGTGAGTAAGGAAGAGGAGAGAATTGGAACAAGGAAATAGAGGAGCATAGCCTCGTCAACAATTAGGACCCTTAATCTTAGCCTTATTGAAGTGAATTGATGAGTTACATCATGGTTCATGTTAAGTGTGCCCCATTGGGCTTTAACCAAGGTTGTTGCTCAACTTTGAGTTTTAAGCCCTATGACTTTTGCTCACTAATTCAAAAATATCTAGAGTTGTAGGTATCAAATTGAGGTGATTCCACTTGGATTAGAAAGCTAAGATCTGAGGCTTCAGTTTGATATGCTATATGATAGGGTTTCGATATATTTGTCACCTTCAAACAGGCGTATTCTCGCTCACACGAGAATGTTGTCGCTTGAGCGAGAATATCAACAGGAACGGGGGGAATTTTTCTGGTTTTCTCGCCCAAGCGAGAATACTCTCGCTCAAGCAAGAATACTCTCGCTCAAGCGAGAATGTGCAACCAGAAAGCTATAAAAAGTCTCGCCCAAGCGAGAAATCCTCGCTTGAGCGAGAGAACACGAATCCAGCTTTATAAAAACACTGTTAGGGCTCATTTTCTTCATTCTTCCTTCCGTTCTTTCACTCTAGAGAGAGAGAGTGACTTTCTAGAGAGAGAAGCAAGCTTTGGAGCTAGAGGAAGCCAAGGATCTCCTCCCCCAACCTCCCTCAACTCATTTCTCTTCTATTTGAGCTTCCATAGAGGTGAGTATAACTCACACACTCACTCTCATTCTTGCTTAAGTCTCTTGAATTAACCCTAATCCCTCTTTTCCCCTTCCTCTAGTCATGTATGTCCATGAATAATTGTTGATGTTCTATGATTGGTTCTAGAATGAATGTGATGATAAAAGACATGAGTTAGGGTTTATATGTTAGGGTTTCACTCATCCCCTTTTATTATTATCTTATAGTCTATGATTTATACTGGAGGAACATGCTATTATTGATTGTGGGGGTTGGGTTATAAAATTCACGTGATGGGGTTTATTATGGCTATGAGAATGTTTAGGTCTATCATGATACATGTGTTATTTGTGATGTTTGAGCATTTGCATAAAGGCCTTTGGCCCCAGTTAATTGGAAAATGAATTTGAGCTTTGGCTCCCAGTTAAAAATGAATTTGGCTTTGGCCCCAGCAAAAATGGCTTCGGCCCTAGTTTTGGCTTCGGCCCCAGTTCACCTTAATTAATCAAGATTGGACTTCGGTCCCCAGTTAAATGGACTTCGGTCCCCAGTTAAAACACGGGTTTCGGCCCCCAGTTAATTGGCGGTGTTATGCCCAAGGAAGACGTTCCTTGTAGTCTGAGCTCAGGTCTAGCCCCAGATAGTGAAAAGACCCCATCTGTCGGGTAATGCAAGTCATGCATAACATATCTATTTTCCAGATTTGCATTAAACATCATGTATAGTTGAGTGAAGTTGTAATGTGGTAATTGAAATAGTTATGCATGATAAGTTGAATTATGTGTTGCATCTCATATGCTTGCCTCCCTATATTGTATGATTGCCTGGTTATGCTTGCTGGGACATTAGTCTCACCCCACGTTGCGGAGATACATTTTAGTTATGCAGGACGTTCCAGCTACATGGCCAGATGGAAGTGGAGCTCTTGGAGGGAATCCATCCACTTCTAGTGATGAAAGAGAGATTCTTAGTTGTTAATTAAATATAATTATAGTTTAATGGTGTATTAATGTAGAGACTTTAGATTGGCCACAGAGGCTTACTTGTAGTTAAGATTGTACTATGTGATTGTAAACTGTACTGGTGGTTTTGCTGGATTTCAGGTTAAGATAGAAATTGGTAAACATCCAGTTTTTAGGGGAAACTCTATCGGAATTCCGGTATGAGCTCTGTGAACCATGACACTCCAAGTGTAGGTTCATTCCCTAAGTTTTAGTTAAAGTTTTATAATGAGAATAATGATGTATGAACTATGTGAAGGCTTAAGCAAACGTTGGATTGCCTAAACAATTGTATGAATGGTGTGACGATATTAAAAATGACGCGAAATAATTTCAGAAATTCCGAATAGTGTTTCCAACGGACATTATTCTTGAATTAAGAAATTAGGACGTTACATTTTGGTATCAGAGCAGTTCAATCCAATTGGACTATGGTAAGGTTAGTTGCCCGTGACTCATTATGATCCTACCATACCCCGTATCCAGTATAGGGACTGATCACCCCTCTATTGGATGCGTTGTACACGAGATTATGGTTAGTAACGTAAGTAGGATGCCTTGGTTGGGAAGTTGGGACATTTCTCTAACAAGGCTAGAGCCACCCACTTGTTAGATAGAGAGAGAACAACATAGGTTTATTTCTTAGAGTAGAACCCTCACCCCAGAGGCCTTATAAAGCATCACCCTTGAGCCATAGTGAACAGGAGGTACACATAGGGAAAGCTAACTTAGGTAGATTCCTTGGCAAGTGAAGAGCAGGTTGTTGTTTGACCTAGAGCCCTGGTAATAAAGGTTGTTTGAATGGAATGGAATGCTTGATTTGTTGATTAGTCATAATGTTTGTTTTGCTTGAATGATTGTATGTCATGCGTGCTTGTTGTGTTGTTTGAAGTGTTGGGTAGTAGAGTCGAGACTTGGATTATTAGAACCTAGGTCAGGGATTGGATTGGAGTGGGAATAAGACAGTTATTCTAAATCAAAATAGAAACCTTGCCTAGAGCGAACCAAAGCACAATTAGGCACATGGGGAGGAATAGGGCAAGTAGGAACCACTAGACAAGGGTATTGGAACTAATAGATTAAGTAAGCCCAAGATCTCACCTGAGGATAACAAGGTAGTATGGACAACATAGGCACCTTAATACTAACTAGGAAGAGCTAGAAATCGGAATCCCATTGGGAAGAGATTAGGACGAATGTATCCCCCGGATCGCCTTGGGACTAGTGAGGAGACTGATAAATTCACTTTAATAGTAGATTTATAAAGTAATTTTAGGTAGTTTTTAGTTGTTTAGTTTGATAATTTTATAAACTTGTAGTTAAAATTGTACATAATTGAATTTGTTTGTGTTTTAGGTGATTGTAGTAAATAATAGTATTTTTGTTTTAATTTTTCATTGATTTGATGTTTTTATAGGTATTGTTTGAAAAAAAAAAAGAAAAAGAGTTTGAAGAAAAACACTTTTGAAATCTTTGGAAGAAGCTAACAGTGAAGCATTGGACATATGAGGTGCAATTTAAGAGAATTACTCTCTGCCAGAATCGTGTGGGAACAAGCTGAAACTGTGTGAGGACACGAAACTGACAAAAGCTACTGGAGCTAAAAGGAACTCTCTGCCATGTTCGTGTGGGAACATGGCAGGGCTTGTATGGGGACACGATAAATAATGTCAGTTAGGAATTAGTGTGACAGTTACTGAATTTTCAGATTCTCTTCTTTTTCCTCTCATTTTCTCTCTCGTTTTCTCTCATCTCTCTCTGAGGATTCAACTCAAAGGTGGAATCTAGGGCTATTCTCCATGGATCTCATTCTTGAGTTTGCATCTTTCTCCTCTTTCCTCTTCTCTTTTGTAATGAATTGCTAGATTCTCTTAGGATAGGAGTTGATGGAACTTGATCTGAATTTTGTGTAAGAATTTCACTCATTCAATTCAATTTTCGTTTGCATTTCAATTGCTTTCTTCTGCACTTAAAGCTTCAATTGAATTGGCTAATCAATTGTATGAATTGAAAGCTCCCTCACAATTGGAAAATTTGAGGAAAGTTTAGATTTGAAGCAAGCAACATAATATTCTGATTGCCTAGGAATAGGATTCAGTTTTTATGTGATCTTTAGCAATTCTTGATGATAATGCATGTCACAATTAGGTTCACCTAAGGAATTAGGGTATTTAGTTGAAGACATATGGTTAATCTACCAAGGAATTGGATTTTAACTAGGTTTGTGAATTGGATTATTGAATCATTTTTAACAATTGAATTGAGTGAAGTGTATACTTGCATGAAAGGAAGATTGAGTGAAATCAACCCTAACCAATTTTATAAAATTCGTATTCCAATTTTACTGCACTTTTATCAAATTGATCAAAACAAATTCAAGGTTTCTGGTTTAGTTGTAAGATTTAGTTTACTGTTTTAGTGTTAGATCATTGAACATAATTGAATTTCTCTTATTCAACTAGATAAGTTCCCTGTAATTTGGTACTTGATCCATCGATCTCTGTGGATACGATACCCTCATTTACTTTGAATACTTGACGATATTGGTGCGCTTGCCAATTTTTCATCAGAGACTTATAAGCAATTGGTGATGCTATTTGACTACCCAACCTTTAGCTAACTTCATAAGTTAAATTCATAAGGAAGAAGTGTTTTACAAAGAGAATTAGGAAGAGAAAGGAAAACTATGTTAAAAGTAATTAAAGTGAGAAAATAGGGATTTAGGTCCTGATGTTCTCGCTCAAGCGAGAAGGTCTCGCTCGAGCGAGAATATTAGCAAAAAGGTGAAAATTGGGAACTGATGTTCTCGCTTGAGCGAGAAGGCCCTCGCTTAAGCGAGAACAGGGGTGAGAATTTAGTGCTCTCTGGAAGATTTTCGCTTGAGCGAGAAGGGTCTCGCCCAAGCGAGAAAAACTCAGAGAAGGGGTGCTCTCTGGAGTATTCTCGCTCAAGCGAGAACACGAAAATAGAAACCCCTCAGCATTCTCGCTCAAGCGAGAATGCGCGATTCAGATTTTTTAAGCATTCATCAAGGCACACTTTCCATACTCTTTTAATTCCTCATATTCATCCTAGAGAGAGGTAGAGAGGAACCAAGTTGAAGCACCACTCAGGTGCGCCCAATAGGAGCCTATCAATACTTGTAGTAAGTAGCCTATATCTATAGACCTCAAGTAGTGCATGAGTTAAGTGAGGGAGCCGAGGAAACCAATCCTAGGTGTCGGAGGGGGCGATAATGAGGAATCAATATGTTAAAGGTGTAGAGTTTGAATTAAATCACCCTAAGGAACAACGTCGAAGCTCCAAGCCGGGAGAACCACACCCTAGTTTTAGACTCTAGGGGGGTATGAACACCTTCCCAGTTGGGGTTTTATCCTTAAGGGGGGTAGTGTCGAGCAGAGACTTTCAAGGGTAGTTACAACGAAATTAGAATGGTCAACCATTGACGCGGTGGGAAAAGAGTAAACGGGAAAACTAGGCCACAAGGACCCTTATTTAGTTAGCAAAACTAGAGTGCGCGGCGGAAGCCAGACTCAATTCTTGTTTGGTGGTGGGGTGGGGTGGCGTGGCGCTGGGATAAGGTTTCGTTGAGAGAAAAACTAAAGGTGACTGCTTGTGAGTCTAAGAAATGAAAAGTGATAGTTAATTTTAGTATTTATATCTAGGGTTTTAAGTTCTAAAGATCTGGCAATAATTGGGCTGGCCCAAAACATGTGTGCCTTCTCTTAACATTTCACATGGGGCGGTCGGGTCGGTCTTCGACGATGTCTTTTATTCTCACCTGAGCCCGACCGATTAAAACCATCTCAAACCATTTTTTCACCCGTTCACCCGATGAACCGTCTGAACCCACCCTTTAAGCCTTCTTTCAATTCAGATAGCACGAGTGCGGTCGGACAACGAGTTTTTTTATCACCCTTAGATTTAACTGTTGTCGAAAGGCGTAGTTGAAGGTGTATTTTGCACTAGTATATGTACACTAAAAGTGTAATGTGCAATGAGAAGTTTAATGGACTTCTTAATGTGATTAAATTTCATATATCTCAATTTTTTATGAATATTTGATATAATTTTAAAATATTAAAATTTAAATTACTTCCATCACTAGTGATATAATGTAATTGATTATATTGAACATGTTCAAAGCTCTACACCATAGTATATATAGAAGAAAATTAGATCATTTAGGGCTCGTTTGCTTTCATAAAACATTTTTTATTTTCTATTTTCATTTTCTATATTTTAGTTTTAATTACTAAGAATGTTTACTTGTCATTTTCATTTATTTCATGAGAAAAAATATAATGAATCAAAGAGGTTAAATGCATTTAACTTCTTCATAAGTTGAAATTAGTCTTTGTAACCCACCTACTCCAAAAGCCCTCCGATTTAACTTTTCCATAAGTAACCAATTTCAACTTTTCCATAAGTAACTAATTTCAACTTAGAAAAAGTTAAATTCATTTGACCTTTTTAATTCATTCTATTTTTACCTTCTAGAAATTTTTCTATAGAAATGTATCCAAACCAATACTACAACAATGATTCAAATGACAAAACCACACAACTACCCGCAGCGGTGTAAAATTAAACTACTTAGTACCTAGGATGAAGAATCTGATTGACATGTATGGTTTAACAATCTTGGTTAGAAATTATATTTATACCTTGTAGAACAACCTTCTATAATAATGAGAGAGAGAAATATGATATATGTAATAGATGATATAACAGAGAAAAATAATGAAAAAAATGTGTTGTATGAATTGTTATATAAATTTATTGGATGAATATATCATCTCTTATTTCTATTAGAAGGAATAAATTAATAGCAAGTGGTGATTTTAGAATGAACCCTTTTAAATTTGGGTCCACCATAGATCTTAATTTCATTATTATAAAAAAAAAATTAATTTCAAAATATATATTATGATTTTTTTAATATTAAATTTTTACCATTCATAGTAAAAATCTACATAGATCATTTTTTTGTGTTCCACACTAAAATTCTCCTTTGCTTTCCTCCTAATTGAGACCCACTAATGAAGTCTGGAACACGTACGTGAAGTCTTTTTCCAGATCAAAACCACCCATTAATTTCTCACCCACGTGGCGGGGCCCTTGGCTTGTTCTGTTTGCAGTGTAGGCGCGCAACATTAGTTTGTTTGAACTTTGAAGAGAGATGTTTGAATAAGCAACTTTGAGATATACACGGTGTCCTCTTCTTTTGAGAGTATAGTTGATTAGAAATAATTTAAAATGAAATGATTTTGCACTGATCAAACGCTAGTGTGTTTAGGAAAATGTTGGCAAAATTACGCTTGCATTTCCCAAGACAAAATAGTGCATCCCAATACAGTTTTATAGAAGCAACAAAGTGGTGGATTGGAAAATGAATGTACGTTTGCCTCATCCAAATGATTTTCCAAATATATACTAAATGGGCTAATAGTACCATTAGGGATTTGTATCTAGTAGGGTTGCATACATGTTTGAGTTTGGTCAGTTTAGCCATTTTTATTTTATGGACCCAATTCAATCTACCCCAAACCGATTAAGGTCGGATTGGGTTGGGTGATCGAGTCATTATAATTAAAAAATTTAAAAAAATCAAATTTATAGAAATTGGTTTTTTATCACTGTTTGGACTTCATAAACTATATAAACTTGTATTTTCGTGATTTTGACACTTTGACTTTGACCATATAACTATTTCAAAAATTGTATAAATCAACATTAGAAAAAATATAACATACACTTTCCTCACCCAATTTAATTCAAATATTTAGTACAAAGCAGTAAAGAGATGTCTGGAATAAAATATTCCACAACCATAAAAAATTAAAAATCTCCATCTCACAAATTAACAAACCATTGTTCTGTTAAGGTACCAATTTTTAATTAAATTTTATTAATAATATAATAATTTTTATATGGGAGGTCAGGTTGGGTACATCGAGTTGTACGTACCCAAATTGGTCGGGTTCATGCTTACTCAACTCAATCGCTAAAAGTGGTTGGGTTGGGTTGATCGGGTCGACCGGACCCATGTACAACCCTAGTATCTGGTGATTTCCTGATAAATAAGTTATCGTCATTTTGGATATATATATATATATATATATCATTGATTTTAAATTCAATGATTAAAATTTTATTATATATTTAAAATAGAGTCACTAATTTTTCCGTCACAAAGTCACTAAATTCAAACCTATAATAATAGCTACTCGCTATTTATTCTTATTTTTTTAAAATAAAATAGAACTTAGTTATTTCAAAAACAAATAATATTACATGAAAGAGCATTTTACATATAGTGAGGGCCAATTGATGGACAAAGCAAGTAAGAAATATGTAATTCATATAACCAGTATATATAATAACTCATATAACACATTTTTTTTCTTTCTCTCTTTTCTATCTTTCTCTCTTATACTTTGTTTGGAGACCCCTGTAACTGGATGAGGTTAGGTGTCTGTAACTCTGGATGAGGTTAGGCGTGTAATTATGTCCATGGGGAATCATATAAATCATGGACTGTTTCTTTTCACTTTGTGGATAGAGAACTCAACTCTTGTGCGGATGCACTGGCTAAAATGGATGCTTGTTCAAACTCTGAGTTTAAGTATTGGTTGAATTCTTCGTCTCTAATGCTCAAGTGGCGGTTCATTGACTCTCATGCTTAGTTTCTTTCCTTTGTTTCTCTATTTTGTATTTTTCACTTCACCAAAAAAAATTAAGAAATGTGAGATGTAATAGGTGATGAAATATAGAGATATAAAAGAAAAAGTGTGTTGTATGATTTTTTTTTATGTTTTGGTTAATTATATAAATTTATTATCTCTATCCATTAATATCTTATATTTTATGATTAGATAATAATTAAGATATTAAATCATATTGAATTTGCTTGTTAAATATCTATGATTAAATTATAATTAAAATGTGTTTATATGTTTGTTATCTTGGAATTAATGATAGAGTATAATGAATAGTAAAAATGAAAATGCCAAAATGGTAATAAGATGCATCCTATTGTTCAAAAAATAAATTTTAAATAAAACTATAATCATTTTAATCTTATTTTAAAGGTTGCTTTAAATCTAGACTAGATAAACATTGGATACATCATGTATAGAGTGTTATACATGATAACAAATTTATCACATAGGCATAGCCATACAAGGAAGAATGGTTTAAGCAACATCACAAAATAAGTATATATCACTAACTCACGGAATCAATCAATCAAATGATTGATAACCGATTTTATCATCCTCCATCTCACCTGAGAATATCCCCTCTGCCGGCTCTTGCTAGTTTTTTTTTTTTTTTTAAATCCTATAGCTGCAAAACTGAGAAGTATATTTTCCAATTACACTTCCCAATTTTGTCTTTATTTATTTTGATCCACTTAGATACCATCGATGAGTGATGATGACACTCCACTTACATTAGCAATATCAATATGCCACTAATCACCTATCAATTGAATATATTATTTACATCCATCAAGAATGAAGAACGAAGGGAATGACTGAAATGTTGTTGTGGCAACTGTTCTGCCACCAAAAGATAGAAAAGCCCCATTACTCCAGTATGCCCTTGGGTGCTGCTGTAGTTAGACTCAAGAGTTAAAGTTTCACCATCAATTATTTTGACAGAACCTGGTTGGGGATAACAAGTGGACATTCCTACAATGTAGCCTGCCTCATCTCCTGCTTCATTTCCATTTCCATAACTTGGTATAGAAGAACATATAACCCTCCCATCCTGAAAAAAAAATCATGCACAAATTTCATAATATAAGCTACACAATAGTAAAAGAAGCATTGATGGTACAATAAAAGCAGAGTTAGCTTTAAGAAGTCAGCAACATAGCTTCCATCACAACTTTTTTGTCTAAATATAAAGTCATGCAATTAGAAATTGATATAAATCCAAATATTTAAGAATGAGTTTAGCTTTTGAACCTCACCTGTCCATATAGAGTTGATCCAGTTCCACCTGAATGCTGATGAGCAACACCATAAATTACATAACCACCAGTTCTCATTGGGAGGCTTGTCCTCTTCACATGAAGACAACCATTACCATCCTTATTGTCTTTGCTGCAAGATTCAACTTCATACTCAACCTGTAACAAAGAAAACTTTGTTGCTCACTTATATTACCCAACCAAGTATTATGTTTTGGAGTTAAATTGAGATTGAAACAATCTATATGTGTTTTTTGGTAAATTCATTTACCTTGCAATCATGATCTGAGTTCATTTCTTTAGAATTATCTGATATTTTTAAAGTATCAGTCACATCAAGAATATATATCTTAACAGGCACTATGAAATTGTCCCAATCAACCCATTTTACTGTGTATCTTAGGTACAGGCTTCTTTTTGGGCCTTCATAGTCTTCCTTCAATCTGCACTGGGTATAATCATAGCAACACAACAAACCCCCTCTATAACCTGACTTCAAAGGCCTTCCATATTCATCTATTGTAACATTATAAAGGTCACACCTACACTCAGTGCACCCCAATTTATCCTCTACACCACGTGTATCAATGGCATGGACATTGACCATCCATTTCTCCTCATACCCCTCTGGAATTTCTGCAGGATCACCTACTACTATCCCAAAAGGATCAGGAATATCTGTAGCAGTTCCTCTCGTTTCAGATCCAAGTCCATAATATTGTCCAAGTATATCTTTCTGGCATATGCCATTGTTCCTCACAAAAACAGAATCAGACTCATGAAGCACCCTATGATGACCATCATTCCCTGTGTGAGATCTCAGATGTTTACGTTGATAGTATCTTCCAACAACCCAATGATGGAGATAAGTTTCATGGAGAGGCACAGGGTTACCAGCTTCATCAATTACTTCAGCATTGAAACTCTTGAGTGCAATATGACCTCTTGGAAAATCAATATCATAATAATATCTATTGACAACTGATCCAGGTCCAAGTTCAAACTTAGGGGATAGAAAAACAGCAGATTTTATATTATTTTCAATCTTCCCAAAAGCACCTGAGCATGGTGTGCTTAACACCACCAAAAGTATTGCTAGTGAAATTACCAAATCTCGAGATGCAGAACACATGTTAATCTGTCAACAAAATTTTGATTAGTAATTAATTAATAGCTAATTATTGATTAAAAAATATATAAAACAGATGCAGGTTGTGAAAACTGCATTATATTCATAAAATTCACTGACAAGACAGTACAAGAAAATTCTGCAATCAGAAATGGACCATAAGGGAAATCTATAAACAAGAGCAAACAGAGTTTGCACTCTGCACAACAATATTAAAAAAGGAAGAGCATGAAAAGTGGAACCCATTCAATCAAATAAACTACACAAACGTGATGAAAAAGTATAAAAAGTCAAAGTTTGAACATGATTAATGTATAAATTTAGACCAAACAACAAAAAATTAAGTAAAAAGACTATAGCCAGTATCTATTTCTAAGATGCTAATTATGTTTGTAATTAGCATAGAAAGGGTATTGCGCAAGTATATGAACACAAGAGGAAAAGTAAAAAGTAAAACTTTTCAGACCAAATTAAGTTTGATTTGGCTCTTCTCAAATAGACATGGATGATAAAATTCAGAAACAATCAATCAATATCTTGAAAAGCTAAGTGAATCGTACAAAATCAATCATAGGATGGTGATGAAGAAAATATGAAAGGAAAGAGAGGATGGAATGGCTTTAAAGGCATACCTAAAAAGAGAGGCAAGACAAGAACAGGACAGAGTGGAGGTTTGTTTGATGAGAAAGAGATAATGTATTATGTATAGTGTAGGAGTCACAAAAGTAGATTTATTTATAGACAAATTTGAGTGGAGAAATTACTAGAGAGGCACCTTCTCAGGGAAATCGTTCACACTAGGAAATAAACAAATCTACCATTGATTTTTTGTCTCAGCATTCATTGCATGTTTCGTTCTTGGCGTTTGGGATCGGACACGTGGCATAGTCCATCTCCATCAACAAGATTATTTTTGTTTTGCCACATCATCCTAATCTCAAAAGTTTCCATTCCCACCGGAGGATAATGCAAAGCCAGAAAGAGATGGAAGATAAGGAGAAACACTTCATGATTTCTTACTTCTGGACCGCTCTATTGCTCGTGGTGGTGAGAATTAACGGAAAGTGATAATAAATTCATTTAATTTAAATTATACAATAATTTATACAACACTTTTTTTTATTATTTTTTTTATCACTATCATCTATTATATTTCATATTTCTTTCTTTATCTCTTTGGTGATATATTGTAATATTGTAAGAATATAAATTCTTTAGCGGAAAAGATGAAAGTGGGCGACTTGAAACAATGAAACAAATAAATTAAAGGTTACATTTTTTAAGTTTTAAAATTTGGATTCTTATCTTTTCATATTTTAGATAAATATATATATTTTTTTCAAAATTAATACACTCATTACACTGACGTGGCAAAATAAATTAATTTTATTACTTGATCATATAAATGAATTTTATACTATCAGCGTACATCTATTAATCTCATACTAGTAATTAATGTTAGTGTAAAAAAAATTACACTAACATCTAATAATATATTGTCGCATCATTTAATAAATATGACGACTCATGTATTATTAAGCTCATCTAATAATATGATAACATATCATCAGATCACATACTTAGATATTAATGTAAAATTTTATTTACTAATAATATATAATTATTAAATTTTATAAAAAAAAATAGAATACGTGAAGAGTTATGAAAATCATATATATAATTAATTATTATACGTAATCGTTAATTTTTTTTAAAATTAATTATTATGATCATAACACTATTTCTTTTTCCTTCCATATTTTCATGACCTATTATCGGGAGATAAGCTATCTCCCACGACACTCTTTCTGTTTCCTTCGTCGATTATTGCCTGTATCGCTTTGAAATATCCAAATTTATCCATTTATATGTTGTAAGCCATGACGTATTATCGTGATCAGTGGTGAAAAAAAAAGTAGGAAAATGGTATAATAAGCTAATTAAAACTCCGTAACTTTTTCTCAAAAGATAAGGTTTATTTAAAATTTAAAATAAATTATTATAAAAAATTAAAATAAATTAACTAATTTGATAAATAATATAATTAAATAAATGTTTACATTTACATACATTTTCAATTAATATTTATTATTTAACATACATAAGTAATTATTAGTGAGTTAAAAATTATTTTAAAACTTGAAAAGTATAAAGATATAACTATAATTTATTTAAAAGTTTAATGAATTTTTTCAAATAATTGGAAGGCTTTAATGGCTTCTGAAAGATGCGTACATGACATGATCGACAGTGTCATCATAAACTCATACGGCAAGACAAGAGGTGTCAAATTAACCCCCAATTTTTCTATTTTCTTACAAATGCCATATTAATTAACGCCAAACTCAAAAGTCAGAATCAATAAAAACACGAAAGACGAGACTCTTGTTAAAGATGACAAATAATGCACGATTAATGATTCATTGTTATTTGTCTACATTATACCACACAAAATTTGCCACTCTGTATGAAAGTGAGTTTAAAATAATTTTCTACCATGCACTCAACAATAAAAAGAGTGAAAAATAATAAAAGAATCACATACTGAAATAATTGGCTTCGTCTAAGGTACTTTTACCGTTGGGTCTTGCACTTGTACTTCGTTTGGTATCAGCTAAGTAGCGCATAAATAGCTGGAAAGGATAGAAGTAGTGTAGAAATTACTTACTTCTCTAGTTTGGTAAGTGGAAGAAATAGCTCTAAAATGTGTGGGATCTATGATATTTGCATAAATAATGATAGAGGTACATAACACAGTCAGCCACTATTTTTAGAATATAGCATAATTGTATCTATTTCTACTATTTTCTCTCTCTCCCGTATGTTTTTCCCCTAAAAAAAATAGTGTGGTACAACAAACATAAAACAGTAAGCCACTGTTTTTATAATATAGCTTAATTGTATCCATTTCTACTATTTTCTCTCTCTCCCATATGCTTTTCCCCTAAAAAAAAATAGTGTGGTACAATTGTTGTACCACACTATTTTATGTATAGGTAAACTTTCCCTATTTGCATTTCTCTCTTTGTGTGGCGAGATTCAGAGGAGAAATGTGAGGGGCGAGTGACGTTACTCCATTTCTCTAGTTCGCGCTTTGCTAAGATCGACTATGCAGTGATTCTGGTAGCAAATAATCAATTTCATTTGCACAAATAATCGATTACATTGTGTTGGAGGGAAAAAAACCAACTTTTAATAATTTACTATTTCTCTCTTATTTTTTCTATACAACCAAACAACTCAACTTTATATTTCTCTTTTATCTCTTCTCTATTTCTCTCACACCAAACAACTTTTAGATCATCTATATCTCTTCCATATTTCTCTCTTCCCTATTTCTCTAATACAACCAAACATAGTAAGTGTTTTAGAGTCGTCGGATATAACATTATTTTACTGTTTGTCCCCTAGCCCCACTTTGATTCACCATATCGATGAAGCTTGCCGGCATTAATGGTATCCCGCCAGCGTTAATGGTATCGTGCACTGTATGAAAGTGCAATTATTTTCAATGAGTTAGCAAGCATTAATGCATTTTAGATAGAAACAAATCCAAAGCAACCCATGCCACCACTCAATCATTAAATTCCACAAAAATAGAGTATTGCCAAAATAACGTTCATTTGTGTACATAAGACAAGCTAGCCTACCTTTATGCTTTATTTGGTGGGAGTAGAGAAATGGAGAGAAAAGAAATGAATAGAAGAGAAGTGGGAAGAAGAGAAATGGAGGTGAAAAAGAAAAGAAATAAAGGTTGTTTGGTGTGTGAGAAATAGAAGAGAAATGTGAAAGGGGTTGGTGTGGAACCTACCATAAAGTGCATTTCTCCTCATTTCCACTATGCCACTAAACAAGGGAAATAGGTCTATTTCCCTCTACTTCCACTCATCTCACTTCTCTTCTCCCCCATTTCCACTCTACCAAACAAGGACTTAGGGTGTAAGCGAATTTGACCCAACCCGTGAACCCAATGGACCAAACCCAATTCGAAGGATATCTAACGGTTTGATTCAGGTATTCGGTTTGGTTCAGACATTTTCTTTCAAACCCGATCTGGTTCGGTTTGGATATAGGGTTTTCATATGTTGAAACCGACAGACCCAACTCAAACCAAACCAGAAAAGGAAGTCATAATCTTATTTCATTTTCTTGCTTGGAGATAACAAAAATAGGCACGGCGGTAGCACAAGTAGGGGTGGTTCCCCAAATCCTATTTCATCTGCCCATCTCATTTTATTTTTCTTTGTTTCTTTTCTTTTTTTCATTTTATATTTTAATTTCATTTCATCTTTCGCATTTAAAAAAAAAGGAAAAATCCTCATTACCCGATGACCCAACCCAACTAGGACATATTCGGGTTGGTTCGCGTCCAGATACTCACCCAAAAAATACAAAATCCGAACCAACCCAACACCATTCTATCAGTTTGAACTTGATGTCACCCCAAAACCGACCCAACCCAACCCTATTACACCCCTAGCCTACCTTGGGGTTGTTGCCTAATTCGAAATATTTCATTCGCTCGTGCTTCAATCCAAGAGATAAAAAGATAATATAACACAAATAAATTTTGCACTGAAATCCGGAGAAGATTGGCCCGCCCTACCCCTGCCAGCAACAGAGTGTAAGAAATTAGGTGAGGTCCTCCATTCTTCTCCTTCCATCTTGGATCTCTATCTGCAACACTTCCCTATACGTTCACATTCACCCTCACCCTCACCCGTGGGCACAAATTCAGTTTCATACTCCTCTTTTTCTTCCCTTCACTCTCCTTCATTCCCTACTCTCAAAGAGGCCCAAACTCCCACAAGGACCACTTGTACTTCCCATTGTTGGAACCTCCCCCAAATGGGCCAAAGCCCCATCAAACCTTGCCAAGCCTCGCCACTTAAGTTTGTAGGTGGGAGGACTGAAAAATAAATTTTAGAATTTTAGGACAAATAATTTAAAGGATAAAATATGTTTTTGATCCCTGTAAAATTAACGAATTTTGCTATTAAACCCCATAAAATTTATTTTGTTAAAGCGTCCTCCTATTTTTTTTTTTTTGCAATTAATCCCTTTCCTCAATTGGCACGTGTGACACGTTTTCTCCCTCCTATGTGTCTATCAGTGTATTTCTGGCGGTGCCAGCAAATAACCCCATTTCACCCTTCTCCCCACCCCTGTAATTGTTTTCCCCACTACCGCATCCCCCCCCCCCCCTCCCCCTCCCCCTAACCATGAACCCGCATAAAAAAGATCTTCCAACAACAACATAGATTGGTGGTGCAACCAAACCCCACACCCTGAACCATGCAATGCAAATACTACATAAAACAAAGCCACCACTACCCTCACAAGCTCAGACACAAGTCCAAATTCGGTGAAATGCTAATTCACTTGGCATTACAGAGAGCAATTATCATGCAAAAGCAAGCACGTGATTTCGGCCAAAATTGGGTCACCAAGAAATAGAGATATGATTCCCGTGACTGCTTGAAGCTCTATAGCAACACCGTTTTCCATCTCAACCGTACATTCCATGACCTGCATCTCAAGAAGAGTTGTTCACCGTTTGATGCACAAACATGGCTCAACACTGCTCGAACAAACATTGAGATATGCCGAAATGGTGCGTCAAAACTGAGCATCCCAAATTTCATAGCACCCATTACAAGGAACAATGTGACGGAGATTATAAGCACTAGCTTATTTGTGAATTGGGCTTTTGTGAAACAAGAAGTGGGTCGTTACATGGATGACATGTTTCTGAGATGGTTTTCCCCACATGATAGGAGACTATTGCAGGCTTCTTTAGTAAAGCCTGGCGGGGTAACTGATACAGGGGTGGGGGATGGGAGAAGAGGGAGTGGGGAGAAAGGGGAAACCGTTACATGGTGGGGGAAGAGGGAGAGGGTGAAGCACGGTAATTTTTTTTGGTGGTCTAAGAACGCCGGAAATACACTAATGGACACCTAAGAGAGTGAGAAAAAACGTGTTACATCATCACATCAACAACACACGCTAATTGAAGGGGGACAAATTGCAAAAAAAAAAATTGGGAGGACGTTTTAATAAAAAAAAATTTAATGCTCACACATGAGGGAGTTTCACACATGATGAAAAGTGAGTGGGTGAACCACACTCACCTCAATAGCAAGAGAAAAAGGTGATGGAGAGGTGGAGAATGATGGCCCAACATTTCCTTGATGGCTCGAGGTTTCAATTCAAGCTCCTTGCTCCTCCTTTTTCTCTCTCTTTCTCTCTCTAAAACCAAGGAATAAGAAACAATGACCACAGCCCTAACTGAAACACGCATTAAAAGTTGTTCTGCGCGTTCTCACTCAAGCGAGGATTTGCTTGCTTGAGAGAGGAAATTAATGCTCTGCAGGATTCGCGTTCTTGCTCAAGCGAGAACCTGCTCACTTGAGCGAGACCAAATCAGAGAGCAACTTGAAAATTCCCCCAGTTTTGCTTAAACGAGAACCTGCTCGCTTGAGTGTAGGGATGGCAATGGGTACCCTCTGGGCAAGGTACCACAGTGCCCGTCCCCATACTTGCATTTTCCAAAAAAGCTCATACCCGCATGAGCAGTAACTTTTATGCCCGTCCCCATACCCTTTGGGCACCTATATGCCTGTACCCGCGCCCGTTACCCGCACTTTTATTAAGTAAAAAATTTAACAACTTACTAAAAAAATATTAATTTAAGAAAACTATATCTCAATTGAAAAAGTTACTCGAAGATCGTCCAAACATAATTTTTAAATATCAGTGATACAACAATTTAATTACATTGAAACACAATATGTTAGTGTTCTAAAACACAACAAATGATCTAAAGTTTAAATTTTTTATTAAATGTTACAATATACTTTCACGTCACTATTTTATAAACTTGGATATCATGTGTTAGAATTCTTCAAGATTTATAAAAAATGATTATTAACACTAATTAGTCATATATTATAAAGTAAAAAAACACAAATAGATAGTTATAAAAATATATTTTTAATTTGTAATATTATATATATATATATCAATTTTAAAAATATGCATAAATATATTAGATATTTTAATAAAATTAATATATCCCTATATATAATTATATATGGTATTTTTATTAAATAATTATATATATGAGTGCGGGTATGAGGCGAGCTGGGCATCATAGTACTCGTACCCACGCCCGTCCCCATGAAAAAATGCGGGCTTTTGCCCGTACCCGGATAATTTCTCGAAGAAGATCAGGGGGAATAATAGAAGCCACCTCCTGCAACTTCCAAGAACGACCTTGGTTACTAAAGTCCCCAACTGTAGAGCCACTGAGACTAGAAGGAATATCACCTAACAAGTGATCACCAATGATAGTGCCAGAGGGGAGCCAACAATCAAACCAAAAACATGCTTTACTACCATTTCCAATAGCCCAAGATAAGCCTTTGCGAAAATCCGACCATGTAGCCATTATACCACGCCACACATTAGATGCATTACTTCTCTTTGAGATGATGGGAACGGGATTGGAGCCGCACCTATACTTCCCCCGCAGGATCTTGACCCACAGCGCATCGGTATTTGTCATTAAGCCCCAAGACAACTTCATGAGCATAACTTTATTAAAACTATGGAGATCCTTGAACCCCAACCTCCCAAATCTTTAGGAATAGTAAAGTCCTCCCACGGTACAGTATGCCAACCAAGACTATTCTGTTTGTCCTCCCGAACAAAGGCTTTACAATATTTCTCAATACGAGAACAGATGCCTTTAGGTAAAAGAGTTGATTGCATAGTGTAGACTGGGAGAGCATCCAAGACCGTCTGAGCTAGTGTAATTCTCCCCGCAAAAGATAAAGCTTTTGACCTCCACAAACTGAGTTTTTGTTGAACATGATCTAGAATGTAGTCATACATTTTCTTTCTTTGTCTATGATGAAGAATGGGAATTCCTAAATACTTTCCAAGGTCCGAAGAGAGGGCAAAACCTGAACGCACAGAAAGATCCTGGGCCCTGGAATAATGAACATTTTTGGAAACAAAACTCCTTGTCTTCTCCTTACTAACCTTCCCACCAGAAGCTGAACAGAAAATATCCAAACACTTAAGCATAATCTCCAGTTGAGAGGAGTTAGCCTTACCAAAAAGAAGCAAGTCGTCTGCGAAAAAAAGATGTGTTATAGGCGGACCGCCAGGACTTAACACAATAGGCAACCAATCACCATTCCTCCTAGCTTCTTCAATCAAATGACCCAAGCGCTCCATGCACAAAACAAACAAGTAAGGAGATAATGGATCTCCTTGACGGATGCCTCTAGTAGGATGAAAAGTATGAGTACGATCACCGTTAACCAAGACTTGCATAGAGCAAGTAGAAATACAGTGGAAAATGAGGTTACAGAGATTATCATCGAAGCCAATATCACGTAAAGTATCAATTATAAAATCCCAATTAAGCCTATCATAAGCTTTTTCCAAATTCACTTTAATAGCTATGAATCCATCTTTACTCTTTGTGTGTCTCATCGAATAAAAAGCTTCTTGAGCAATCACAATATTATCAGTTCCATTACGACCTGGGATAAAACTACATTGATTGGGTAAAACCAGTTGAGCCATCAAACTCCTCATTCTATTAGCAAAGATTTTAGTTACAGCCTTATACACCACATTGCATAAACTAATGGGACGGAAAAACTTCACCAAATTTGGATGGGCCACCTTGGGAATAAGAGAGATGAGAGTATGATTAATACCTTCTATCCTCTGCGGATTCAAAAAGACAGATTTAACCAGCTCATAGACCGAATTACCCACCTTATTCCATTGAGTTTGGAAAAATATAGGATGGAGGCAATCGGGCCCAGGTGCTTTCCAAGCGCACATCTCAAAAATAACACTACGCACTTCATCACAAGAGGGGACAGCTTGCAAAAAAAAACTTGCACAGTTTGAATATTAATTGTAGGGAGCTTCGGAAAGTAATTCACATAATTCCACTTGGGACAAATATTCGGGTCCCTATATTCCTCCTTGAAGTAATCCAAGACAAGCTCTTTAATTGCCTGATGATCAGAAACAGAAACGCCAGAAGAATCCAACAAATTGGTAATTCTATTATGATGGCGACGAGTAACTGTACTAAGGTGAAAAAACCTTGTATTTCTATCACCAAAATTCAACCAATCCTTCCTAGTCTTATGGTACCAGAAAGCTTCTTCCTGAGTAAGAATGGATTGATACTCTCTCCATAATTTCCTATAAAGCTTCTCCAGACCAGGATGATGAGGCAAAGATAACTCTCTGTTCACCCCCTCAAGGCGAGACAGCACCCTGCGCTTCTTCTTGAAAATATTTCCAAAACAATTTGTATTCCAATTCATAGCTTCATCATGGAAATTAGAGACTGCTTCCTCCCAAGGACGCCCCTCTGTCCAAGCAGAATTCACAACATTATCAAAGGACTTATCTTCTAGCCAACTTGCTAGAAATTTAAAGGACTTAGCATTTCGGACATGATCAAGAGGATTTGTCTCCAGAAGCAAGGCATTATGATCCGAGCAAAAGGAGGGAAGGTGAGTAACTCTTGCATCAGGGAATAGCACCCGCCAATCCACATTACATAAAACCGCCTTTTAAAACAAGTTTCTTTTTATGTACAAATGGATGCAAAAATAACCCAAATCTCCTATATACTAATCCTAGTGAGTTTCTAAAATTAGCTGTACAATCAAATTCATTTAAAAAATTTACGAAATCTAATTCAAATACATAACTAAAGCTTTTTTTTTTTTTAATCAGGAGGGACCAAGCCCCCTTTTTTTTTTTTGGTAATCAGGAGGGGCCAAGCCCCAATACACAACCACCCTAGGAGGGAACATCACCCCAATAAGGTCCTGGTCCTGAATAAGGATCTCTCCACACCCCAAATACATAACTAAAGCTTTACTATTATTACAATCTGTTTCTAATTACCATATGATAATTTTATTAATTCATATCAGGCTTTAACAAAAATCTGAATTATTCAACGCAACTATATTTCTAGCATTGATGTGAATTTATCACAATTCAAGCTAAATCAATCATGCTGGAACTCCCCTCTGGTGGCTTGCTATCAGTAAATTAGGATATGGAAATAGCACAGTATGTATTCTATTTTTCATGTGCAGTTCATATCCATATAAAAGTTTTTTTCAAAGAAAAAGAAAGGTGTTTTACTCTATAATGAATAAAATGACAAATGAAAAAGAGAAATGAAAAAGGACGTTCCATCGTTATAAATCCTAAGCGCCGCAAGAACTAGCTGAACACCAAACTGGCAATGACGTTTCTTGAATTTATTTCCAAACAAATAATTGGGATAGCACAATTTAATCAAATAAGAAGCAAAAACGATCATAAACGCTATTTTCCTCTACCAGTTCCCCCTAGTCCCCAATGGATATACACCTGTCCTTGACTTCTTTCTAGCTTTTTTCAACGTGTTGATTCTTTTACAACATTAGGATGATCCATCACAGTGGACATGAACATTGCTTCATTAAGTGCCCCATAAAAACCTAGGAGCAAGGAAATCAGGATAAACTGGCATGCTTATCTTCCTTACAGCATATATCAAACTGCAATGCCACAAAGGAAAGAAAATAAAAATCCCACTAGATCAGAGTCAGAAGAGGGAGATGCAGAGAAATAGAACTACAATCAGGAAATAACATACCAACCAAACGAATTAAGAAAATTTTAATAAGTTATAATGAGAGAGATGATGCCCACCCTTTACTTGTTTAATTTAAATAAAATGGCAGTACATCTTAATCTTTAAGTTTGGTTTACATATATATTAAACAACACCCGTTGCTTCAATCCCATCAGTAAAAGTTATATCAGTGTTACAAATTGCAATAATTTTCCCCTCTCCCTCATTTACAAACCCTTACTACCCTGTCCCCGCACCTGGTGGTAGGCATCCTATTGTAACTCGGTCATTTCATCCATGCAGCAGTTTAATTTTGTCGAATATTCCAACACTTAGCTGCGGTCATTTCATCCATGCAGCAGTTTAATTTTGTCGAATATTCCAACACTTAGCTGCCTCTCCCGCTCACAGACACAGGTTATAATGAAGATCTTTGGGTAAGCCAACTAGCAGAGGAGAGGTAGGATAGGAGGGTAATCTACCAATCTCTTCTTTAAGAAGCACTCTATGCAGAATAGCTTCATCCTTGCGATAGGAACACCTACTGAGATGCTAAAGCTGGAGAGATCAAGTGTCTCCCCATATATATAATACTATTGCTATAGGACTTAGAAAAATATCATTTAGTAGTCTCATTTAGTTATGAGTGTTTTCGAGTGAGCTAAAAATATCATTTAGTAGTCTCATTTAGTTATGAGTGTTTTTGAGTGAGCTTTGTAGCGTTGTCTACCCTTGTACTTGACCTAAATTATTAGCAAAAAATAGATTTTCTCCAAAAGTTAAACAAATGTTTTGAGGATGTTTTTGGATGAATCAGAGCATACAGCTTCTGCCTTCTGCAATAGTGAGCTCAGGTATAGATGGTTATAGTGTAACAGACTATTCAAGATACTTATGAATTTCAGAATGAACCAATGTTTCAACTCTTCTGAGTTCTGATGCTAGTATCAAATCCAAGGGTGAGGGAAAGTTCATAGGAACTCAAATAAAAATTCCTTTATCTAAAGAAATAGACACCGGGCAGCTGTTTTTGTTCATATAACCAAAACTCTGTTTGAGACAGACATGATTGCCCATACTCATCAACATTAGAAAACATGTATCTCCAATACATAGGAATTTGGAACCACCCCCATTATAAAATGATGACACTCGCATGCTGCAACTAATTTACTTAAAAAAGTTCCTCTCATGTAAAGTCATGTGAAAATTGTGCGTATCTCTCTCTTCATGTTAAAATCTAACATAAAAGGGCCTATTCCTATTTACTTAAACAGTGCTCAGCTGGTGGACTTGAGTTCAAATAAGATGTTTACTTTTCAATCAAAACCCAATGTTTCTATAATGCAATCTATGGTATGGAGCTATGAGCTGAATGAACCAAGGACATAGGGCAAAACAAGGCAGACTTCTCAAGAGCCCCAACTAATATTCCATGCTCACTGTAGAATAACCCACCAAACACACAACAGAAGAACATTTGGCATTTCCACCAACAAGGATCAGTTTTAATTTTTGAACACTATCTAATGTACAAAACTTGAATTCAACCAACATGTCACAACAGGCAAACTTCTTTATACATTATCATCCAATCATATATAGTCAAGTCGTTAAAGATGTTTGACTATTACAACCACAAACTTTTTAGATAAGTGTCAATGCATCAATAAAGGAATATGGAGAGGCCTTTATCTAACTACCACAAGGGAAGGTTAATCTCATAGCTATGTCTATCAATATTCTCTGTCAAAAACTAAAAGCACCATTATTTTTTATCATTACAAGTGCTATATAAAACTGCTAAAATTTCCAATTTCTCAATATTCTACCATCAACATTTTCAAGCATTGGTGACAAAACACAAAGGAAAAAAGAACTTGTCAATTAGAGATAGCTAGTTCCTACCTTTGTGTATAACCTCATCTTGACACAGGCTTCTGCAACAATGCAGTCAAGTAAACCTCCCCATTCTTGACACCACCAGCATCAGTCTTATTCCCTGTTGCCCACTTCACCTTCTTGTAACCCAATTTCCCAATCAAAGGCGCATACACCTTCTCAAGGTCCACACCCTTGCTGAAAAAATGATCCAACCACAAGTACCCTCCACCTCTCAACACTCTATCCACGTCAAACAACAAAAACTCCATCATCGTCACCGGAATCCACCTGTTCACCGCGCGCCCACACCGGACGACATCAACAACGCCGTCAAACAATGGCAGCCGCTGCTGCAACGGCACATGCAGCGGCACGAGCCCCCTCAGCGCGACGGCCTCGCTGTACGGCGCCGCCACATTCATTGTGGTGGTCACGACGGTGACATTTCGGAGCTTCATCGCGGCGGCGAATGAGCCAGTTCCGCCGCCGACGTCGAGGCCGAGCCGGAGAACCGACTTCGCCGTCTTCGCGATCTGGAGAAGCTGCGTCACAGGGAGATCCAAGTCGGTTGAGTAGGTTGTGAACTTGGAAGCTTCGCGAGAAGGTTCGAAGCCGAGGTTAGGGTTTTGGCGATTCAAGCAATCGAAGGATTTACAGGAGTAACGGTCCCAAATGACGTTAGAATCAGGGAGGGAAGAAGGGAAAGGGTTTTGAGGGAGTGAATTTGACGTAGGTTGCTTCTTCGGTGTTCTGGAGAAGCAGCGTCGGCGAGGGAGAGGGTGGCAACCGCGGAGGATTAGGGATTCAGCGAGTTCGGAATCGGAGGGGCAGAGAGAGAAGGGAGTGTAGGTCATGTACTTGTGAAGAAGGTCAGGGTGGTTATGGCAGGAGGAAGCAATTGGTGAGAGGTGTGAGTAGAGCAACAGATCTGAAGGGATTGTGGATTTCGCGTTTGCGTTTGGGTTCGGGTTTGTTGTTTGCTGGAGGCGCGTGAGGTGGTTAATGGTGGCGCGTATTGTATGGAGTTGGCGGAGGAGTTGGTCAGGGACTGGTGGTGGTGGTTTTGGGGATTTAGGGGATTGGAGTGTAGTGGAGAGGTGGTAGAGGGAGAGGATGTTAGTGGCCACCATGGCCATTAGGAGGAGCAAGTTTAGAGTCATGGTGGTGAAGGTGAAACCCATTTGATTGATTGATTCCTCCTCTCTTTTCTTTTCTTCTTCTGCTAAGCTAAACGCTCAAGCTCTCCCTATCTTTCTCCCCTTGCTTAGTTGTTTTGGTTAATTGAGATTTGGAAAGCTAAATATGATGATTTTAAGATTCACAAGTGGGGTTAAGAGGTTGACTAATTGAGCTTGTGAGTGTGAGTAAGTGAGTGTCAGTGATGTAAGTGGACTGGTAGTAGTGTGAGAGTTGATCCACTAGTTCAAGCATTTAAACCATAGATTTGCGATCCATGATTTTTAGCTGCTTGATTTAGATCTGTCATATGTGGGACCAAGGATCTAGGTTAGTGTTTAGTGTTCACTGTGTTGATGTAAATCTAAATCTATAATCTACTGTGCTTCCATCGACAATGAAGACAAAAAGTTCGGTTTTCGCATGGATATAATAGCAGGTAACTGTGAGTGGAGCTTCCTTTATTCATACGGATTCTACTTACTTCCTAATTTCTTCTTTTAAATTGTCCATTTTGTAACTGATAAAATAAAATAGATAAATAAATATTTTCCTGGGTGACTATAAATTAGAAAGACGGCAAAACAACAGGATGCACGTGAATTCATCAAGATGGATCTGGTTTGAAGCATTTCACTTTTTAAAAAAAATTCTGTGAGCTATATTGAGAATTTTAGACTAATTGGGGAAAGTTGAAGTGAAGTAGAAGAACCGTGTTTGAAGGAGGGTATGTAACTAGATCTGATACGAGTCTAATTTAATTAGGGATATCAATGTCTTGAGGGAAAAATAAACGGTGCGACATAATTGGAGAATAAGGACAAGCCTCACAAGTAGGGGAACTGCTGAAGCATTGAATTGTCCTTGGCCTATATGGTACTAAGTTGGGTTTACTGACGCCAGGGTTGGCCCTGCAGACGTAAATATGCTCACAGTTTTCGCTCTTCATTTTATCATTTTGTTTCCTATAGACACAAGCATCAATGGCAAATAGGCACATACATAAGTTTGATGCCTTTCTAGCTACATCTTGCCAATGCCATCTTGGAGAGTTGGAGTACTACGCAGTACGCACACTAGTTACATCAGTATTGTCCACCGTCAATAAATCATTATCCTCTCTCTATATGATACAAGTAAAAACCGACATTATAAGGGCAATTTTTTATGGTAAAAGGAAAAGAGAAAACTGATTGTATTTCTTGGAATAATCACTCAATACAAAAGAGGTAAAGGAATCCTCATAAATGAAAACGAGTGAGAGTATGTTCGGAAATCTGTTACTTAACATACACTAATAATATATTTAAATTTTCATAAAATTATAAATGAACATTTAGTCTAATAGTGTATTTGCAAGTTAGGCCTTGACATAGGTGGATCAAACTCAATTTTGAACACACTCAAGCCTTAAAACAAACAAACTAATAACGTGTTTGATTTACTACAAAATCACGTTTCAAACGTGGATTCGGACAAAACATGCATGTGTGTTTGGTTTGACGTTGAAACGGGTCAAACTCAAGTTTGGATTCGTCAACGCAACTATTTTTAGCGTTGAAAATGTGAGTTTATTCACGTCCAACACTAAAAAAATGCAAAGGCTAGAGGAGTAATGTTTGCTAGAACACGTGTATTAGGTTCCAGACGCTACCCCCAAACACACTATTAGAAATAACATTGAAGTGAATCAAATTTATAATATGATTTTAATAATTACCAAACATGCTATAACAAACACAAGTTAGGCCTTGACGTAGGTGGATCAAACTCAATTTTGAACACACTCAAGCCTTAAAACAAACAAACAAACTAATAATGTGTTTGATTTACTACAAAATCACGTTTCAAGCATTTGTCCGAATCCACGTTTGAAATGTGATTTTGTAGTAAACCAATCACGCACTAAAATTTGTTTGACGCTGTATAATTGGGGAAAAGTAGGGAACAATCCTCATTTTTTAGTTTACCAAACAAACTCATAGAAGCTATTATTCCTTTCCAGTTCCATAGCCAAGCAATTCCTTAATATGCATTCAGTGCATTGTGTAGTTGGAAAAATATCAAGAAGGGGGTTGAATTGAGATGCATCTAAGCCTGTTAAAAATTTAAACTCGTTTCTGACTTCAATTCTCAAGCAATTTCATTTGGATGTCAGAGAGTTAGTCACAGACGGATGCAATTGATTCTGACGAAAAAACTTGTTCAGTTATGAAATTTTCTTCTGCTCTTTATCGAAAAATATTGATTCAGATGATTGAAATAATAGAAACTTGTTTCAGAGTTAAGGTTCAGTTTTAAACTTTAATTATAAACTCAAAAGCAGATTTAGAATAATAAAGGCAGAAACAGTAATAAGATAGGGTCAGAAGAGAGTCAACATAGCAGAATTTATACCAGTTCACTCTTATCAACAAGAGCTACGTCCAGTCCTCACCTCAGTAAGATTTTTCCACTAACTTCACAAAGTTACAAGTATTGTCCTTCACGGGCCTCTTCAGGCTCCTAAGTATTTTCCTTCACAAGCCTCTTCAAGCTTCTCAGTATTCTACTTCTCATGCCTCTTCAAGCTCCTAAGTATTCTTGTCCAAGCTTTTCCAAGCTTCTCAACTCAAACCACAGTCCATAAACAACTTTTAACTTGGTGGAAGATATACAACAGAAATGGAAGAAAATGATTTTTCTTAACTTGAGATTTTAAACACAGAGTGTGAATCAACAGTTGAATCCTCAAGCTAAGCTACAGATAACTTTACAAACAATAAATCCCACAAATAAACTCAGAGAGTTTGATGAACAACAAGGAATGTGTGGGTCAGAAGCAAGTAAAAATGATTAGAACAGTAAGATGATTTGCTTGTAGCGTTTTAGCTCTTTTGTGTGTCGTCTCTCTTACTGTTCTGAGTTCCTCTTGATTATTTATAGGAATGAGCTTGAATATAGCCGTTTATGACCGTTGAAGAACTCTAACAGCTTTTCTTTTGTGTCAGGAACTTGACCACATCAGCATATTGTACTTGCTTGTGTCTTGACGCAATATGCTTCTGCGTCTAACCTTGTCTTTGCGTTTGAGTTTTAGCTTCTGCGTCTGACCTTGTTTCTGTGTTTGACTTGAGATAATGCTTATAAGTTTTGTTTTTGACTTGTGCTTCTGGCCTTTTAAGCTGATATTTTTCTTGAGAGATCATGGGGCTTTAACTCTTGTATTTGAGTTTTGACTTGGTCTTCATGATTTGAGTATGAGTCTGACTTACACACTTCTGCGTCTGACTCTAACATTTTCATTTGGTGCTTGATGAAGGATGATTCTAATCCTTTTTGTATCTATATCTCAATCAGATTCTAAAATCTACACACTCAAGTAGATAGGTCAGATGCAAAATAACTCAAAATGAAACTTGAACTTTTACTTAGTCAGAGGGGTTGCCAATTATTAACACTTAACATTCTGAGGGTTTGTCTTAACACATTGGACTGAAATTACATAGTTGCAGCTAAATAAACTAGATCAATTAAAAATTAAATTGGAATTACAATGCTTTTTGACTTTGAGAGAAGCTAAATGCTCAATCTAAAGCCAAATCTGGCATGAGAATGGCAAGAAAACAAAAATCCATGAACAACATGAGACTTCAATGAAGTCAATGTTTTCAATGGTTGAGATGAGTGATGCACATTTTACAAAATATATTGGACTGAAATGATTTAAAATCAATTCTACGAACCATGATTTTAGACTATAACAACAGTAGAACAAACTGAGGCTAAATAAATAAACGGTAAAGAGAAAAATAAAACTAGACCTTAAATCCGCTAATATTTTTAACGTAACCCAAAAATAAGCCACCGAAAGGGTTAATTACAAATAATAATAATAACTCCAAATCTTTCTCTTTCGCCATTTTAGTTTAGTTACTAAATGAAATGAGTAACTGTACTTAGCTTTAGAAAAATAGAAAGGGTGAGGATGGGACCACCAACTTAAGGGTGTATTTAATTCTATTCTATTTTTAAAAATTTTGTAAAACCATTTTATAAAAGAATTTTTAAGATTTTTATGAAATGATTTATTTATAACATAAACAAAAAAAAGGAAAACTAAAAAAACAATTTTAAAAAACATCCCATAATAGTGTCAACATTTTTAATTTTAAAAACAAAAAAAATAGTCACACTTTTCAAAAAAAATTTAAAAAATTATTTATCAAATAGAATTTTTAGTTTCCTGTACTTGAAATATTGAATAATTGTATTATGATTGATTGAAAATAACAAATACAACACACATATATATACAAGCTATGACAGAATCAAATCCCGAGAGCTTTGGGATTATGATCAACCTAAATAAGAAACTATACACTATATCAAGATCAACCTAAATAAGGAAACTATACACTAAATCAAAGGAGAATAACTATCATATCTTTACAGAATATCTCAACATATATCTCAACACTCCCCCTCAAGTTGGAGCATACATATCATAGGCATCCAGCTTGTCACATATATAGGTTATCCTAGGACCCCGCAAAGATTTAGTAAAGACATCTGCAAGTTGATCATTAGAGCAAACTGAGGAAGTCTTGATGACACCGGAGAGGATCTTTTCTATGATAAAATGACAATCAACCTCTATATGCTTTGTCCTCTCATGAAAAACTGGATTAGAGGAGAGGTATAAGGCTGACTGGTTATCACACATTAGTTCCATAGGACCAACCTTGCAAAACTGCAACTCTTGAATTAAAGACTTTAGCCACAGAAGCTCACATGTGGTGTAAGCCATTGCACGATATTCTGCTTCTGTGCTCGATCTTGCAACAACACTTTGCTTTTTACTCTTCCATGAAACAAGATTACCTCCCAAGAAAACACAATAACCCGTTGTTGACCGTCTGTCACTTGCATCACCTGCCCAATCTGCATCGGAATACCCAACAATATTTGTACGTCCTCTATCACTGTAAACAAGTCCTTTTCCAGGTGATCTTTAATATATCTGAGGATCCGCACAACTGCATGTCAATGACTCTCAACAGGGGAGTAAAGGAACTGACTTATAACATTGACAGGAAAGGATATATCAGGTCCAGTCATGGTGAGATAATTCAACTTGCCCACTAGTCTTCGATACCTTCCTGGGTCAGAATAGGGCTCCCCCTGGTTAGGTAGAAGCTTCACATTGGGATCCAATGGGTTGTCAAGTGGCTTTACAATCTGTGAGTCCTGTCTCCTCCAAAATGTCAAGAGCATATTTTCTCTGAGAAATAGCAACACCATACTTTGACTGAGAAACCTCAATCCCAAGGAAATAGCGCAGAGGACCTAAATCCTTAGTTTGGAAGTGCTCAAATAAGTGCTGCTTGAGAGCCTTGATGGCCTCCTGATCATCACCTGTAATTACAATATCATCTACATAAGCCATAAGATAAATGAATTTATGTGTCAGTGAGCATTTAAAGAAAACATAGTGGTTTGCCTCGCAGCGGATCATTCCAAACTCCTGTATGACTTTGCTAAAACGATCAAACCAAGCTCGAGGTGATTGTTTAAGGCCATACAAGGACTTCCGTAATTTACACACAAGACCAGACTCCCCTTGAGCAACAAACCCGGGGGGTTGCTCCATATAGATCTCCTCCTCCAAGTCACCATGTAAGAAGGCATTTTTTATATCCAATTGAAATAAGGGCCAATGTCGCACAGCAGCCATGGCCAAGAAAAGGCGAACTGAGGCCATCTTCGCAACGAGAGAGAAAGTATCACTGTAATCCAAACCATATACCTGTGTGTGTCCCTTAGCCACAAGACGGGCTTTCAATCGATCCACCTGTCCATCAGGGCCCACTTTGACATTAAAGACCCACCGACATCCAACAACAGATTTTCCAGACGGAGGTGGGACAAGTGCTCAAGTATGATTAGATTCTAAAGTTGTCATCTCATCAATCATAGCTTGTCGCCATCCTGGATGGGTTAAGGCCTCCTGTACTGTCTTGGGAATGCTAATAGAGGAAATAGCAGAGACAAAAGCATAATAGGTAAGAGACAAACGATGATATGAGAGAAAGTTATAAATAGGATAAGGATTACAAGTAGAACGTCTACCTTTACGAAGAGAAATGGGCAAGTCAACTGAGACAGGTGGAGCCGGAGTAGGTGAAGAGACTGGAGCAGGGGTCGAATCACACGGCTGTGGAGGAATCTCTAGTGGAGGCTGTGGAGGCTCAGCTGTCTCAAAAGTATCAGGTGTAGACACAACAAAATCAAAATGAGGAATAGGCAATACCTGAGAATAGAGATCGGAGTCAACTGGAGAGACATCTGAGGCAATGAAATATGGTGTGTCTTCAAAGAAAGTGACATCTGCACTGGTGTAGAACCGATGTGTAGTGGGAGAGTAACAATGGTACCCCTTTTGGACACGAGAGTATCCTAAACACACATTTGATAGCACGAGCAGACAACTTATCACGACTTGGGGAAAGATCATGGACAAAACAAGTACAACCAAAGACACGAGGGGGAACAAAGTAAAGAGAATCCAACGGGTATAATAGGGAATGAGAAACCTGATCATGCAAAACAGAGGATGGCATTCGATTTATAAAATATCCTGCAGTAAGAACAGCATGGCCCCACAACATTGGAGGTGCATTGGCATTCAATAAAAGAGTACAAGCAGTGTCCACAATATGTCTATGTTTTCGCTTGGCTACACCATTTTGTTGAGGTGTGTGAGGATAACTAGATTGATGTTTAATGTCATGGGAAGTCATAAATGAATTGAAGCAATCAAAGAAGTATTCTTTAGCATTGTCACTTCGTAGAATACGAATTCCTTTGCCAAACTGAGTTTCTATTTTTGAATAAAAAGTTTGGAAAATATTGAATAACTCAGAACGATTTTTCATTAAAAGTATCCAAGTGCTTCTAGAAAAATCATCAATAAAGGTGACATAATACCGATGCCCTAAAATTGAAGGAACACTACTAGGACCGCAAACATCAGAATGAATGACATCAAAAGGAGAGACAGCTCGACTATTAATACTACTAGGAAAAGTGGCTCTAACATGCTTTCCTAGTTAACATGACTCACACTCTAAGGACTCCATTTTTGAGAGATGAGGTACCATTTTCTTTAATTTATTCAGGCTTGGGTGACCCAGACGATGATGGATTAAACCAGGAGACTCGACAGATGTATATATGGTAGAAGTAGAAGGCTGGAGGTAGTAGAGACCTTGTTATTCAGATCTGGTTCCAATCGTCCGTCTCGTACTCCGGTCCTGTATCACGAAAGAACCAGAAGTGAAGGTTATGGCACAGTTTAGTGATCGAGTCAACTTGCTTATATAAATTAAATTGAATGGACAACCAGGAACTAGTAAAATTGATTTTAATGGAAGTGAGGGAAGGGGTGATACTTGCCCAATACCAGTGGCTTAGACTTTTGACCCATCTGCAAGGGTGATATGATGTGGAGTTTTAGGTGATGATAAGTTAGGGAAAAAGGAGACATTACCAGTTAGGTGATCAAAAGCATCAGAATCCAAAACCCAAGATCCAATAGGCGTAGAATGAGAGAGACAGACTGTAGAATTACCAGTGTAAGCAATAGTTACTGAGGAAGAGGCCTGTTGAGCTGCCTTCAGTTGAAGATACTCTTTATAATCATCAGCATATAATAAGATTGGACGATTACCCTCAGATTCAACCTTGAGAATTTCTGCCATGAAGAGAAAGGCAAAATAACTGTATCTAAACAAAAAACACCTCCAAACAAGAGTTGCGCTCAAAAAACACTCTGAGATAGCAGCCAAACAACAAAACAAACCATCAAAACCAACAGGCAGCAACAAGAACAACCAAAGAAACCACCTAAAGTATGCCCCCAACCTGAAAGGGGTCAAAAACGGGAAGAGGAAGAGCCGACGAGTCCAATGGAGCAAACCGCGTCGCGAACGGAGGCCGGGAGGGTGGCGCGTGGACCCCACGCGCCGGCAAGCTACTCAGAGAAAGACGGTGTGTGAGAGCGCGTGACGGAGGCGGCGCGCGGCGGCGTGGCAGATCGACAACTTCTGAACAACCTGGCGACACCGACGCACGCGGCCGCTGACAAAAACGATTACCCAAGTGAGCGACTGAAACAAAAATAGTTCCCTGGACCAGAGAGCTTAGGTACCAACTTGAAATACTGAATAATTGTATTCTGATTGATTGAAAATAACAAATACAACACACATATATATACAAGCTATGACAGAATCAAATCCCTAGAGTTTTGGGATTAGGATCAACCTAAATAAAGAAGCTATACACTAAATCAATATCAACCTAAATATGGAAACTATACACTAAATCAAAGGAGAATAACTATCATATCTTTACAGAATATACATAATATCTCAACATATATCTCAACACCTATTTTTAAAAGCAGAAAATTGTTAAAAACTATAAATAAACATGCCCTGAATTTTCTGATGTGGTCAAAGGATACAAGCCTACAAGGCTCCTATAAAAATTCATATTCCCATAATTTGAACATGAAGCTTTTCAGTAGGTTTGAGATTTAGAGTGCAACATCATCAATCATCTAATCCTCAATTCGTATAAGTAGAAATAAGTATCGAATATCTTTTTCTTTCCCCAGAGCACAATTAAAAGGGGGAAGGTACCCAAAGAAATAATACAACCAACTAGATGACCAAAATACAGAGTTGTTCCATTTTATAGTTCCACATTGAATCAGAAATAAATAATTTCAAAACACAATATTAGCAACTATTACCCAAACGCCCTAGAAATTTTGGAAAAACAGCCATTGTATTTGTTTTCAGACAATCCTCTCCAACTCCCTAGCATAACTAAGTGTCTGGTTGATGAGTTGCAGAAAGGGTATTTCTTTGCAAGGTGCAGATTCTTTTGCCTTTTGAAAAAAGGCAGAACCATTCTTAATCTCCCATTCAGGATGCTCCTGCAATCAATAGGATTAGAATTTTAGAACAAAATGATATTTATGTGATGAGAGATGAAAATTTTTCATTTTGTAAACATACTAGTAGTATTGTAGTAAGCTCATTACCAAGAAAAAAAATTCCAACCACCCCACCCAACAGTTTTTTATGGCGTATCCAGTAAATGTGTTTGTGTAGAAGTGGGAGCATATCAAGTGAGAGCATGCATTCATGAAAGAAATTAATCTTGATCATACTACATGAATGGTCAACATAAAATTTAAGTGCAACAATCGTGTCCCTCCATGTCTGGTGTATGGTAAAGATTAATATAAATAAATAAACACGCACACACATAAGAGTCATGACATTGCTCACCTCTTCAATACATTCCAAGAGTTCCTTATCTAAGGAGAACAACAACATTTTCCTAGCATCATTAACTGAAAGATAGTCATATGCTTTCTCACTGCATCCTGCTATTTCGTCTCTGATTTTTTCACGACAGATGAACTAATTAGAAAATCAACATAGATGGACAAGTGGTAAATAATATATAGTATATAGCCATTAAAGGGTTGGCAGGGGCTTTGGAACATTAAGATTATAATAAAGGTTGTGCTTTATTTTGCCATTGCAGGAAACAAAAAGAAGAGAATTGCAAGACTATAAATAAGTAATAACTCATAAAATTTATTAAAAATACTATGGAGGTCAGTTCAGAGGAGATAAATCCAAAACAATCTAAGCCCAATTTCAGAAGTTAAGAAATTCCACTTTCTTCTAGTTTGTCTATAAGAAATAATAAGAACAATTATTACCTGACGGTCTTTGCCAGAAGATCCATGAAATAAACATATATCTCATGTGGCACTATCTGTCGTGCACTCAAGACACGATTGTAAGCCCTTTCCATAAAAGATTGCTCCAACTCCACAACATGCTTAATACAAGGATTTTCTAAAGCATTGGATGAAAGCAATTCCAACTCAGTATGGAATTCAACAATCCTATTTTGCATAAGTAGTCTCAATAGGTTGAGACCAAGTATTGGGTATTCCTGAGGAGATGGTGGAAGACGATTACTGCAACACAGGAAAAGTCCCATAAAATGCAATAACCTAACAAGAAAGGAAAAAAAAAAACAGAACATAAATTGCATACAGCAGCACACTCCAGTACAGATACTACTTTTATGTAGTTGGCATATCTATAGTGTTTATGTTAAGTGATCGGGATATGTCCATACTCCATTGTTTTGGTTTTAGATTCAGCTGTCCCAAAGTAGAAACATATATTTTGTACATATAAATAAAGGGGAAAGAATCAGTTACCAGACATCTGTATAGTAAGGTTTCAACTGGGAAAATCCCTCTCAAAGGCATCTTGATCCTCGATTTTTACGCTGAGGACAACAACATGCTCATATATATTCCCTGAGTTTCAAAAACCAATAGGGAAAAATAAACATCTCAGACAGAATCCTAAGATTTTTTCTCTTTTCATTTTTTAAGCAGTTATTATCTTATTTATGCTAAAATGATTCAGTCATGAGAAAAGTTTTAGTTTTTTATTTGGATTAATTAATATGGCTCATCTTTTCATTTCCTTGAATCATCTTATAGTTTCCAAATTTAAATAAAAAAACAATCTTTTCTTTTCTTTTCTTTCTCCTCTTATACATAGTACACCATACAGTAAAATAAAGGCTAAGTTGTACTTCCACCACAACCAAATATCAAAGTTCTCTTACTAAATACTAACCATGGTTTTAAAAACAAAACAGCACCTACCAGCAACTACGACAGTAGGCATGGAACAGAAATTTCATTTTCAATCACAGAGCTTATAGACAAGCTAATCCATTAAAATTTCCTTTACAAATTACAATATGAATCAAATTTAAGATTCACTCACATGATAGTTGATGAAGAGGATCTGCTTCAATTACTTAAATAAGCAGGCTTAGCAATGAACGTAGGAAAATGAACAAAGAAGGAGTGAGGAGGGGGAGAAACAACAAAGTAACTGATTGGAGTGAAGAATATTACTTGCTATTGTTAATTCATGAACCGCATTAGGTGTTTCTTCAAATAAGGGTGGAAGGCTTCTGAACTCAATTAGTAAAACCTGCAAGCAAACAAGGTCACTCAATATTTACAC